>JAJJMC010003991.1:13121389-13188267 GCA_023531435.1 Papaver californicum
GCATCATAGTGCTAAGGCACTATTATACCGTGATGCATGACCCAATGAATCAACGAGCCGAAGTTGCGTAAGTGGGAGCATCATAGTGCATTGGCACTATTATGCCGGGATGCATGATCCAATGCATCACTGAGCCGAAGTTGCATAAGTGAGAGAATCATAGGCGAAGGCACTATTATGCCGTGATGCATGACCAAATGCATCACCGAGCCGAAGTTTCTTAAGTGAGAGCATCATAGTGCTAAGACACTATTATTCTGTGATGCATGATCCAACGCATCACCGACCCGAAGTTGCATAAGTGAGAGCATCATAGTGCTAAGGCAGTATTATACCGTGATGCATGACCCAATGCATCACCGAGCCGAAGTTGCGTAAGTGAGAGCATCATAGTGCTACGACACTATTATGCCGTGAGGCATGATCCAATGCATCACCGAGCCAAAGTTGCGTAAGTGAGAGCATGATAGTGCTAAGGCACTATTATGCCGTGATGCATGACCCAATGCATCACCGAGCCGAAGTTTCATAAGTGAGAGCATCATAGTGCTAAGGCACTAATATGCCGTGATGCATGAACCAATGCATCACCGAGACGAAGTTGCGTAAGCGAGAGCATCATAGTGGTCATGCACTCTTATGCCGTGATGCATGATCCAATGCATCACCGAGCCGAAGTTGCGTAAGCGAGAGCATCATAGTGCTATGGCACTATTATACCGTGATGCTTGGACCAATGCATCACCGAGACGAAGTGTAAGTGAGAGCATCATAGTGCTAAGGCACTATTATGCCGTGATTCATGAACCTATGCATCACCGAGCCGAAGTTGTGTAAGCGAGAACATCATAGTGTACTCATCCGTGATGCATGATCCAATGCATCACCGAGCCGAAGTTGCGTAAGTAAGAGCATCTTAGTGCTAAAGCACTATTATGCCGTGATGCATGACCCAATGCATCACTTGGCTGAAGTTGCGTAAGTGTGAGCATCATAGTGCTAAGGCACTATTATGCCGTGATGCATGATCCAATGCATCACCGAGCCGAAGTTGCGTAGGTGAGAGCATCATAGTGCTAAGGCACTATTATGCCGTGATGCATGACCCAATGCATCACCTAGACGAAGTTGCATAAGTGAGAGCTTCATAGTGCTAAGGCATCATTATGCCGTGATGCATGATCCAATGCATCACCGAGCCGAAGTTGCGTAAGTGAGAGCATCATAGTGCTAAGGCACTATTATGCCGTGATGCATGATCTAATGCATCACCGAACCGAAGTTGCATAAGTTAGAGCATCATAGTGGTAAGGCACTATTATTCTGTGATGCATGACCCAATGCATTACCGAGCCGAAGTTGCATAAGTGAGAGCATCATAGTGCTAAGGCACTATTATGCCGTGATGCATGACCCAATGAATCAACGAGCCGAAGTTGCGTAAGTGAGAGCATCATAGTGCATTGGCACTATTATTCCGGGATGCATGATCCAATGCATCACTGAGCCAAAGTTGCTTAAGTGATAGCATCATATTGCTAAGGCACTATTATGCCGTGATGCATGACCCAATGCATCAGCGAGCTGGAGTTGCTTAAGTGAGAGCATCATAGTGCTAAGGAACTATTATGCCGTGATGAATGATCCAATGCATCACGGAGCCGAAGTTTCGTAAGTGAGATCATTATAGTGCTAAGGTACTATTATGCTGTGATGCATGACCTAATGCATCACCGAGCCGAAGTTGCGTAAGTGAGAGCATCATAGTGGTAAGGCACTATTATGCCTTGGTGCATGACCCAATGCATCATCGAGCCGAAGTTGCGTAAGTGAGAGCATCATAGTGCTAAGGAACTATTATGCCGTGATGCATGATCCAATGCATCACCGAGTTGAAGTTGCATAAGTGAGAGCATCATAGTGTACTCAGGCATTATTATGTCGTGATGCATGATTCAATGCATCACCTAGCCAATGTCGCTTTTTGATAAATGTATCATAGTGCTAAGGCACTATTATGCCGTGATGCATTATCAAGAATGCATCACCGAGCAAAGAATGCTCGACTTTGGCAAGAAATCTTCATTTTCGGCCTTGCAGTCGATGGATGACCCCTACCTTTAAAATGTTTGTTTCTAGAAATGCGAATAAAACATATATAAGGAGGGAGCTTTGTTGGAATGTGCATGAGGGGTAATGCACATGTAGATATGCGAAATAGCCTATACGTTGGAGCATACTTGATGCATAAGCATCAATGTGCTTGTAGCTTAACGATGAAGCTTGAATTATGCGAAAGCATCTTTTTATCGTGCTACGTACTTGAGAATGCATATTTGCATAATAAATAGCGATAGTTATGCACAAGCTAGTGCATACCTTGTGAAAGCCCTCTGGCCTACACGGACTAGGCTTTGCTTGGCCTTTAGTTTTGCGATGAAGTTGGAATCGAAGTTTGGCTTTGCCTTAATAGGCTTAAGTTGCTTATCCCTTTAAAAAATTGATCCTTTGATGAAATACGGTCATGCTTGATCCCATCAAGGTACGGGTTGGGTACGTAGGCAGCCGCAATGCAATGCATTAAGGTGCAGCACCTTGTCGCTCATATCATCTAATTTGGGAGATGATTGCGACATTATGGTAACTCATATCATCTGTCTGGGCAATGCTAAGCAAGAGATGATTGTTGCCACACTTGATGAGGTAGTTGCAATTCCATTTGATGGATTGTTCATACTTCCTTGGAACCATCGCGGCATGGAATGGCATGTGCCTGAATGTTGCACTCTTGGCAAGAACAAGGTAAGTGCAGGCTCCAGCGCATGGTCGAAGTAAAATTGATGAAGCGAAAGCTTAGGCTTGAAATATCCTAGGTGTTGGTCCAAGGCCTTAGTTAGGCCTGGACAATAAAGCAAAATTATATGATGCTTTCAAAAGGCATCCCCATTAGCTTGTATAGCCTTCAACCCTTGGTATAGTGAGGGTAAGTTGGAATGGTATGCTAGTCAAAGGCATTCACTATGGGCTTTAATGGCCTTGCACCCTTTGTAAGACAAGGGTGTGTTGGAACGATATGGAGACTAGGGTTTGAGTACCATGCTTTCAAAGCATGTTTGGAAAGGCAAATATGCCTGGAACGGTATAAACGTAGCCTGAATGATGTGGGAACTACGTTTCGAGTATAATGCTTACAAGGTAGGCTTGGAAAGCAAAAATTTACCTGCACTTTCCAGCGAGAAGTTAGGCTTTAAGGTCGGGTTACACTCTTTAAAATCACGCATCGAGGAGTTCTGGCCTGCCCAGCGCAGCGCGTCGGAGGCGGAATTTTTCGGTCCATGACATTTTTCATCTTCATCAAATAATTCAACATCTTTGTCAAATCAAATATTTATTCAATAATTACATTGTATGCATGTTCCGTCGGTGCAACAGTATTATTGTAACTACCCAAAGCAATGGTTTTCCCTTTGAAGTTTTTGATGAAGCATGATCTTGGAAAATTGGACTCAACAGGAGCCTACATGCATCATTACCAAACATCAATCACAGTAAACAATCTTATCATTACTGCAGCAATAACACCAACATGCATAGATAATACTGTAGAGTCAATCAATATAGATGTATAATGTATTTATCAATTAGAACACCTGACAATTAATTCACTGATACAAAGGTAATGTATCACATGCATTAGTTTACCTCCCAAAACTTGTTCATATACATATGAAAAAACCAGAAAAATCTGAAAAGAAGCAATGTATAAGAAAGTAATCCTGAATATAAGCGATGATGATACTAATTGACCAAAATAAATGGCAGATAATTCCAAGACCAGAATCTAAGCCTGTATATGTTAGATAATTTGGTTAATTGATATATGTATATGAAACTTACTGATTTTCCTTTTTGAAGCATAAGAAACTTACTGATTAGTTGGATTGGATATAAATGTAGTTTATGATGGTACTGTTGGTTGCTAGTTGAAGTTTAAATACTTCATAGAAATATCTGTATGCATCTAAAAGGTTGATTTCTCTAAAACTACTCAACAGTTTCTCTAACCTTGAAAACATAATTCTAAATCTAAATTGCTTTGTAAGATTTTACCTGATTAGATGATGATGATGAAGTACATTTTTCCACGAGTATACCAACTTGTGTTTCGAGTAATTGGATATCAGATTGTATACTTTTGTTCTCTTGTTGTACTTTGCGAAGGGTCTCTCTACTTGGTGTTGAAGCACGTATCTGAGTCTTTGTAGAACCTCCTCCATTCCTTTTACATAACCTTTTCGATCACGTCCACATGTCTAAAAAAGAGACATAGAAAGGTTATTTCACCAGTGGAGAAGATTATAATTATAAAAAGATATACAAAAGATGTTTTCTTAATAACCTGTGCGACAACATCGTTATCGATATCATTATGACCATTTGGATTAGCATCTACAAGTTCTTTAATTTTTCTCTACAAGATCAAAAGTCACTTAGATTAACTACATACACTAGGAATTAATATTCCAATAGTCTGACAAAGGAATTTTAGTGTAATCACATAAGTACAGAATCATATGAATTTGAGTACTCTTACGATTTTAACATCTGAAACGAAGGTGGACTCAAGATCATTTATGGTCTTGGTTACATGGGTTTTCGTAAACACAAAACATCCATTAATCTCACCAGTTGGACTCTCATTTTCTTGTAATAAAAAAAAAACTTTGTTAGTCACAAGTTCATGCAACGCAATGAGGACCTGATTTCATACAATGCAAGAGAACAGATCAAATAGATGATGCCCTCAGATCTCATATCTATAATAGATCATTCACAGTATTATCAAAGTTAATCATCACCAACGAGAGAGGGAGGGAGAAGAAAGAGAGTAATGTATTTTCTACCAGGTCATATATTGTACGAGAAATTCCCTTCCTTCCACATGATTGTAGTAGTTCGACAGCTTGTCTAGCTTTCTTACCAGTTGCACGACGTTGCCTATCCTCACCGGTATTGCAGAAATCCATAAAACTTTCCTAATCTTCTCTTTTTGCAATCAAACGTTGACAAACACTTCCTGAACGTTTGACACTTTTGGACTTGATCTCGTTGGAAAGATCAATTCAACTTTAGTGACCTGAGAATCAAGTCAGTTATACTCAATGCCAGCACTGAGAGTAACAAAGCATGATCAATAGAAGTTCTTCACACCAAGGCCCTCATACAACTAGGGAACTTTTTCCTTCTGCTACATTAGGGTTACAACACTACTTCTTCCTACTTTAACAACACCAGACTGCCAATTGAAGATAAGCAATGAAGTCAAGGTCGTCCTATCAAGAACAAACAATGCTATCAAAGGAAAGGCCATGCTTATCGCATATATGTCCATCCATGCATCCTCTTTTGCTTGACAGACCATGTGAGCTTGTGTAGTCATACTTACAAGCCTGAACTACTGATGTTGCATCCCTGATGATGATGTTGCATCCCTGATGATGATGTTGCACCTCTTTACATCCCTATCAATCATTCCTGACTTGCAGATCCATCAATGTGACGATATTCAGAGTTCAAACCTATTGCAATATCTCTGGTAATATCTTACAGCTAAGCATTGTTATTTTATTTTCATCTAAAATCGTAAAAATTTATATCTGAAACTCGGGTCTCAGAAATATTAAACCCCAGAATTCTGCATAGAATTTTAACATGGGTACTCAAACACCTATCTCTCTGTGTGTATGACTGAGCTTGTTAAAACACTACATAAACGATCAGAATTACTGAATGAATCAACATTCATCACTGTATAAAATCATCAAAATAATATTGGCGCTCACTATATTTCCCAGATGTTATATGATTTTATATTACAAACCTCAAGCTCCTATATGGATTTTCCACTAGTATAGAGAAAACTTGAGTATCACTTGAATAACATTGTCGCTCACTACATTTCCCAGATGTTATATGATTTTATATTACAAACCTCAAGCTCCTAGATGGATTTTCCACTAATATAGAGCAAACTTGAGTATCACTTAAATAACACTGGCGCTCACTATATTTTCCATATGTTCTATGCTTTTTACATTACAAACCTCAAGCTCCTAGATGGATTTCCCACTAGTATAGAGAAATATTGAGTATCACTTGAATAACACCGACGCTCACTACATTTCCCAAATGTTCTATGATTTTAACTTTACAAACCTTAAAGCTCCTAGATTGGTTTCCCACTAGTATAGAGAAAACTTGAGTATCATTTGATGCTATATCCCGCAGCTGGATTCCCAAAAATTAACTCATGTCAATATTCATGCTCAATTGAAAAATATTGACTCACTAAAATACCTATATAGCTTTATATAAAAATTATATACGAGTTCTCCTTTCAGTGTTCTGAGGCAGCACTGTCTCAACACTTCTTTCATTGTTCTGAGGCACCACTTCTTCAACACTCATCTCTTAGTGTTCTTACGACACTACTGCCTCAACACTCCTTTCAGTATTCTGAGGCACCCCTGCCTTAACACTCCTCTTAGTGTTCTGACGGCACTAATATTTCAGCACTCCTTTCAGTGTTCTGAGGCACCACTGCCTCAACACTCCTCTTAGTGTTTTGACGGCACCACTGCCTCAACATTCCTTTTAGTTTTCTAACGACACCACTGCCTTAATACTCCTTTCAGTTCTCTGAGTCACCACTGCCTTAACACTCCTCTTAGCTTTCTGACAACATCACTGCCTCAACAATCCTCTTAGTTTTCTGAACGGCACCAGTGCCTCAACACTCCTTTTAGTGTTCTAACGGCACTACTGCCTCAACACTCCTTTCAGTGTTATAACGACACTACTGCCTCAACACTCCTTTTAGTGTTCTGAGGCACCACTACCTCAACACTTCTGTTAGTGTTCTGATGGCACTACTGCCTCAACACTCCTTTCAGTGTTATGAGGCACCACTTCCTCAACACTCCTCTTAGTTTTCTGACGGCACTACTGCCTCAACACTCCTTTCAGTGTTCTAAGGCACCACTGCCTCAACACTCCTTTCAGTGTTCTGAGGAACCACTGCCTCAACACTCATTTCAGTGTTCGTGACGGTATTACTGCCTCAACACTCCTCTTATTTTTCTGATAACACTACTGACTCAACACTCATCTCAGTTTTCTGAGGCACCACTTCCTCGACGCTCATCATCTTAGTGTTCTGATGGCACTACTTTCTCAACACTCATCTTAGTGTTCTGACGGTAGCATTGCCTCAACACTCTCTACAACCAACTAATATTCCAAATACCTTGTCCGAACAATTCCAAGTTTTGCTTTACCATGGGTCTCTACTTGTCTATCCAAGAGGGACTTCTTGCTTATTCAAAAATTTCTAGCTGACTGCTACTCTTCTGGTAATATATAACCATAGAACTGAATAGTTATGCTTTATTTTATTTTTCGTCTAGTAGGCCACCATCTAATACTTACCACAGAACGTTACTCTTTCCGTGCTAAGTAGGGACTGAATTTAGATGATGGGTTTTTGATAAGGATAAAATAGTAAATTACCTCTCAAGACTCTGGTATGAGAAATAATATATTCTACAAACAATTCTTAAACATGCGCTTATCTCTGCCATCTCTCAGGTGCTTATCCCTATCTTCTTTCTATATGTATGGCCAATTACATATATGCTTAAAATTACTGAATGTATCAAACATTCATTACTGTAAAATCATCAGAACAACACTGGTGCTCACTACAACATTCCCAGATGTTTTATGATTTTACATAAAATCTCAAGCTCATAAATGGATTGTCCACTAGTATAGAGCATTTTAAGTATTAATTTTGGTGTTATATTCCACAGCTGAATTCCCAAAAATTACCTATGTTGATATTCATGCTCAACTGAGCAATATTAACCTATTAAAATACCTATGTGGATCTATTTGATTAAAGTACCACGGCTGTGCTTAAATTCAAAAGTTAAAATTGTGACAGACACAATTTTATAGCTTCTACTAGCTGAAAATCCCACTTAAGTCGCATTAATCCCTTGCTTAAAGAGACAACTAATGCGAACGCGTAAAAAGAATTCAATTTAGGGGTTTTGAAACACTTAAAATATAAGAGTTGCAAAACTTATAAGTGTGCCAAAAGCATGTCAAAATGCTTTCAAATCCTAATTAGGGTTTGAAAAATAGATTCACAACACTTATAAACGTGTCAAAAGTGTGTCAAAACACTTTTAAACCCTAATTAGGGTTTGAAAAATAGATTCGCAATACTTATAGACATATCAAAAGCGTGTCAAAATTTTCAAACCCTAATTATGAAAAGAGAAGCTAACCTTATCTTCTTAACGTGGACACCTTCCCAACTCATGTGTTTTGCGTCAAAAGCAAAGCATGCACGTCTCATTCAAAGGACAAGCGTAAAACAATCATTTTTCTCTTGACAAATTTGATGTTTTACTATTTTGCCCTCAACAGGTGAGGCTTTGATCAAAAGTAAAACATGAGCTACTTGCTTCTTAACATAAGATTCAAAACCTAATTTTAAGAGGGAGACGCCTCTACCTCTTACCTTCCAACTGTGCACCTTAGCCAAGCAGCTAAGCTTGTATGACTATGCTTAAGGTAAAACTCGCCTGCTCTAAAAAACAAAGCCAAGTCCACACGAGTTGCTTCTTGTCAAAATTGATAATTTTACTCTTTTACCCTCAACATGTGAAGCTGAGCACAAAGAGTAAAATATGAGTGTCTTGTTTTTTATTAAAAAATGACGTTTTGCTTCTTACCAAAAATTAGCATTTTACTCTTTTACCCTCAATGTGTGAGGCCGAGTGCAAAGAGAAAAACGTAAAACTCTTGCTTCAAGAAAAAAGTGGACGCTCTTCTCTCTTTCTTTCACGTGAATAATTTGGTTTGGAAAATTAGGGTTTTGAAAAACTTCAAATCCTAAGTTATACTAGACTTCTCTCATATATACCTTCGTATAAGTCCTCACATACAATTTTTCATGCTCAGCAGTATACTCTCGTATTTATTTATGTTCTAGTCTGCTAGACTCCTCAGTTAGTCAAGCAAGACATATTTATTCTAGTCTGCTACACTCCTCAGCTAGTCAAGCAAGACATATTTATTTTATTCTAGTCTGCTAGACTCCTCAGCTAGTCAAGCAAGATATATTTACTTTATTCTAGTTTGCTGGACTCATCAGTCTAGTCAAGCAAGACATACTAGTCAGTCTCGCCAAGCAAGACAGGCTCATAAGTCTAGTCAAGCAAGACAGACCCATCAACTAGTCACAAGACGAGTCTTTAGTCAAGATACCCATTGAGCATGTCTCTATTGATCTAACACCATTAGTGCTTAACACTATAATATTACACGAGACACCAAATGTCACAAATGGGGGAATATTCATTAGGATTTTGGTCTGGCGGTCTACGACAATTGAAGTGGAGAACAGTTGTCAACCACTAAAGATGATTTTTGAAAAGCTCGATAGCAGTTGAGTAAAGAAGTGGAAAGTTGAGTAACCAAATATTCAACCATAATTGAAGTGGAGAGCAGTTGTCAACATGTTCTCCATCTTCACCACTACACCACTACTCAACCATAGACAGTTTCTTCCAGAGAAGAGGTCAGGTGGTTATAATAGCTATGATATAAATAGTATCAATCTATTGGGCATATATAAGTTTTTGGCAACTGAACAAGTATGAAACAAAACAATTCAAGTCGATTAACCTTGATCATTCAACCTTCTCACACAGAAGAATTTTTCATATCTATTCACACTAACTACATCCAACAGAGTCTGATACTCTGACCTCAACCTTCTCTCGCTTCCCTTCCTAAGACCAACCCTTCTCCTCCTCATTTTGTAACTGAAGGAAGACTGGAACGACCATTGCTTGGTTTATGCCAGGACTGTACAGATTGATCTCTCGAATCTAAACAAAGTACTTCAACAATACAAATGTTTAAGGATTGACGAATTATCACTTGCTCACCCATTTTTCCTAAATTAGCCTTCAATTCGTTTTTCCTTACAAACAAGGGTTTAAATGTATTAGGATTTTAGAATTAGTTTTTAGGGAATGATAACTTAGTATTTACACCACCTTTTGGTATCCCCTAATAATTTGTGGAGTGTGTTAATATTTTCAAAAGCCCCTATTAATTTTACAAGCCCTTAGTTAAGCCAGTTAATTATATTGACTCAGTTAGACGTTTACAAAATAACAATTCACAAACTCCATCAGAAAACTACAAGATAATTTCATTCATATCTATTATCGTTATACAAAACATCGAGACATGTTCCTTTATATAGGACTCTCTTGCCTATAAAAGTACATAGATGGGACACGTACTGCCATGTCACCAAAATATATATTGTTAATGGTGGACCATCCATATATAAAACCGGTAGTTTATAACATTCCGCATTGGATGACTACCTTTGTAATCACATTGCCTTGTCAAAAACTTGTGAGTAAAAATATATGGAGATACAAATTTGACCAAGGAAAAAGTGTACAACACTCGAAGTTTTAGAATGATGTTGGTCGTCATGGATTAATGCCTCATTAAAACCTTGTCAGAATCACCATTAGGAACAAAACCCAAACGAAACGAAAAGAGTACAACAAACGACATCGAATAAATTCTTGTCAGGAAAACCCATGTTCAGCAAAAACCTGAATCAAAGAATACATAATATTTTATCAATAAAATATATGAATATATATCCATTTAGATGATGACTATCATTCTAAGATTTTTTTCTCATTAAAAATCTTGTCATGATATCAAATCCAGAGAGGAAAACCTGAACATAGGAAAAGGTGAGTACTTAAAAAAAAATTGACCTGTAGATGTTGCCTTGTTAATGCCATGAAAAATCCATAGGAACTAAAGAAAAAAAGTACAATATTTCAAACTGCGAATAATAGCGGAATTGCATGCACAATTAAAACCTTGATAAGGAAAACCTAGTCGGAAAAAACCTTGACTAAGAAAAAAGAGTACACGTGGTAAAAGTCCGAGATATCCAATATTCATAGTCTTCTACCACTTTACTTCCCCTCATGAGTAGCAATTTTAGTTTGTAAATGTGTTTGATAAAATTACATATAGATTGTGAAACATCTTGATACCAATTTTTGAAGTATATACTTGATATAGCCTTGTAATGAATTTTCTCTATGCAATTTCTTGATGGTTGTCTAGATAATCCTGCCATCTTTTTATTCGTTTTTATAGCTTCGTATGAACAATCATAACATATTTAAGAAAAACTTGCATTCTTTATAAGACGATTAAGATAATATTGAGCTGCTCTACCGTACCTGCTGAAAATTAAAACTGAAACAAATTGGCTAGTTTTTCTCGATGGAGATGTTGATATGCAATCTTTTATGCAAAATATCAATCTAAACAGTATCAGGAAGATGAGAGACTTTTCTTCATACCATTGTCTCGATATTAGTAATGGATAACTATAGATTTACATGCTTAAACCTAAAATCATGAATCTATATATAGTATATTTCAGCTGTTGTACCAATTAAACATCTGTGGTGTAACACAAGCCATAAAGTGAGACATTTCCTTCGTTGAGATGTAAACCAATCAATCTTAAATGTAAAAGATCACACATTTGTTGTTATTAGATTGTCATCTAAACATGTGTGAACCTATAAAGTTGACATAAAATGGACCGCCAGTTATAATGTTCAGTCAACAGATTGAGTCCTTGTTTTACCAATCTTTCATCTCGAAGTCCTGCTTTGGGCATTTTTGTGCTCTGGAGAGCTTTTCAGGAGTTCCAATCAAGTATATGCAGTATACACTTGTTGATGGTGATTTTTCACAAGGGAGAAAATTATAATAATACATTTCCTCAACTACAGAAGCATGAAATAAATATGTATAAATTTCTGACCCGACATCAGAATTATGGATACGTACTTCTATCTTACATTTCCCAAGAGAATTGAGAATGTGTATTCAGCTCATGGCTATATTAGTCTTATAGCTCTTCTATATATGTATGCGCCTCAAAATTTTAGGTCTTTATCCAGCTAAACCCTCGTTATTACATGTGCGTCCATACAAACTATCCGCATTAATCTGAACATACTGATTATGCAAAATTACGAGCATTCAGAATGGATGTTATGTCATTTCTGAATATAAAACGTTAATTGGATGTATACTATCTAAATAGAGAGCCACATCGAACATTATCTCAAGTCGCAAACTTCCACTGCTGAATTCCTTGAATATGTTTCGTATGCACTTGTAGATGGTGAGTTTTTGACAAGGGCTAGAATTGTAAAATTGACCTCTACTAAGCAACAAGAACATATATGTGCATATTTATGCTCATATATTTAAATAGAATATTATGCTTCTATTTATATTCCGCAAGCGAATTAAGAACTCAGATTCTACCTAAACATTCTAAATTGGCCCTGTAGCCTCCTAAATACTCATAATATTCATGACCATATTGAATTAGTCTCAAGTCGCATAAATTCCACAACTAAATTCCTTGAACTTGCCTCGAATGAGCATTGATGTTCTAACAACATCCATTAAACTCGAGAATAGCTAATGCTTAAACCCTGAAATACATCATAGCTTAATGCTTCATTCGCAACGAATGCTCTTCGAATTGCTCTTCCGAGCTTAAATATGCTACTTTAGCAATTTGCTTAAATATAAGTCATAAATAATGCGCCACTCCTCTTGGATGCGCCATAACTGAGAAGCAACGCCATAAAAGATGTATTGAACCTCTCATCTAGGATAACCCTATCATTTTCTCATATTAGCGCCAAGTTAGCACTATCTATTTGGATTAGCACCACATTGGCACCAATTAGCCACAATAGCGCTAAAAGCGCTATTACCTGGTGATGAACCCTAGCACATGAGAGATGCTAACTAACTTAAAATAGTCTTAGCTGGCATATTTTAGCCTATTAAGGCCCTAGCCAACGTATCACCACTTTTTAAAATCTAGCACCAAAGTGTTAACCCTAATGGCTTATATGCCTTCTAAGCCTTGACGCCCATGCTTGGCTCCGTGACGCCCATTCTTGGATCCATGACGCTCTTGCTTCTCCGGGACATCCTTGATAGCTCCGTGACGCCCTTATCTCCTCCTTGACGCCCTTGGCTCCTATCCAAAGCTCATATACGCCCAAGTTCATATACCCTCAAACGTCCAAGCGCGTCTCAGCCATGTGCTTCCCCAGCGGCCAAGCCAAGCATGTCTCCAATCTCCTTGGCGCCCTAGCTCCTATGTGCTCCCTTAGCCTCAGCGCCAAGGCCAATGCGCCTCCCATGGACGATGCTTCACTACTTAGCCCTAGCGCATCTCGACCTCTCCTATGCAATCTAGCTTCTACACGTCTTTAGCCAAAGGCTAACACGCTTCATAATGGCTAATACGTCTCTAGATTCTCTGGCATGCCTCATAGGGGCCAATGCATCCCTAGTGTCCTCCATGACTTAGCCAATGAGTCTCAATCTCTCGTACGCCTCTTGGCCTAACATACTCATACTTAGCGACTTAGCCACAAGTACATCAATACAAAAACCTTAGTGCTAACTATATAATTGAAGTGCCAACTTCAAACCTTCTTGATACTAGACTCATATCCCTAGTACAATTAATATTTACTAGAGGTTGTGCATATTGGTTTTACTCCTGAGATGTTATCACATTAGCCTTTTACGTTAAAAGAGTTAACACCTTCTTATTTGCGCTAAGTAGCTAGTGCTAGTTTTGCTATCTACTTTCCTCAGAAATATGTCTTTCTTATCAATATAGGGCCAACATTAAGTCTTATACGAATTTCATTGGGTCTCCTTGCTCAAGGAGCCTTCTACAACAATTGTCCTTAAATGCCACCCAGACTCATGATAAGTTATTTCTGAGTTAATACTTAGCCATTAAATATGCCATATTACTTTCAAGAAAGTACATGGCCACTAAACTTCTCAGATTCGCCACTGATCAGTCTGACTGTTAAACTAGTGAGTCACACAACTTGTCTCACTGACTAGCAGGTCATTTGACTTGACTTGACTTGATCAAAACCATAGTGGCTTATAACTCCACTATTTTCAAGACATATCAAATAAAACATGGGGGGATTCTCATTGGGGTATTGGTCTGACGGTCTATGACATCGTTGCGGGTGACACCATCCCCACGAACAAGAAGGTAACAACGAGTGGGCGGTTACAGAGAAGTTGAGAGGATGAGGAGTAGTGGTCAGACAGGTCTTCCTTATTTTCCGGACGCCACCCCATTACAATCTCCACAATCATCACTTCTACATCTCTCCCTAACTTCCACGACTTATGAGAAATCGGTGTGCGTCCTCTTCAAACTATAAATATATGATTCTCATATATTCAAAAGAAGACATAACAAGAGACAAACAACATAGTTAGTCTGAAGAAACCTAAAACCTACAGAATTAGCGATTCCTCTCATGAGAATCCATTCTTCTTCACACACTACTGATATTTCTCAATCTTTGTTGCTTTCCTCCCGTAAGACCTACCTAAATCCTTTCCATCTCTGTAATCGAAGCAGAATGTAAACGGCCATTTCTTGGTTTAGGCTCAACCTGTTCGAGCTTGATCTCTCGAACTTACTTGAAAAAACTATTTTGCAGTACATTTGTTTTTACCCTAAAACAACACTGCATAAAAGCCATGTATAATGCTAGCATTAAATCTCATGCGACTGAGAACCCTAAACAGGCCATGGCTATGACCACGGTATTAGCAAGTGCCAATACTAGCAATACATAGAAAATGGTTACAATGCCAACAAGTGCCAGCCCCACACGTCAAAACCATGCTATCAGCAATGCTAGCGGCGCTAGCACCAACTCTAGCAAGTTGGCAGCGCTAGCGCCAATGCTAGCAGCACTAATGCTCCACCATTGCTTACCTTCGCTGATGCTTGTGTTGCGCCGTCCTCCTCTTGCCTGCTTATTCCAGCGTCATACCTCGCTTCTAACGCCATCACATAGGTCATAGCCACGACACTAGCATATGCTAGCAACATCTCAATCGCGCCAATAATATTTGCATACGCCATTGTTGCTAACACAAATCGCATGTCGCAAACATGCCACAAATATGCCATTGCTATGCTAAGTTGATGTAAAAATTATTGGCAGCATTATCTTATGACAAACTCTCACATTACTTACGTTCTTTGAGTCCATATGTCCACTAACTCTTACAAGAAATCAAATCATATTACATGGAAGGATTTTGCATGGGGTATTGGTCTGGTGGTTTATAGCATCATGCGGCGTGACAACACCCCATGATAGGAAAGTTACAAGTAGTGGTGACGGCTACGACAGTTGAAGAGGTGGCGGAGTAATGGTTTCCAGAAACTTTCCAAACATAATGGGAGGTTATGCCATTATCTACAAAATCTCCATCTCTCCACTCCCTTACTACCTCCACTACTTACAAAGGAAAAGTGTGTATTCTCAACCTCTATAAATAGGTTACTTAGACTATTCAGAAAACAGAACAAGCTTATCATTCTCACAGGCTCTGTTATTCTTTATAGTTCAACACATCTACATACAATTGATCACACTGATTCCTTTAACTTTCTCTGCTTCCTCCCCTAAGATCAACCCATCTTCTCTCTTTGTAACCGAAGCAAAACGTGAATGACCATTTTCTTGGTTTAGGCTCGTTTTGTATGATTTTGATCCTCGAACCTAAAGAAAATACTTCTACAATACATTATTTTGTCTAGAAGCAATTTTTAGGTACTAACAACACTAATTCCAACTAATCTAGTGTCTGATTTTCGAATGGGCATATAGGATTACTCGGATATTCCTAGCTTAATAAATATTCAACTTAGACGATTTTATACCATACAAATATGGTTTGTCTACTGACAACTGAAATCCTTCCGAGAATTTCATCAAGATATATGCAGTAACTAGATTTATTAGTTGCATGTGGAATCCTTCTAAGAAGGTAATTGTAACCATAACATGGAATATGTTTCTTTGTTATTCATCTCAGGTTTTTGTGAAATTTTTGGTGTCATTAGTTAATTTCATTTTTGTCACTATGTGCAAACACCCACCTATAGGCATTCAGGCCTACATTATCGGATGTAAGGACTGCAAACATCCATCTTTGGCCAAATATAACTCACATTTTCCTAAGATATGCATTCTTATGAGAAAACTCTTATACAACTAGGGTCTCTCCTTTCTATTTTAACCAATTATTCATGTGGCCCTCGAAACATTACCATATAGAGTGTGGTATAATACCATTATCATCCATGGTAGTATCAATGGATATTTTGAATGTGTAACCGGTTATTATTGTATTATGAATTGGATTTTATGTTGTACGCATATGCTTTCTGTAGATGATTATTTTCATATCTCAATACACCATTTGTGCATGAACATCTTGGAAAACAAAGAGCTTTCTTATGGGGTTCTAGAGTTCTTAGAATGAATAACCCAATGATAATTTTCAATAGGGCTGTCAATCTTTATCCGAAATCCGACATCCGTTTCCGATAATCCGGGATCATATAGGATATTATCCGCTATAACGGATATCGGATATCGGATACGGATATTCTTATTGGATATTAAGGCTTATCGTAACGGAACCGGCTAAGCCGTTATCCAACGTATATTATCCGTATCCGATAAGGGTGTAAGTGAAGTGTAAATAAAACTGAAAAATTAGGTGTTCCTCTCGACTAAAAACTAGGTTACACTGCCACCAAACTCATTTTTGGAGATGCCTTCCTTCATTTAAATCTCTGCAAAAGTGTAAGTTGAGGAGTTAATTGGAGAGCCACATTTATGCAAGAATCTAAGTTAGGGTTATGAACTGATCTTCAAATGATAACCATAGAAATGGATGTACACTTTGGGTGCTGATTTTCGTTTTTTTCTTCTTCCAGGTTTTTCATAGTTTGATCTCTCAGTCTTTCCTTTTCCTTTTCTGTCATGATCTTAATTTAGGTTTCCGAGCTGCTTTTTTGGGAGACGAATAAAGATAAACAACCAGAGCCATTGGATTTCTTCATTTGGACTGTTGAGGTATGTGAATACAGTTTTCCCTCATTCAGTTACTCTTTAATTTCCTTTTAATTGATCTTTTTTGGGTATTTTTAGTCTAGTCTAATCAGTGTAAGTGACTGATATTGTTTCTACTGAGACCATTCACAATTTTATCTGTGAGTATGAATTCTGTGTTGTGGAGATCTGTACTTACTGAAACTGAATCTATTCATTAATTATATTTTGGGTAGGAGATCAAAAAATTTGATGTTTCCTTAACAAACTATGAAATTTTACTCGATTTATTTGTTTTCTCAATTTATCAACATATTTTTTTCAAAGGGTTGGATCAGGCACTCAATATAGGATTGTGGCATGTCTTTTGCTGGTTGGAAACTATTTTGAATCCCCCTTCTTGGCCTTTGGTTCTAAGCCTTAGGTTGTTGAGAATTTGTGAAGGGTTCCCTCTAACCCAAGTGAAGGCATTCAAAAATCTGAATATTGAACCTCTCTAGTACCACCAAAAAATTAGGTTGCAGGCTGTTCTGGTCACCCACTTCCTGGGAGAAAATTGAACTATTAATGGTCATGGTCAATAGTATCCCTGTCTCCCTTCTCTGTTTATGTAATATCTCTTCTTTTGAGTTTGTTTTGAAACTCCCTGATACTGGTAGTAATGTGAACTTGAAAACAAATCATGAACTAGGACGGTCTGAGGCTCTAATTAGAATTCTTTATTATCAAAATTGATGAATTTTGTATTGTAAAGCTGTGCACAATTAAGCCGATGCTCCAGAAAAATAATGAGGGAAGCATGGTTGTGTACAGAAATCAAAGAGTTGGTACTAATGTCTGCTTGCTCTGATGCACTGGCTCTGATTTTACAGGCCTGGAAACGTACCTACATTATTGTTATTTGATATAATAATTCCATGATGTTTTCACTGATGAATTGTATGGTTGATTAAATCTTTTTATTTTTCACAAGTTTATGTGATCAGCTGTATAAACCATAAGGTACTTTTTTAACAAGGAGCAATTTGATTCCCCCCTATTTCCTGTCTAATGTTTGGACTATTTACCCCAATTAAAGATTGATTGCCTTTCCAACAATTAACCTGTAGGTTTTCACAAACTAGTCTTGTGCAACAGTCTATTCATTCAGGCTCTTTGAGTAATCTGAATTGGTACAATGGAGTAAGAAGGTTCTTGAAGTGGCTGTTGTTCCTCATCAGAGTTTTTGAACATGGCGGTAGTAACGCTTTGAGCCTGGGTTGATCTCC
Source organism: Papaver californicum (assembly GCA_023531435.1). Lineage (NCBI taxonomy): Eukaryota > Viridiplantae > Streptophyta > Magnoliopsida > Ranunculales > Papaveraceae > Papaver > Papaver californicum. The sequence goes on from JAJJMC010003991.1 coordinate 13,139,793, forward strand.
GATGAAATTTAAAACATTGCACTTAGGATTTATGTTGGTGCCTGTGCCCCTTTGATTATAATTGGAATATAATAAACTTTAGAGTCTCTCTTCTAAAATTTGTTTAGAGCACTGCAATGGAGACATTGCATTTAAAACCTCTCACTTGGGATTTCGATGTGGACTTTGTTTGTTAGAACACTGTATTTGGAACACAATGAAAGGAAGTGGGGAATTTAGAATATTTATCGGATATTATCGGATATCCGATAATCTTAACGAAATGGAATCGGATATGAAGATTGAATGTCCATCGGATATTAACGGATATCGGATATCGGATACGGCTGAGCCAATATCCGTTCCGTTAACATCCGTTGACACCCCTAATTTTCAATCCTATTGTGTAACTTTCTCGCATATAATTAATTGGTGAGGCAGTGAGCGGCTGCATCAGGAGTTCTGCGCTTGAGTTCCAATGGATAATATGCTTATTCTGATTAAAGAAGTTTTACAAAAAAAAAAAAAAAAAAAAACTAAAAAAAAAATAGATCTCATAGAGCGATTGATTTTAGCGAAGTCAATCATCCTGACAAATCAAACACGTATTTGTGTGTTTAGTTGTCTTAGTGTCGCTTAGGACATTCCCAATTGGGTGAAACCCAACATATTTGGTTTTATCCACTCTTAGAGGAAGTATCGACATCAACCTTATTTTCTATTAGCCAACTCAATAATTATCTGTTGTCGCGACCAATCGAAAACATGTACAATAGTATTGTTTAATTTGAATTATCTCTTTTAGATCATCATATATGATTTGATGAATCTTCACTGAGTTGATCCGAAATCGTATTCCTGCTCCATGAACTTTGGATGATAAGGATTGGTTTTGACCGAGTGACCATTGTTTTGAAATTTTACGGCTAATACGTGAGTCAGATGTTCATAAACAAACGAAAAACTGAATAAACAGAAAGCCTTAAGTAAAAAAAAAAAACACATCGCTATTAAAACATACTCCCTCTGTAACAGTTTAGTTGTACACATAAAATTTATCACATAAATTAAGGAAAACATAGAGATTAAAATAATTTTTATATATACCCTTAATCATACATCTTAATAAATTTAAGTTATCTAGTTTTTAGTTCCTAGTTTTCGTAATAATTGAGAAAGAAATTAGAAACTTAAAATTGAAGGACTTTTAAAGTTAATGTTGATTTTTAGTTAGGAATAAATATGGAAATATTATGGAAAAATATAAAAATCATCAAGTAAAATGGGACTAAAAAAACCTTATTTAAACAATTAAAATGGAACGGAGGAAGTATATAATAAAAGTATTATATATTCTTTTCAAAAAAAAAAACTATTTTTTGTTGGTCTGGTGAAGCCTAAATGCATAGGTGATCATAATAAACATGAGGCCTGAAAAACCTCTTGATGAAAATCCCCTATCCTGATTTCCGAGGCAAATTTGATTTTGTTTCTTTAAGAGCGTAGTTCAGGTCTGAAATATGGACTTTATAGTCACTGTGGTATATGAAAAAGATGTTTTGTTTTGTTAGCACTCATTGAAGGAAAGTTATGCACCCAAAGGAAGAAAGCAATTGAGGTTGTTAGACAAAACTCATTGCTCATTTTAATAGGAGAGAGGATGAGAATTCATTTAGCGGGGTGGGGGGATATTAGTGGAACTCTTGTAACCGCTCTCCTATGACTAGGGTAGGAGGTCAAGACATTAAGCAAGTTGATGGAAGTAGTTAAGAGTCATAGGCTAGACCTGCTCAGTGTAAGGTCATGTGGGTCTGCTCAGGTGCCAAGCCCCCAACCTTATTCATCGCCTAAAAAAATGTTGGTAGTGTGAGAGAATAAATTCTGAGGTACCCGTGTCCAAAAAACTATTGGAGAAGTAACGAACTACGATGAGACGAGAAACACTGGAACAAAGCCTTTTAAAGCATTAAATTATAGATGTAAACACGACAAAATTTGAAACTGACAACATTAATGCATGACCGACACATTGGTTGCGGGAAAGTAAGGCACACTACTCAAAACAGACAGCATTAACTACTCGACTGACAACAGGTTGCGAAAAGTATGGCTCAATAAAGAGTAATAATGAGTATTGATGCATGAATGACACGTATCGATTTTACAAGATGCGGAACAAAAAGAACTAAAGCATGATGTTTCACTTTAAAGGGATACGTGTCAAACATGCCATGATTCAATTAAGACCGCAACATTCATCCCAATCCAGAAATATTAATTTAAATACAAGACTTCAGAAGAGCTGCGGGATAATCAGTGAGAAATCACGAGAAACAAGCAGTACGCATACTAAGACTTGCGAGAGAAACGATCAAGCCTTGCGGAAATCACAAATAAACTTTGCGGGACTACATATCGCACCAATAATGGATAAGAATAAATAGGTGGAAAGGTAGATTGGTGGGACCAATCAAATTGGCTATAAATACCAAGCTCATAAACTGGAAAAGAGGTTGGAAAAGAGGAAGAGAAATAAGCTAAAGACGTTGAAGTGATAACAAAGAGTATAGATATGAACTTATGTAAATCTTTAAGTTCATTTTTATTATGATTATGTTCATGATATTATAACATATCAGTTATTTGATGTATCTTATGGTAATGTAAACATATCAGTTATTTGATGTATCTTATGGTAATGTAAAATAAAATGTATACAAATCTTTTCCTGTGGATGTAGACAGTTTGACTGTTGAACCATGCAAATTTTTGAGTCAATTTATTTTAAGTTATTTGTTTAATTCTCATTGTTTAAATGATCATGGGAGTTGATTTCATGATAAGATGTCATACAGAACTATGATTTAAATAATTTTGGTTGTGATCCAAGATGCCAGATTTTTGATAATCACAATTTGGCTCTGGAAATAGGGAAGTAGTAAAGAATTTATTCTACCTGTCAGGATTTTTGTTAGGAAAATTTTGAATCGTTTTTGTTTAAAAATTCTTCCCTTTAGAATACAATGATTAAGTTTCATATGAAAAATTGTATATATAATTTTACTCAGTAAATCAGTTGATGAGTATATAAATTTGGTCGTTATGGTCATATTCTTTATTTTTATTGTCTTATACTCTCCACAAATATAAAATTATCAAGGATTTTCTTCTAGCTTGGTATTAATTTGTTTCCACATCAACTTACAAAACTTGTACTAAATTACAAAGTCATCTGTTTTGAGTGTGATATGTTAAAACTAATTATACTATTATCTTCCAATCAAATGGTCTTGCAAATTTATTGAGAATGATAAAATCTCGTGAAACACATAATTTATTATTTGAGCTCTTATAGAATACTGGTAAAGAAATCCCTACAGCAACACAAAAATGAGGATAGTGTCACATAGAAACATCCAAGATCAAGATACCAATTCAGGAAATCAAGGGAGTAATGCAATAGAGGCTCATCAACAAAGGGAAATGTTGAGAGAGACACAAGAGCAACCACCCATTAATGATCATATAGACAATTCTGAAGATCACTCAAATAGTCGTTCATGTAAAGAAAATTCTCAAAATAGTATTGATCACATTCAACAATTAATGGAAGAAATGGACGAGATGCGCAAGGTACAACAGACTTGTGCGGAACAAATTGCACTTTTAACCAGAGAAAATCAAGTACTCAGAGAAAAGGCCCAGTATGCTACGGAACCATTTACAACAAGAACACGGGGGCAAGAAGTAAGCTCTAGTGGACTCACAAGAAGGAAAGTGAAATCCAATAAAGATCAAAGAGTAATGGTAGTGGAACCCGCACGCCAGCAAAATGAACCAGATAGATTGAATTTCAATAGTTCAATATTGCAAAATGATAGGTAGCAAAAATGCTATGAGGACATGGAGCAAATGCGGAAAGAAATAAAGAATATGAAAAATAAAGAGGGTGGACGATTAGAAGAAGTGTTAAAAGAAGCTAGACGAGCGACATTGGCGCCGCACTTGGCATATGCCCCAATACCGCATGAGTGTAGTACTCCCATTTTTGAATGCTATGATGGGACAAAAGACCCAACAACCCATTTTATGTATTACAATCGCATCATGACACTTTGGGATCAAGATGATGTAGTTATATGTCGGTTTTTTCCCTCGAGTTTGAAAGGTATGTCTTTGGCGTGGTATTACAATTTACCAGAAGGGACGGTGTATTCTTACACGCAGTTGACCCGTAAGTTCTTAGAAGCATACATGTACAACAAACCCGCAGATGCGGGGATGGATAAGCTATAATCACTTGCCTCAACGACAGAGGAAACCATCCGTGATTATACATATCGATGGCAGACGATCTGTCAAGCAATTGGGGATGTAACTCCAGAAGTCGCTATCAATAGTTACAAATGGGGAATAGCCAATCGAGAAAGCCAACTCTTTATTGATATCCATAATATCAATCCAAAAAGTAAAGGAGATCTCAGAGATATTATTGAAAAGTGTGCAAGACTACAAGATATTCAGAGGCAATATCCGCGAATAATATCTCAGAAACAAGGAAGTGCAAAAAGAGCCAATTCTATAGAGCCGTCATCCGGATCCGGGAAGAGGTTTGCGGGAAAAACTCCAAACATTGAATCAAAGCGAGCCAAGATTGAGGAAAGAAGAAAGTTTGTCCAGCAATTTGAGGAGCGAATTTTCACTAAAATTAACACTCCTTATTCAGAAATTTTAAATGTAATAAAGAATAGACAAGATTTTCAATGGCGACAGTCAAAAGAACGACAACCCGAACATACAAAGAATTCCAAGGATTATTGTGAATACCATTGCTATTGTGGTCATTCCACAAACCGATGCAGGAAACTAATAATGCAAGTACAAAGGATGATTGATGCAGGGGAGTTAAAAGAATTTATTCAGCTGCCTGACTCCACACTAAGGTTTAATAAAGGAAAAGTTATTAATATTCCTCAGAATAATCAAACTATTAACATGATTTCATGTTATGAATCGGATCAGACATCCATGAGTGCGGCTATTGACAATAAATTACATAAAAGGGTTCGCAGTCACGGAGTATTCAAGGTTGCGTGAAGAGTTACTGAAGTTCGGGAAGAATGGATGGCATTCCCATTAACTTTTTCTGCAGACGAAATGGACCAAGAGATTGAAATGCACAATGATCCGTTAGTACTCACACTGCCACTATCTAGATGGAATATAAGGAAGATTCTTATGGATGGGGGCAGCTCTCTTAATGTTTTGTTTTATGATACCTTTCAGAAGATGGGGTTAAAAGATGATCAGTTAATCCCATCATGCTACACAATTTATGGGTTTAATGGATTAGCTTCAAAACCGAAAGGGGAAATCTTGCTTGATGTTGCAGATGGACCAATAAGTATTCTGACTAAGTTTAGTGTAGTGGAGGCTCCATCTCCGTACAACGCCATCATTGGTAGACACTTGGTCCATCAATTGAAAGGGGTAACATCAACGTATCACCAATACTTGCGGTTTCCAACACCGCAAGGGGAAATGGAGATAAAAGGAGATCAAAATGAAGCAAAATCTTGTATTCTAGCAGAAGACCGCATGAATAAAGAACGACAACAACATCAACAAAATAAGAAAAAAGAGCGCAAGATGAAGGCTAAAGAAGAAGCCTTGAACCAATATATGATTAAGACTGCGGGAAATAAAGCAATAAATGAAGCAAATGAAGGTAGTACAATAAAGGAAAGCACGCCAAAAATTGATGAAGGTAGTCTTCCAGCATAGCAATCAAAGGGTTATCCCACACTTTTAGGAGCTCCCAAACCCACCTTTACATCAATCGAAGAAACTAAAAATATCAATATTGGAACAGAAGAATTTCCTAAGATGATAAAAATTGGAACGTTGATGGAAACAGAAAGGGAGTATAATTTGGTTATGCTGCTAAAATATTTTGTGGACATTTTTGCATGGAAGATGGAAAAAATTCCGGGCATCGATCCAAATATTGTACGGCATGAGTTACATATATATCCGAAAGCTACGCCTTTTCGGCAACGCATACGTAAAGTTGCACCTGAACATCATTTGCCAGTTGAAAGAGAGTTAAGAAAGCTTATGGATGCAGGATTCATTCGAGAGGTGCGGTATCCAACTTGGATTTCAAACATGGTGATAGTACCAAAAAAGAATGACGGAGTAAGAATTTTTATAGACTTCACCAATTTAAACAAGGCATGTCCGAAAGATAGTTATCCGCTTCCCAGCATTGATCAGTTGGTGGACGCTGTTGAAGGTCATGAGGCTTTATCCTTTATGGATGGACAATCAGGGTACAATCAGATTGCTCTAGCTGAAGAAGATCAAGAACACACTGCGTTCTTCACTCCGCACGGATTATACTGTTATACCAGAATGCCATTTGGGCTGAGAAATGCAGGAGAAACTTATCAACGGCTCATAGATGCAATTTTTAAACCATGGATAGGCCGCACACTCGAAGTTTATGTAGATGACATGCTGATAAAAAGTAAATTTTGAAAGGATCATTTACAAGATTTGAAAGAGATATTTGAAGCCTTGCGAAAATATAGAATAAAAGTTAATCCCGATAAATGCATTTTTGGGGTTACGTTAGGGAAATTTTTGGGGTACTTGGTCACCAAAAGAGGAATTGAAGTTGATCCGGGAAAGGTTCAGGCCATTGTTGATATGCCATCTCCGAGGAATGTTAAAGAAGTAGAGAAATTAAATGGTTGTTTGGCCACACTCGGAAGATTTATTGCTAAATCATCAGACAAATGTAATCCGTTCTTTGATGTATTGAAAAAGAAGAATAAATTTGAATGGAATGAGGTTTGTGAGCAAGCTTTTTCAAGTATTAAAGTTTATCTTGCCACATTGCCTGCAGTACAAAAACCAGAACCTGAAGAGGTTCTTGCCTTGTACATAGCCGCAACGGAAGATGCTGTAAGCGTGGTATTGGTGCGAAAAAATGAAAAGGTAAAAAAACCCGTATATTACATCAGTAAAACTTTCAACCTCGCAGAAAGAAATTACACAAAAATCGAACAGTTAATTTTTAGCACTGGTTTTTGCTACCCAGAAATTACGCACATATTTTTTGACACACTACGTGCGAGTACCAAGTAAAGCTCCGTTGGAGTCTGTACTGAAGAATGTGGGAAAAGTGGGAAGAATAGCAAAATGGAACGCACAACTCGAACAGTTCCACATATTATTTGATCTACAAACTGCGCAAAATTCGCAAGTCCTGGCTGATTTCCTTGTGGATTTTCCTTTAAATTATGATTTTAAAATTCAAGGGTTGCCCGGATTCGAAGAGGATGATCCTCAGGATATCCTAAGCTCCGTAAATTCCCGAAGATGGGAAGTATTTGTTGATGGGGCCAGGAACAAAGAAGGTGCTGGGATTTTGAATTGTAATCACGACTCCTACAGGGGATCGAATGATACATTCATTCCGACTAGAGTTCGATGAATATACAAATAATATAGTGGATTATGAGGTTGTGGTTCATGCCCTTAGGCTCATCATTGAATTGGGGATAAGCGATGTCCGTCTCACAAGTGATTCACAATTAATAATTCGACAGGTTGAGTTAAAATATCAAGTGCTTGATGAAGACCTGGTAGAATACAAAAATCTTGTGAAAAATTTGGCGCTTCAGGTTCCAAATATAACCTTTCGGCATTTGTCCAGAGATAAGAATCGTCATGCTGATGCATTAGCATTTATTTCTTCAATGATAAGGATCAGAATACATCAGCAATAAAAATTGGGCGTATTTATGAACCATCAATCAAGCTGTGGGCAGTTGAAAATGTTGAAGAAGAAGTGGAAGAAGATATCGAAGATGCAGTTGTACAAGATAATGCAAGTTTCCCACAAAAAACAGAAAATAATTTAACCAGAGAAAATTGGAGAATTGCAATACATCAATATTTGCAAAATGGGGTATTACCCGCAAGCACTAAAGAGGCAAGAAAGGTGCAATCAAAGTCTGTGAATTATCATTTGCGGGATAAAATCCTGTACCGCAAATCCTTTTTAGGGCCTTTACTTCGATGTTTATCACGAGAGCAAGGGAAATAGATTCTCAAAGATATACATTATGGAGATGCGGGAAATCATAGTAGAAGATGATCATTGGCTCTAAAAGCAAAAACGCAAGGATATTATTGGCCATTTATGCATAAAGATGCAGAAAACATGGTAAAAAGATGTGAAGAATGTCAGCTATGCGAAAAGAATACAGGCTCCTGCAACAGAACTAAATTCCGTACTCAGCCCCTGGCCATTTGCAAAATGGGGGATAGACATTGTTGGACCATTAGTGGAAGGTACTCAAAAAAGGAAATACTTGATTGTGGCTACAGATTATTTCACTAAATGGGTTGAAGACAAAGCTCTTGCACACATTAGAGACACTGATGTTTTTAAATTCCTATTTGAGAATATAATCTGTAGATTTGGAATTCCAGTAGCCATAGTCTCGGATAATGGAAAACATTACAAGGAAAAAATATAGATATGCTTTTCGAAGCATTTTACATTCAAAAGAATAAGTCTACTCCACTCTATCCGCAAAGTAATGGGCAAGCTGAAGCAACAAATAAAACAATTGCTGTGAATTTGAAGAAAACTCTTGATGGCTATCATAAACGGTGGTGTGAACAGCTTCATAATACACTATAGGCATACCGCACAACAAGAAGGTAATCCACTAGAGAATCACCATTTCTTCTTACTTACGGAACAGAAGCAGTTATTCCAACGGAAGTCATTCTACCCACTACTAGAACAGAAGCATGGGAGAAAAATTTAAATTCAGATTTAATGCTTGAAAAGGCTTTGTTCTAGTGTTTCTCGTCTCATCGTAGTTCATTACTTCTCCAATAGTTTTTTGGACACGTGTACCTCAGAATTTATTCTCTCACAATTTGCCCCCTTTTTCCTTTTTTGGAATTAACAGTTGGTAAAATATTTGAAAAAAGGAAAAATAATAATTACCTTTTCAATTCCCACGCCTGCCATAACTTCCTTTCCTACATTACACTTTTATGCGCTTTTTTCTCTTTGTACGTTTTTGTCAGTTGGCGTTTTTCGAAGAAATCAAATCTCTGAAAAGTTTATTTCTTTTCAGTTTTCGAAGGTTCATCAGTTTTAGTTTTCTCCTATTTAATACCAGTTATTTCCTTTATTCCATTCTTTACAGCTCTTGTCTTCTTCTTCTTCATAAAGTTGCAGTGCTTTTTATTCCTTTGAGCTTTTCAAAAATTCTTCAGCGCCTTTTTATTATCTCAATCTTCAGTGATCTAGGATTCTTGCATCGGGATCAAGTTCTTATTTTTTCAATCAATCAGATTTTTCTTCTATCTTTTACTTCACTGTAAGTAACTCTTTTGCTCTTTTCTTTTTCGTATTTGTTTGTTTATCAATCTCGGTACCTGTATCCTAATCATTGTAGATGATATTAATAATGTTCATATCTGTTTATTATTCTCTTAAATGTATGATGATTCTGATGTCGTTGATTTTTCTTTTTGATGATTGGTTATTTTATCATAATCTCTTCTTTCTCCTGATCAAAGAATGATTAGCTGACTTGCATTTTGATGTATTGATCATCTTGTTACATCTTTCCTGCATTGTTCTTGCTTTTGATCTTAATAAGCTTATTTTTTCTGGCTTCCCTGTGTAGATAAAAATTTATCATGGATGGAAAGGGTAAAGCTACCGGTAACGCTTCTCATGAGGATGATCAGCCTTTAGTTAGGAAGTCATCTTGTTACCCTGTATCGAGGAGTCATCCTTCGGAATCTACAAGGCCCGTAAGTGTCCGTGCTACGGTCAACAATCCTGCTTCCAAGGATAAACGTGCTCATGAAAGCTGTAGCTTTAAATCCGTGAATCTCGAGGATTTTAAAAGGGTTCATGGTCTTCGCCAATTCAAAGTTTCCTTTTATGACTGTGTAGAAGATGAAATTACCTTGGAGATGATGGAAGGTTTTACCTACTCCAACAACAGACTATTAATCCCTGCGGGAGCTTTAGATGCGGGTTTACAGCTTCCCTTAAACCAAAACGAAAACCCCTTTCAATTCGAAGTTCTTGCCAGCAGGAATCAATCCCATCAAGGCTTGGTGCAGTCCATCACTCAATACAACGGAAATTGATGGCGCATACTAGATGAATGTAGCATGCGTAGCCAAGGAAGGACCAACTTTACCTGCTACATTCCAGACCCTTCAGAACGCAAATATTATACAGTGAAAAACTTTCATGCTACTTATACGGACAATATTGCCGCAAATTTTTTTAAAAGATGAAGCGTTGGTCCGAACCGCAAAGGTGGTGAGGGATTCCGTTTACTAGCGGAAATTGAAAACGCCAAGCTGAAGTATATTCCGGGGAACAACGCGTCCTCTCAAGCAAAAAATTCGGGAAGATCACGATTACAAATGGTACCGCACCCCACTCGTCATTGAGGGCCCATGGGTCTTCGGGTTTGTTCTCGATAACATAGTTTACGATCTTCTTACTCGCTTCAACGGTTATTGCCATTGGCGGTTAAATTTTGCTGATTTCAAGTTTCCACTTGTCATTCAGGTACGTAGAGTTTCTCTCTGTCTTTTTGTGCTTTATGTATTGCTTAATGATTAGAGTTTCCATCTGATAATTAAATTTTCCTCTTCTTTTAATAGCCGCAAGTTGAGCCGGAAACTGAGCCGCTGGTTGATGAAGGCACCCAAGATGATGCGGGGGTAAAACCCAAGGCCACACTCCTTGCAGAAAAGGTATTATTTTAATCCGATTACTTCTTATATTTCTTAAGAATTTCATTTAATGAATTGTTGTGGTGCATTTATAGGGTTGGAAGAAAGCGAAGAGTGCTCCTCGTTCTTCCACAGATAGGGAAGAGGGAGAAATTCAAGATTCTCCCCTTCATCATCCACTCTTAAGAGGTGAAGGAAGCTCAGCCGCAGAGAGACAAGAAGAGCAAAATATTCCTCTCTGATTAACAAATTTTGAGTCAACGGAACATGCTGGTGTCACCGAAGAGATTTCAAATGCTGCCATTGATCTTTCGCACCAATATGTCGTTCTTGATCCTTCTTTCTACCTTCAGTTCTCCCCTATGAATATTGATGAGCCGTTTGTAGCCGCTTATGATGAAGATGATTCGACTAATGAAGAGGATCGCAACCCTCAAGACGATCCCATAATTACTTCAACATAAGGGGTCCCGTAAGCTCATGATGCGGAAGTAGATGAGCCAGCAATTACCAGTACAACGAGTAATGAGCCCTCATATACTATAACAGAAGCTAATCCTGTCAGAGTTAATGGTTCGAGCACGGCTGTTGCTGATGCAGTTCAGCCAAACAGGGAGTTTCCGCAGCCAAGCAGAGGAAGGGATGTTGCAGAGACCTCCAATCTTTTGGAAAAAGAAGAAGAAGCCTTTCAATGGTTCATGTCAAAGAACCTTTTGTCTGTTCCATGCAACTCTCTACCGGTGAAATCGGACAACTCTTCGGTCTCCCGGTTGCGTAAGTCTATGGAGGCTGCGCCATATGAAGCAGTTAGAGATGCTTGGTTGAAAGATCAAGGTGAAGCTGTTGATCCCTTATTCCGCATCACCGAACCTTCTTCTCTTGCGGAAACTCTCGCACTTACGGACGGACAAGTGTATTCTTTTCCACAACAAGCTCTTCTATAGGTATTTTAATTGCTTTTCTCCCTTTTGATTTCTTCTTATTTTAACTCTAATCATAACATTAATTCTGCAGCTTGGACGAGGTCAAAGTGCGGCACATACCGCGTATCAATTCTACAAAGCACGGTCCACCATGATGGAGTCCCGATTTAGGGCCGTAGAAACTGACGCTTTGGATTTGAAACGGGAAAATGACGTGCTCCGCCAACAAGTGCTTAATCTTCAGAACCAAGGTTTTATTCTTTCTTTAATTACTTTTTCCTTATTTTATTTCACTTGTTTTCTGAATTACTTTATGGGATCAGCGGGGGATTCAGAACTTGTAACTAGGATGCAGCGTAAAATAACGCAGTTGAAAGATCATGTTATAAGAGTTAATAATGAGAATGTTGAAGGCAAGACAAAGTTTAATGATCTTGTTGATAGTCATGAGTCATTCATACGGAAGTATAATGAGTTAGAATCTCGATATCGACTTTTATTCGTAGAGAAGGGTCGCAAGAAAATAGAGTTTGATGCTACTTTAATGTGGACCAAAGATTGCGTTTCTGAGGCACGGGCAAAATATGACAAACTGGAAGAAGAGAACCGCAAGCTTTGTGTGGAACGGCAAAATATACTTGCGGGATTTTCCCGTTCCGGATCATATCACCATTCACAACTTTCTTCGCATATAGCTCAGCTCATTGAAGACAGAGACAACTCAGCTTCTGAGGCTTATGTTAAAGGAAAAGCTCTTTCGGATGCTCAGGTTATGATCTGTAAGTTATCTGATTCTATTCTTCACCGCGACAGTGACATTCTCCGACTGCACAAAGAAATGGCAAGATGTACATCCAAATTGAACCGTTTGCGGGATAATGAAGCAGAGTTAACTCAATGTCAACAACATCTTGAACAACTCAAGACCAATTACAACAAACTTTCGGGAGAGTATGATTTTCTTGATATTACAAAAGATGCAATGGGTCGTGAATTAGTAGAGTTTGAATCCCTCGCAAGAGGTATCCCATTTTACCGTAAGCTTAAAATTCAATATTATTTTAGCATTGATTAATCCGTTACTTTTATCTCAGGTTTTGAAGAAAAGTTTAAGGACGCAACCGTTAGAGCTGATAAAGCTGAGGGAGAGCTCGTTGCGGCAAATACTAGTATGGGGGAACTCAATAAGCAGTTGAAACTAGCCTCAATCAAAGCTAATGAAGCACAGACCCAGCTAGAGCTTGCTCTACAAAGGTCAGCGAAGCGCTTGCTCAAGTTGAGCTTTTATCTTCTAAGGTTAAAAGTGCTGATGATAATCTAAAACATGAAGCTACAAAGAATGAGAGCCTTATTCGGGATTTATCTACTGAGAGAGGAAAGATAACATTTTGGAAGTCAAGAGTCCAAGCTTGCGAAAGTGAAGTAAATCAATTTAAAGTGGAGATTGAAAATAGAAAAACTTATATTAAATGGTTAAGAATCGAAGCTAAAGCTAAAATTTCTCAAGCGGTCAATAACACCCTTGACCAAGTACAAGCTGATGGATTTACAAAATTTTACAAGCGAAGAAATGTCCCAGAAAATCCTCCTTTTGAAGGCGTTCTTCCCGCACCTTAGCTTTCTTTACTGTTGTTTCGTTCTTCTTTATCTTTAGTTTGTAGTTGCTTTTTCACTTTTCCTTGTGATTTTATCCCTGCAAAACAGATTTTGAATATATATTAATTTTTAATTCATGTATGAGTGTGATTTATTTAACCGCAAGAAAATTTTGTACCTTGAGTTGTATTGTGGGTGTAACACATGTCTAACTTCTCTCGGGCCAGGAGAAAATTAGGATGCGGTCCCGAAGGTCTCCTAAAATGGAGAAAGATACAACAATTAATATCACGTTAGGCACCCCTGTTGTCAAAAGATCCAATAGTCACACTCATAGACATTCACAAGGATTTTTCCAGCGTAAACCTCTAATTCTTCACGTGTTTAATCTTGTATGGACCTCTAGTATATTGTATATCAATTTGGGAGCAAAATATTCCAAAAATCACGTGAATCAAAGTGTGCAGCAGTTCCGTCCCGATACTGACTGGCAGTTGACTCGGTCAACTCGGGTTGACTGAGTTGACTCGGTTTTGACCCTATTTTGACCGAGTTGACTCGAGGGTGCCCCTTATCCACTTATAAGGTGCCAAATAACACTTGTCCTTGGGTGCCTTTATCACTTTTTGAGCCAATTTTTCCACAAATCTTTATTCTTCAAATGTACCTACAAAAGCATAAAAACACGTAATATTTGCAAAATCGAATACTAACTTAATAGAAACTCAGGTGCAATTTAGACACTAAAATGTGTCTATCAGGTTGCATTTGTAGCTTTACCTAATATGAAACCAAATTGTTGTAAAAATGCATTGCTGATTGTGAATACTTCATGAAGTGGAGAGTACCTGGTACAATAATCAATGCCATGTTAGGTATCTCTATGGCAAAAAATCCTATAGTCAGAAACATTTACTTGGATCTTCTAGAGAGATTACATTTGATATGATTTACCTATTATGAGCGCGAACTTTTGCCCAATTGCGTTGCTGAATAAGGATAATATGGTTTAAGATATTGCGCGTTCCACGGATGTTGTAAAATTCCTCCATCCATATTCCGCAAATGATATGATCATTGTCCCGCAATGCCTTGTATAATATAAGGTCCTCCCCATGTAGGTGCAAATTTTCCTGCTTTTTTATCTCTTTGGTATTCCGGGATCTGCCGCAGGACATACTGTCCTTCCATAAAATTCCGCAACTTTACTTTTTTACTGTATTCCCTTGCCAATCTTCTTCGATAATTTTCCATTTTTTGAAGTGTAACTTCTCTTCTTTCTTCTAAGTCATCCAACTTTTCAAGCATTAAATAAACAGATAGATGATATTAATAAAATAACCATTCATCAAAAAGGGAAATCAAGGTCATCATAATCATCATACATTTAAAAGAATAATAAACAGATAGGAACATTATTAATATCATCTACAATTATTAGGATACAGGTACAAAGATTGATAAACAAGCAAATACGAAAAAGAAAAGAGCAAAAGAGTTACTTACAATGAAGTAAAAGATAAAAGTAAAATCTGATTGATTGAAAAGATAAGAACTTGATCCCGATGCAAGAATCCTAGATCACAGAAGATTGAGATAATAAAAAGGCGTTGAAGAATTTTTGAAAAGCTCAAAGGAATAAAAAGCACTGCAACTTTATGAAGAAGAAGACAAGAGGTGTAAAGAATGGAATGAAGGAAATAATTGGTATTAAATAGAAGAAAACGGAAACTGACGAACCGTCGAAAACTGAAAAGAAATAAACTTTTCAGAAAAACGCCAACTGACAAAAACGTACAAAGAGAAAAAAGCGCATAAAAGTGTAACGTGGGAAAGGAAGTTATGGCAGGCATGGGAATTGAAAAGGTAATAATTATTTTTCCTTTTATAATTTTTTTTGCCAACTATCAATTCCAAAAAAAATAAAAAGGGGGGAAATTGTGAGAGAATAAATTCTGAGGTACGCGTGTCCAAAAAACTATTGGAGAAGTAATGAATTACGATGAGACGAGAAAAACTGGAACAAAGCCTTTTAAAGCATTAAATTGATAGCTGTAAACAAGACAAAATTTGAAATTGACAACATTAATGCATGACCGACACGTTGGTGCGGGAAAGTAAGGCACACTACTCAAAACAGACAGCATTAACTACTCGACTGACTACAGGTTGCGGAAAAGTATGGCTCCATAAAGAGTAATAATGAGTATTGATGCATGAATGACACGTATCGATTTTACAAGCCGCGGAACAAAAAGAACTAAAGCATGATGTTTCACTTTAAAGGGATACGTGTCCAACATGCCATGATTCAATTAAGACCGCAACATTCATCCCAATCCAGAAATATTAATTTAAATACAAGACTTCAGAAGAGCTGCGGGATAATCAGTGAGAAATCACGAGAAACAACAGTACGCATACTAAGACTTGCGGGAGAAACGATCAAGCCTTGCGGAAATCACAAATAAACTTTGCGGGACTACATATCGCACCAAGAATAGATAAGAATAAATAGGTGGAAAGGTAGATTGGTGGGACCTGTCAAATTGGCTATAAATACCAAGCTCATAAACTGGAAAAGGGGTTGGAAAAGAGGAAGAAAAATAAGCTAAAGACGTTGAAGTGATAACAAAGAGTATCGGTATGAAATTATGTAAATCTTTAAGTTCATTTTTATTATGATTATGTTCATGATATTATAACATATCAGTTATTTGATGTATCTTATGGTAATGTAAACATATCAGTTATTTGATGTATCTTATGGTAATGTAAAATAAAATGTATACAAATCTTTTCCTGTGGATGTAGACAGTTTGACTGTTGAACCATGCAAATGTTTGAGTCAATTTATTTTAAGTTATTTGTTTAATTCTCATTGTTTAAATGATCATGAGAGTTGATTTCATGATAAGATATCATACAGAACTATGATTTAAATACTTTTGGTTGTGATCCAAGATGCCAGATTTTTGGTAATCACAGGTAGAGTGAAATTCATATTTACAAGATCCTCAGTATTTATAAAGTTTATGAGTGAGCAACTTTTAGCACATGTGTTCGTAAGATGATATCAAAGCAGGTATTTGGACGATGTGTGAACTCCTTATTTTAAATTTGTAAGTCCAGTTTGGTGTTTATGTGCCGTAATCTGCGTGCATGTTGCATCTAGCGTGCCGCGTTCAGTGTTCCACGAACATTTCCCCAGCTGAACGAATTCTCACAATCTTTCTCATTAAAAGAGAATGCATATGTCTTGTCTAACAACCTCAATTGAGCAAGTTGGTGGAAGTAGTTTGAGTCATGGGCTAGACCTGATCAATGGAAGGTCATGTGAGGTGGGTCTGCTCAGGTGCCAAGTCACCAACCCTATTCATCACCTAAAAAAAGTTGGTAGAGTGAGATTCAAATTTGTAAGAAACTGTTCCATATCACGTGGATTCTATGTATATTTTTGGATTTTATGAATCATGGGAAACCCTTATCATCGCAAGCCGGTTTTTAAGATTAGTTTAACACATGAGTTTTTAAGATGGTATCAGAGTAGGTATTTGGGCGATGTGTTGACTCCCTATTTCAAATTCCAGTTTGTTGTTTATGCTGTAATCTACGTGCATATCACATCTTACGTGTCGAGTTCAATGTTAGTTTTATATTCAAACTCATTACATCTTCAATTTGAGGTGGGAAATAATTTTATCTCGTCTAGATTTTATGTATTTGTGAAATTTATGAGCCTTGGACAATATTATGCAGGCTGGTTTTCAAAGTTAGTTATGGCCATATGTTTAAAAAAAATTAACCCCTGAGATGTGAGTCTGGCAATCGGCAAGGTTGGGGTGTTTGTGTACCCTACCACATAAAAATGAACAGAACATTTCTTTATTGCACTCAAATGAGAAAAAAATGAGGCAATTTGTATAATAGATCCACAAGATATACTGCCAAAAGTCTAAGGGGAAGTTTGTTCACATAATAATTCTCTCATAATAAACCACGCATACAATTTTATTTCAGGCTTATTCAATTTTGTGTCCCACCTAGATGAGGGGATAAGGGGTGTCTCAAACGAATGAAACTACTAAATTACCCCCACTATAAAACTTAAAAACTTAAACTAAATCAATATCAATTACACTCTTTTTGGTACCTTTCTATCAACCCGTCTTAATTAGGTTTTTGATTCATTCAAACATTTAAAATTAGAAATTTTAAGAAATTTTGGTTTTCTGGGTTTTAACCAGAATCGACCGATATGAATGTTCACATTGGTCGATTATGAACAATCGGCTGATATGCACATATATGTCGGACGATTGCTCTTGATGTTCTTCGTTGTTGAAGAACATCAACCTAGAATCGGTCAATGTGGACATTCATATCGACCATTCTGGTTAAAGGAAATGCCCAACTTTTTTTGTAGGTTTTTAGGTTACAATCGGCTAATATGAACCTCTGTATATGCCGATTCTGATTTTGGTTTCAAAAATAAAGAACTTCGGTTTCAAATCGACTGATATAAACCTTTATGTGCCGGTTGTTGGTATGATTTTTTGAAAAATGAAATCATACTCGATATGAGATTATACTCAATTTCAGAATACGTATGATTTCATACTACACATTTCCAAAACGAGTATTTGATCATAAATTTCAGAATGCTTATGATTTCATACACATTCTTAAAATAAGTATAATCCCATACTCAATTTGAAACTGAGTATGATTCATATTCATTTGATATCCTTTGACAGCATTCAACAATCAACAAATATAATTCACACATATCCGACGATTGTGGCAAAATAAATTCTCATGATTTTTTTTTCTCGATGAAAATATAGGACAATCGGTTTATAAGAGCAATGACTATGGCCTTTCAAAATGAATGAGTGACTAGGCGAATGAGTGATTTTTACACAATGGGGGAATGAAGTAGAGAGACTAGACGGGTGAAGTTTCCCTGTCTATATAATATTTCACTTGGACAGGGAAAGATTTCCCGTCCAGGTAATATATTTAATTATTTTAATAGTTAAAACCTAGGTAAGACCCGTGTTTGGGGTATTTAATATTGAAAAATACATAAACGGGTGAACTTCAGTCGTTTGTGATAAATTTTTATCCAAACGGATGAACTTCAGTCGTCTAGTGAAGACTGGCGACCACTCCTTCAATTGAATGAGTGTATGATAAACTTTGGATGAATGAGGCTCTGCTCTCTACCCATAGTGGGGTCTAATTTGCTATATTTGGGTAAAATTCATTCACTTTGAATGAGAACTCTATACCCATTTCCCTTGCTCTAAGAACATCCACATCTGCCGATTGTAACAATCGGCCTACATATAAATAAATGTCTACCAATTCCTAGTGTTCTTCGTGAATGAATAACACAAATCCAGAATCGGCATACGTTATTTATCGTATCCACCGATTCTAGTTTGATTAACTTAAAAAAAGTTCAAAATTTTTTAGATTTTTTCGTGTTTTGATGATTACTTAACACTAGTTGATTTCACGACTAACACGATTAAAAAACTACTAATTAAATTAACTAACACTAATTAATCATGGATAAATTAGGTATTAATAAAAATAGTTAGAGAAGTGGTTTTTACTTTTACTTCAAGATGTCATTTTTTAACTTTTAATAGTAGGCTGAAATAAAATGGGTAGGGTAAAATTAGCCGGGATAATAATGTTGAGTCCTTAATATGCTATCTTCCATTAACATTAATGTTGAGTCCAAATTTGTGCACCCCACCAAAAACGGAGTGCACATTACGGCTTTGCCGATTCGTTGACAAAATCTAAAAAGACCACCTTCTTTTCTAATTTGCGTTATATTTTTTTTATTTTTGTTTTTTGGAATTAGTAAATATTGTGCAACTCTTTAGACCATCAACCTCTGGATCGTCTCTCCCAATTCAAATCAAACCCATCTCTCAAAATGAACCTACGATCTATACCAGTGTAATGGTTTTTCTCCTCAGTTTGATACGACTATGGCTTCAAATCCATTTGTAAGCACTGTTAAAATTACTCACAGAAACTCCAATGATTTATTGGATAAATGAGGTCGCGTTCTGATTAGCTCATGCTATTAATCTATTAAATCTAGGACATGGTTGGTAAAAGCTAAATTAAGAAGTGTTCTTAAATCAAAATCCGTTTTTGAATTCAACCCTATTAACCATTTCAAAGCTTTATTTTTCATATGTTCCGCGACTGCATCACATGCAGATGAAATTGATCCCCTATCTCCTTTATTTCAAATGGTCAAAAAATCAGAGTCAAAAGACTGAGCCCTAAAGACCTGGAGATCAAACCTTAAATTTTTCTTAAAAGATTCGAACATTGATTTATTATTTCCCGATCAGGAATCGACCATCAAGATTTGCTAGAAGTACTTTTCTCTTATTCTCTACGAAAGCATATTTTGTCCACTTTCCATTAGCAGATTCGCTTTCACGTTTTTGGGCCAATAAAAAAACCGCTTTACATATTTGGTCCAATAAAAAAACCGGAATGTGCACCCCGGTCTTGGTGAGGTGCACAAATTTGGACTCATTACCCTTTTCTGCTCAAAGAACCTGATTGCATAACCTAAAATAAAGTTGTTCAATTTTTTTGCCATTAATTCCTCTTTTCTACGTGTGATAATTCCACTACAAACAAACAATCAAATAAACTCTCTAAAATCTCCGACTACTCCGTATTATTTCTATCATGATAACCAAATAACTTATTAACCTGTCCCCCCTCTGTTCAAAATTACCTTACTGCTAATTAGCTAGATTAACTTAATTAGTTATAGCGGATCAAAAGTAGTTGTGCAAGATTGCTCCGGATGTTGTTGCTGTTGATGTGATCCGGCAGGATTTACTACTCCATGATCAATCACATTTGTTGCTGAATTAGCAGAAAGGAAACTACTAGTAGTGTGGTTGCTGATGTTGTTTCCTGTACCTATGTCGTTGTCATTGTTGTTGGTAATGGGGGTTTGGTTGCTCCTCTCTGGTGGACCACCAGCTGCTATAATAGAAGAAATGGCTGCAGTTAGTGCTGCAGAAAGATTAGGATCATTGGCAATAGCAGCGGTAATAACCGTTTCAACTAATGATGTCGATGATGATGGTGCATGTTGTCCATTTAAATGACCCCCCTGACTACCAGCAAGTGATGACATAGCATGAGCTAACTGCTGCTGCTCCAAAAGCTGTATTGCTGAATACCCATGGCTGCCCGTACCAGCATTTAATAAAGCTTGTACTAGTGAAGATGACGGAGATGAGGGCATTAGTCCTGTTTGACCATGGAGTTGCATAATATTGGGATTATTATTATGATGATTTGTTTGTGTGGTTGTGCTGGTGCTATTTATCTGTTGGGTTAGGTCTAGTGTGATTGTTGGAAAAGGAGCTGAGGAAGATAGAGTAGCTGCCATTGTGGATGTATTCAAATATGGAAATGCAGGAGATGATGAGATGAAGCCATGACCATTGTGATAATTGCTGGTGCTAGAACCAGAGAGCAGCATAGTTGCAGCCGCAGATGTTGTATTAGCCATGGCTGTGGCTGCAGGAGGGAGTGGATGGTTGTGAGTTCCTTCATAAGTTGTTATCAATATGGTCTTGTCCTCAGCGCACCTTTGTACCTGCATGGGTAGAACTGCTTCAGAGTGTGATGCACATAACAAATAGACAGACATATCATGGTGGAAGGTGTAGGGTTGACTAGACACCTGTTTACGAACTAGGCAATGGGCCGCCATGGTGCAGCGGTAGTAAGCACGTGGACATGGGTTTCCTTTGGCCAGTTTTTGACCATATTTTCGCCATTGGCATCCATCACTTATCTACATATACAGAATTCACATAACTAAGGATCAAACAGTTTACTTATATAAGAACAAGATGCAAGAAAATGATAATTAAAATCCAATCTCTGATCCCTGTCCCATATTCTCCCCAACAACATCATATACCAGGCTCCTCTGCAAATCCCTAATTCAAAATCAAACATAACATACATTTAGGCTATATACTATTTAGAGGGAATTAAATTTTTTTACCATAGAGGCATCTGATCTTGCACGAACAGATACTCGGGCCTTACGAAAAGGGACAACTTCAGGAATCTCTTGTTGTTGATCCATGCTCATATTCTGCATGCTATCTACAGAAGATCGTCGTAAATTTCTAGAGGCGTGTTGTACTGTGTGGTCATCACTAACATCATCACCACCACTGCGGTCATAGCAGCGTTCCTGCTTGCTATTATTTGTAGTAGGAGAAGCCAACTGATCTTTGGGTTCTGTCACTTCACGAAAATGTGAACGACTACTTCGTCGATGGTGATTGGTTTCAATTGGTGGCTGTATAATTTGACCACGGTAACTTGACGATGTCGCCAGATGAAAATTATTAGAATCCATTGGTTGTGGTTGGGATGTTGGATTACAACTAGTTCTACCATTTCCAATACGCCTCTCTTCTAGTGGCACAGGCACTCTATTAATCGGCTCGTCACGTTCCTCCTGTTGTTGCTGCTGCATAATTTGAACTACTTGACTCCGGAGGTGATTGTAACTATTGGTTATTTGATCTAACATCTGTTTTAGATTAGTGTTCTCTTCTTTTAGCCGATTAACCTCTACTTCAATCATCCTTACCTGCTACACTTACCAAAATATATAAAGTAAATCGAATACTTACCCAACATGATTATTCAAATCAAAACAGTATTATTAATATATGAATGAAAACTCACTTGGGCTTGGGGTTTCTCTTCAATTTCAGCTGATGAATTGCAACTAAGAAGGCACAATCCTGCCTGCAATATACAACGCGTTAATCAAACAGCTACATATCATTGCAAAATCATTGAGTTGCATAGTGAAATTTGGCCAAGAAAAAACTTACATTTGTGGTTGCAACTGGCTCATTGACATCATGAGTTTGTTTACCAGTGGAACCATTATTATCAGTAGAAAAGAAATTAAATTCTTTTAAGGCGGGTTTTTGATCCACATCATCAGCATCTTGGATTGGTGGCGGCATGGACGAAGACGACGACTCGACGATTACAGCAGCTAGGTGGCGGTGGTGGTGGTTTGATAGTAGTACTGTGCTGAATTCATCCTCGTCATCTTCATCCATGGTAATATCTCTGAAATGATAAAGGATTAAGATATTAATGTAGAGGTCTTTGGTTTTCAGTTTTCATAAATTAGTAGCGTGATTTGGTATAATCATTTGCTTTTAGAAGAGTGAAGAATGCAAACTTAATTAATAAATAGAAGAAAAAACGAGTAATACTGTTGAGACGACTATGGTAAACACACGTTACAACCGGCATAGCCAGTAGTATAAGCTGTTGCTTATTAGACTAGGTTTGTTGCCCACCGCCACTATAGGGGGTCGTCGATATTTTCTGTTTTGAAACTTCACCCACTTTCAGAGAAAATTAAGAGAAAATTAAAAAGTAAAATAAATTTTCCAGATATCAGCTAGCGCAGTAGGCAGTATTTCAAAATTTCATAGAAATTTCTATCAGCTTAACAAAGAAAATAAAATGAGAAAAGAATAAAAATAAAATCAGCCGTTATTATAGCGCGGTGGAAAACTGAAAAGGAGACTCTTCTTCCAGTCTGAAAAGTCATAACGTGATCTAAGGGTACACATAGCACTATCGGTGAGATCCGGTAGAATTGGGTCCGATTGATATTAATCACGTATGATCCTTCTGGTCAACTCTTTTGACTTTTATGGACTTCTCAGTAGCGTGCATCACCACGGACCTGGTTCAAAGGATAAGTATTATGGGTGAACTTAGCATTCAATACCAAATCCATAGGCCTACATTCAATTTTCTAACTAAAAAAAGTCTTTGCAGACCGTGAAAGGTTATGGTTATTTGGGTTTGTGCCTGCATCAAAGGTGTGTATAGACATCGATAATTCCTTCAGGTTTATTTTTTTTATCGGTGCTGATAAATTTTTACTTTAAAAATACTAGATAAAAAATCGCAAACACTTTCCAAAGTCATTTCTCTCTCACATGAGGAGGGTGGAACTTGACCCATCCAAATATAAGACCCTATTAATTTTGAGAAAACGGATCCCATCTCACGTGAAAAGTGTAATTTTGGGATATTTTTGTGTTGAAATACTCTTTCAAATTCAGGTCATTAATATCATCAATCAATCTATTTTTTTTAATATATTCTTATAGTAATTTTATCTATTTCCTCATCATATTTAAATACCAAGATATCTTTATATTTTTGGCACATTGGATTAGTTGAGTTCTTTTATCTTGTAGGAACTAATTTTCTTATTTGTGGCCCAATAACTTGAATTTTAGTAAAATTTATTTGTCTGACAAATAGAGGTCATAGTTTACAACGATGTTATGCTTTGAAAAAAAAAACCCTACGTTCTATTTTAGATAAGGGTTTAGGTTTTTTTTAGTCCCACAATACTTAGGGTTGGTAATTTTTCCACAAAATTACTAACGATATTCTAGAATTTTGTCTTGGAACCATAAGTTTATTTTTTAACATAGTAATAACAATTAATGTTTGAAGATTTTTTTCATGGATACAAATGGAAAAAATTTATTCTCTTTTCTTTTCCTTAATCTGCGTGAAAAATTCAAAACCCTCGTCTAAAGTGAAAAGAAGGGAGTACAAAAAATGATGCATCTTATGGAGTGATCAATGATGGGAGAAACTGTAGGCCGTGTTTGGCAGCGTGGATATCCCAACCTAGGTTGGGTTATCCCTAAAATAACCGTCATAATATGTTTGTGTGGGTTATATCCTATCTCAAGACAAGAATAGTATATCCTACCAAAATTTTAGAAGGCTAAAAAAGTGGAGTTTTGGTATTCCATGTAAAACCTAGAATACCTCAATCCTTTCCAGGATTTACAGTTATGTTTCCTAAATTTGATAACTAACTAATTTATTTTAAATTTCTTATACTCAAAACCGTTAATGTATGGTTTTGTTTTTTATTTATTTTTTTTAACAAACACAAGTTGGGTTAACCTAGGATAAGATAAAATATTATACAAAAGACATTAAAACTGATCAATCTCAAGGTTATCATAAATTAATATCCTTGGATATGTTATTCCATTTCCAAGCTCCCAAACAGACCTTACATGTAATAAAATAGTTCATCAAGCTCCTCCCATTATTCATTTACTTTTCGCCGATGACTATTTACTTTTTTGTACGATAATAAAAGAACTTTTCTTAACTAGGTAAAACTGTTTAAAAATTTTGGTTTGCCTTCGGGCCAACTAATCAATTTGAATGAATTAAGGGTCTTTTTTAGACCAAAAACAGAAACAAGCATCAGACAAAAAGTAAACCAAATTAATGTCATCCGTATAAACGATAAGTATCTAGGATCCCCACTTTTTACTAATAGATCTAAGATTACTTGTTTTGAACCACTAGTTGAAAAAATGAAAAACAAACTTCTTAGTTCGAAAAGTTTCTAACTAAATAACACGGGAAAAACAGTGATGTTCAAGAATGTAACTGCTTCCTTGTATGTCTACCAAATGAATTGTTTTAAGACACCGGTAAAGATTTATAATAGCATAACAAAACTTCAAATAGACTTTTGGTGGGGGAAAAAATGAAAAAGGGCTAAATGAACAAGGTAAGAAAGGGGTATATCTCAAAAACTGGGACTCTATAACAACATCACTTGAAGAAGGAGGGTTGGAATCAAAAATGTTAAAAATTTCAACTTGGCTATGATTGTTAAAATGGGATGGCGCCTAAAAGAGAATCCTGACTCTGTTTGTGCCTTTATCCTTAAAGCAAAGTATTATCTTAACAATGATATTCTACACATAAACTCATCCCCAAATCAAAAGGATAGCTGGATTTAGAAAGATTTGCTAACATGTATTCATCAAGTTAAAATTAATTGTTTATGGGTCCTAGTTAGTATAAATATTGACATATGTGAGGGGTTTTGAATCCCAGACATAAAACCCCCGTATAATAAACCACCTCTAGAAAATAAAAGTCTGGCTAAAGTAAGTGATCTCTTCGCTCCACTAGGCATTGGGATATAAATAAGCTTACTAAATATTTTGATACTTGCTTAATTGATATGATTGTAGAAATAATTATTCCTACTATAGACAGAGAAAGAAATCCACTTTGGAATCTAATCAAAACAAGAATCTTTTTGGTAAAATTCCTTTATAATCACGTAAACTCTTCTGGAACCTCTAATCAAAATTGGAACAATATATGGAGTACGGATATTACTCCTTCATCTAAAAAATTTATTTAGAGTGGCGCACTCAATGCTTCCTAATAGCATGAGAGTAGTAACAATTGTTCTAAACATAAATACAACTTGCAAATTTTGTAAGGATGGTCAAGAAACTCTAACTCATCTATTCCTGGAATGCAAAACTTTGATATACAGTTCATCACTAACGACACAAATACTTTTCATGAATGGCTTAACAACTATTTTGAAAATCTTGACAGAGGAGGGTATGTGGTAGATTGGCAGGTGCTTTGTAGTGTTATCATACGGCATATTTGGAAAGCGAGATGTATAGTAACCTTCAAGAAAGAAAGCCAGAATGGTTTCATCATAATTAACAACACTCTAAAATACATAAATAACTACTTGACAGTGAACAACACAGGGTGTAACATAATGCAATCCTTATTTTATAACCCTTTAAAAGATGAAACACTGAAAATGACTACTCAACAGTGGGAAGGGTTAGTAAGAAAAATGGATATAAAGATAAGTATTGCTCTGACAATGATAAACTGCATTGCTAAATCTGGAATTGGTCTGACAATATGTGACTATACAGCGGACATCCGAAAAACTAGAGGGCTACATTCAACTACAATAACCAGAGAGCAACTAGAGATAGAAGGAGCCGATGTAGCTTTTAAATGGGTCATAGAGTGGAGTGGTCACTACATCACATTCAAAAGTAATTCAGAACCTACTATTTTGTTGCTTATAGGAAAGTACGGAAGGGAAAGAGAACAAAGATACAAGATCAGTGGAGACTTCTGCAACAATACCAACTTTAAAATTAACTTTTTAGTCAATCTTATACGAGGCATTTTGTGTTTCCCTCTTAAAAAAATACTTATTTTGCATTACCCTCTTTTTAAATCGCTAATAGGTAAACCATCATTTAACTTGGTGCTGATGTAATTTTAGATAGTGATAAGAACGGGTTTGTTTCTCGAACTTGTGAAGATTTGTTTTTACATTTAAATACTAATTCTAAACTAGAATATATACACAAAAGATTATAAAAAGTATTAAGACTCAGGATTCCGCCAATACCCAATTGAAGTGATTCAATAATTATAATTATGCAATTCTTTACGTTTAAAGTGATTCTAATATGTTGCAAAAGTAAATTTCCAAAATAACAATTGTAAATCGAAAGCATAGAACATCAAAAACCCTAGGCTAAGTATGCTCTATCAAAAGAAATCACAACTGCTTAATGAAAATCTTTAAATCAATTTTTAATCAAGGCAAATAATCATAAAAGAAATTACAAAAATTAATTAAATTAGAAATATACCACTTTTCTTGGGACAATGGCTTCCACCGTCATCTCAGCAATGGGGGTTAGCTACTCATGTTGAAGACACTCTCAAAATAATATTTCATTGCTCAAAAATTGTGTTAACAAGGTGAAAAGAAAAGAAAAGAATAAAAAGAATAAAACAGTAAATCTGCAACGCTGTATAGGCGTTACAGATTAACTTTCACAGAAGGAACTGAAGATATCCGTTGCAAACTGAAAGCTTTAGCAACGGAATCTTCAAACTATAGGTGACGGTTTCTTCATCTTCTCCCCTTCTTCATCACGAGCATCAATTTTTCTGGTTTTGTTTCCTGGCCTCTCCAGCCCCCCTTTCCAAGTTGTTATCGACTTCTCTTATTTATAATAGACCATCATAAAGCCCTAATAACTTCCAAATCTTCTCAAATCAAATGTTTTCTTTGAAGATCATTCACGGGAAATATTCTCTCGGAGATTTTTGATTTTCTTCTCAAGAGTGATATGTTTGATGATGTTACTTCATTCTATCTCGGGAATAAACATCTTCACCCTATTTAAACCGGAAAATATATTCTTTGCAAATACGAACTCGAGAGAATATATTTTTCTCTTCCCTGATTATTTTCACGAGAGATTTTCTTTTGGTTTTAATACGTTTCCAATATTTATACAACTCTTAAATTTATGGAAAGGAAATATCTTGTCTTGAAACTTGAGTTTAACTAAAAATAGTCTTTACAGATTCACGCACATGAGATTGATTTTTTTTCCCGCCCATTTTTTTGTTTGAAAAGAAATGAGTGGGTGCCTTTAGTAAAAACCTGGGTGCCTTATCATTTTTAGGGTGCCTTTAACACTTTTGATGGGGGTGTTTTTAACACTTTTTAAGCCAATTTTCTACACAAAAGTTTATTCTTCCCAAAACCCTAAAAGCATATAAAATAATAATATTAGTACAAAATATGAGAACTATTAACACAAGTATGAGACTAAATAAGACACATAAATGTGTCTATCAAATACCCCCAAACTTATTATTTGCTAGTCCTCGAGCAAATCTAATTTAAAAATCCTAACTCACTTTCGCAGGCATCACGATTGCGCGTGTGCAACAAGCCTTCAAACCCATAGGTGTCCATATCAGACGAGTTTTAGTCTCGTGAGGGTTTACAAGAGGTGTACCCACAAAACCTTTACTCCAAACCCTAACTACCTGTGAACGATTGAGGTAAACACTAAACAAGCTATTCAGTTGGCATACCAAATTCTTTGGCTATGAGAATCATTACCCTATATGAGTCCAATTGTTGTACATGAGTTTGCACTCTGCATACTAAAATTCATACAAGAATTCAAAACTCTACTTAGATAGTCGTTCAACCACGATACTCAGAATCTATCAAAGTACAATCACATGAAAAGATTTAGAAGATGGATATAGACAAAATGAAGTTTGCACGTGTTGACTAAGGTGAAAGGTGTTTCCCATATCTGTTTGAAGGTCGCCACCAGGATGAATCCTAATGGATTGAGATATGCACCCACTAGTCTTACTCCTAATATCGACTCAGCTGGTATATACAAGGGTCCCAACGGTCAATTTATTGAAAATAAAACAATTATCTTTATACTGACAACATGATTAGATCTTTTGAATCTAAGCGCATGCTCTTTTCCAGCAGATTACATGATAGTTCCCATGGATCCTGCATTCCACGCTTGCTTAGGCGACGGAGACAGGGAGAATACACACATATTGCTATCAAAGTGTCAATACTCGATTTTTTATTTTATTTTATTTTTTTGAAACACGTTAAAACACAATAATGGGGCTTGATCTCAAATACTCTACTTCATCCTGGCGGTGATAACAATTCGATACTAGGCCCCGCCAAATCACTTAGAGAAACACAAAAATTGCAAAAATAAAAACAGAAGGTGATATGGTCGAAGTAGACTCCGAGATATGGTGACAATTATCGTGTTATTTCTAACACCTGAGCTAGGCATCCTTTTATGAATAGATCATTTAGCTGGGCACAGCAATTCCTATAGACAAGAACTATGTTTCCATCTACCAAGAATGGTTAGTGTCATCCTGAATTGTTCACAAGTTTCTAGACTCTGGAGTTTCAAATTGCAACTAAAAGTTTCTCCCATACCCCCAAACTTAAATCTAACATTGTCCTCAATGTTCGAAAAATAAATGATTAAAAACATGAACAAGGAGAAACTATTACCACTTGAAGAAAAGGAGTTAATGAAGGATATTACCGTGTTGCATGAGCATGGGTTACCTCCCAAGAAGTGTTAAGTTTAAAGTCTTCATCCAGACTAAGAAAAGATTAGCCACAACTTACAGACCATATAATAATAACCTGAAAAGTTGTGGGTCCCTAACGTCAATCAGATTTGACCAGAATAGCTGAACCCAATTGAAAACACGAAGGTGGTGGTCATTCTTAAGAAAATGTGTCGGTTCTAATTTCCTATAATAATTAGGTTTAGTTCCAAACTCTAGTAACTGACACATTTGAAATTTATACGTTCCCACATATGGAAGAAAATATTTTGGTGGGAAAACAAAGTCAATCTTGGTATCATCGCCTGGGTAAACCACATCAACCAGAGGATGGGTTTCTAACAACTTAACTTCTTTTTGGACATAGTTAGGCTCAGGAAAAACTCTATGAAGATAATCTCGCAATATGATAGAGGCACAAATGTCAAGTCCCAAGTGAGGGACTTTAAGCAGGGATACTTGACAATCATAAGAATCATCGGTACCCCCAAACTTAGTGTGGACACTACTCTCAGATGGACTGAAAACTATTGGTTGGATTCTAGGGTCTTTAGGGTCAGAACTACACTCAGCTTCTTCTATAGGAGGAAATAAGGTAGACTTAGAAACTGGTAAATATTCATACTTAGCTTTCCAAATATTATAAGTGTCCATCAAATGGGCAGAATCCAACAAGTATTCACCTCATTAATAACACTATCATCGTCAACATCAAACCCAAAGTGGGCTAGGCATTTCTCTAATGGATCTTCTAACAAAGTGTTTGGTAAAGATTTCTGAACTGAAGTACTAGTTATATTCACTTCTTCTAAATCATAGATCTCACCAGAAGGTTGTCTACTCATACTAAAAAGATTCATTTCAATAGCCATTTTACCAAAAGAAAAATTAATTATTCCATTTCCATAATTGATGACGACATTATTTGTAGCTAAAAAGGGATGACCTAAGATCACTGGTACTTGAGCCTCTGGTACCTGAAAAGGTTGGGTGTCTAGGACATCAAAATCCACTGGGGAAACAATTCTATCAACCTGAATCAAATCATCTTATATCACGTTAAAATTATCTATTAGTCTATCATCTTCGTCAGAGACTATTGTCTTCGAATCGTTAGACTCCAAATCACTAGTCTCAAAAAAAAACTCGTCCCTCTAAAACATCATCATACTCATAAGAATAAGGAAATAGTACTCCGTCCAAAGTAATGTTATCTCTAGTTAAATCCTCTTCCTTTTGAATAGGTGAACAATCATCAATATTATTAGGATTTAAACTAGAGACAACATTATTATCATTATGCTCAATTGGTGTAACAGTTTCCTCGTCATTATGACTACGAATTTCTTCATCAACACTATGATCATCATCATAATAATATGAATATGTTTGAACTTTATCTAAATACGTAGTATCTTCTATTCTAACCTCGTCCTCTAAATTAGGTAAATATTAATTATTATCAAGGGTAAAATTAAAAACACTATTTTGGCAGTTAAGTTCATTTTGAACAAATATCATCAACTAACTGTTCTTCTTCTTCAATTTCAACTAAATGAGTCTTAAGTTCACTGAGAGCGGTATTTAAAGCTGCAAGTTCTTTATTCTGTTCTAATGACTCTTCATAAATTTCTTTCATTAACATCTTACTCCTACGTGTCGACTCAGTTATCTGCTTGAGTGATTCTTCTAGAGAGGTATTTGGATCACTATAAGGAATAGTATATCCTTTCCGCTTCATGGAATTTTTGAAAGAAATAGTACCAGCTTGCAACTTCTCGAGGGCATCCTTCAAATATAAAGAACTCGAATTTTGCTCATTTTCATGTTCATATGACTGATGTGTATATGAATAGTAATTGGGATCACCTTGGTATGAGCAATAACCTCCAAAAGGTTGGTGGTGGTCTCGACTACTATCCACACCATGTTGATAGTATGGATAATGTCTATTTTGAAATTCAGTCGGATATTCATTGTACTGGTCCTCATAATACCAGTTCGACATTTTCTAACAAAAACTTCCTAATATATACAAAAGTAAACTCTAAAAATAAATCCTACCGGAAGGGGTTGTAAACATACAAAAGCAAGGACGACTCAACCAAATCAAACCTATTGAATCTAGCAAAAAAAAACATGATGGCTCCACTTAGATTGTTTCTAGACCAGCTTTTATTCTTCCAAAAGGCAACTAGTTACAGTTTTAGCAAACCTCTTAGAACGACCCGAATTAGATTAAGTCGAAGAGAAACAGGATAAGCTCTAAGAAGCTTTGATAACCCTGTCTCTTTGGCACTTTTCTCTGGGTTACAAGGCGGCTCTAATCAACTTAAAAGAATCTTCTTGAACCTTGAGTTAGGCTAATAAAGTAAACAATACAGTCCTTTTGAACGAGTTTCCTATAAGCTCGTTACCCTATCGGTCTTCTTTCTAGTCAAATTTTAAGGATTAGGTTCGCGTTAGGTAACGTGTTCCTAAGGCGGGCAAGAAGGAAACGGTGATGAAATCCGAGTCCTTATCTTATATGGCCAATCCTTGCCCTTTACTAGAAAATAAATCTGTATTCAATTCCTCAACATATATGCATCTGACGGAATACAGTAAACCCACTTGCAGGGGATTCGTGGGTTGATCGAGTCTTACCTCCCGTACCAGACGGGGGATGAATCGGTTGTAGTCGACTCAGGCCACCGACTCCTATGTCAGTGTACGGACCCGAGGGGCCGAGACAATATCGTAATTGTCGTCCTTCCCTGTTACAGTTTATATTTAAATACCCTTCCATAGGGTTTTAAAAAAATAATAATAAAGTCCAAAAGTTCAAAGTCCAAAAAAGAAAAAATACCTAAAATAATTACAAAAATAATAAGAATTTCCTAATACAGTTTTCTAAAAAGAAAAAAAAAACAAAAAGTTAAGAAATTAACAAAAAAAAATAATCTTGTCATATTTTTCCGTTCTTTTCGATTTTTCTTCGATTCCAAGTCTTTTATTAATCAATATAGTCTTTAGCTCCAATTTCTTTTTGATCCAAAACATGTAATACAAAGAAAATACCCAAAAACGTAAAATAGAACAAATAAAAATAAATCTAACTAAACTAACTAACCTAAAAAATCTAAAAACATTTCTAAAAACAAGTCCGCTTCGGCGGCGCCAAAAATTGATGTAATTTTAGAATAGTGGTAAAAGGGGTTTCTTTCTCGAACTTGTGAAGATTTGTTTTCAAAATTTATATTCTAATTCTAAACTATAAAATATACACAAAAGATTATAAAAAGTACTGAGACTCAGGATTCCGCCAATACCCAATTGAAGTGATTCAGTAATTATACTGCTTAATAAAAATCTTTAAATCAATTTTTAATCAAGGCAAATAATCATAAAAGAAATTACAAAAATTAATTAAATTAGAAATATACCACTTTTCTTGGGACAATGGCTTCCACCGTCATCTCAGCAATGGGGGTTAGCTACTCATGTTGAAAACACTCTCAAAATAATTTTTCATTGCTCAAAAATTGTGTTTACAAGGTGAAAAGAAAAGAAAAAAATAAAAAGAATAAAACAGTAAATCTGCAACGCTGTATAGGCGTTACAGATTAACTTTCACAGAAGGAACTGAAGATAACCGTTGCAAACTGAAAGCTTTAGCAACGGAATCTTCAAACTATAGGTGACGGTTTCTTCATTTTCTCCCCTTCTTCATCACGAGCAACAATTTTTCTGGTTTTGTTTCCTGGCCTCTCCAGCCCCCCTCTCCAAGTTGTTATCGACTTCTCCTATTTATAATAGACCATCATAAAGCCCTAATAACTTCCAAATCTTCTCAAATCAAATGTTTTCTTTGAAGATCATTCACGGGAAATATTCTCTCGGAGATTTTTGATTTTCTTCTCAAGAGTGATACGTTTGATGATGTTACTTCATTCTATCTCGGGAATAAACATCTTCACCCTATTTAAACCGAAAAATATATTCTTTGCAAATACGAACTCGAGAGAATATATTTTTCTCTTCCCTGATTATTTTCACGAGAGATTTTCTTTTGGTTTTAATACGTTTCCAAAACTTATACAACTCTCAAATATATGGAAAGGAAATATCTTGTCTTGAAACTTGAGTTTAACTAAAAATAGTCTTTACAGATTCATGCATATGAGATTGATTTTTTTCCCGCCCATTTTTTTTAATTTGAAAAGAAATGAGTGGGTGCCTTTAGTAAAAACATGGGTTCCTTTATCATTTTTTCGGGAGCCTTTAACACTTTTGATGGGGTGTTTTTAACATTTTTTAAGCCAATTTTCTCCACAAAAGTTTATTCTTCCAAAAACCCTAAAAGCATATAAAATAATTACATTAGTACAAAGTATGAGAATTATTAACACAAGTATGAGACTAAATAAGACGCGTAATAGAGTAGTTAAGTGAGCATGTGTGAAAAATGAGTGTGTCAGAATAAAATAATAAAACCAAAAATACCCTTAATCCCAAATTGGGATGTACACATGTTCTATTATGATCAATTTGATCTTACGGCTACGAATTACTGAATTCGACGGACGGCTACGGATTGATCTTTCCTGATGTTGTTTAAAAGCATTACACGTGACTAAATTTTACTTTCTCCCTCTTGCAAAAACCCTCTCTTCTTTCACGAACAATCCTATCCGCCATTAATAATAAAAGCTTTGTAAAATCATATATTTGTTCAAACATCTTAATCTCGATACGAACAGATGAAATAATTACATCGTTGTACCACAATATAAGTACCAATTATCTAACTTCATTCGATATTGGTTTCACCACTAACATGAAATGTATAGATATGAATCCCTTATAACACTCCAAATATCTCATCTTTAAACCCATTTTTTATCATTATCATTCAAGAGATAGTAATGGGTATCTATCTCTTAAAACCTTTTAACCATTTGCCGTCATCATCATCATCAACTGTTTTGCGGAGATGAGTCAAACAATACATTTTTTAATTTAGATAGATACTGGCTAAAATAAAAACTAGCCACCACCATTGATGCCACTGCTCAAACCCTAATTCAAATCATGGTGTTTCAGCAATAAACTAATCACAAAAGGTTAAATTTATTTTCCTTTAACTTTGATTTAATTTTATTTATACCCATTTCAATTTCGTTGATTAAAAAAACGGTTTTTCTGAATAACAAACAAAATCCCCAAAAGCTAGGATCTGTTCTTGTATAGATCTCGAATTCCATCAAGAGGTCTTAACCAGATGTTGAATCTAAGTTCAGTTTTGCAACCATCGATATCTATTCCTCATACCCATTCAAAGATTTTTTAAAGCCATAAACTTCAAAATTTAGACCCAAATTAGGTTGTTTTTTTTAATTCTACCGCATATTTCTATTTAAGGCTTGTTCTTTTACTCCTCTCCCGATTCTTTAATATCGTTGAAATTGTAGCTTTAATCAATTGCTAAAACTACAAAAATAGTACATGTATTGTGGGTCTCTAATGGTGGTGCAATATTAGATAGAGAAGAAGAAGAAGAAGAGAGAAGGATGACATCCAATGGTTCTTTATTATATTTGAAGTGCGCGTGTTCAAGGGTATAAAGGTATGTGCCGACTTAATAGGATGGTCAAGGTAAAGTTAACAGACAAGGGTTTTACCTATTAGTAAAAAAACGATAAATAAAATATGTTTTTTAGGGGGAAACACAAAATTCCCCGTCTTTTACTTGAGTAATGGGATCAAACATAATTTGGGCTGCCAATTTATCTGTTTTTTATAACAAATATGCTATTAATCATGTGTGGTGTGGAAATGCCCCATGGATAATTCTAATTTATTTGAATTGAAATGCCCTATGGACAATTCTAAATTTACTTGAATTTACAAACATGAAATCAAGATGCAATGGTTTTTCGAACCTCTGACCATGGATGTTATAATCCATTATTATCTATAATCTGAGGGAAACCTCTTTTTCTAAAGGAAAAAAAATGATGGGAGAGAGCTGTCAATCTGCCACTGTGTAAAATGAAATTTTCTTTCTTGTTATGTGTTAGATTGGGTACTATTTGTATTATAATTCGTTTTGCCGGAATTACGCATTTGCTTACTAATGTTCATACTTCAAATTCAACTTGGGCGGCAATGCAGTGAAATTTGTTGATCGGTTCACTGCCTTGTCCCCTAGCTTGTACTACCTTAGATAAGCTGACCCAATATTGATTTTTCTCTTTCACAAAAGAAAGGTGTACATATAAACCGGCTTCTCAATATTAGTCATTTATTACTGCAGTCTGATACTTGGACTTTGTGGCTTTTGTAACTTGTAGTATAGTGAATGAATTATTATTCGTCGATGGCTTCCATTTAGCTTGATTGGACGATCTTCATAAACCTAATTGAAATGCAATATATTATTAATCTCCACAGCTCCTCTTAACCAAATACGAGAATAAGATGGGATGGTCTTGGCTGCCGTTATCATCATCGTCACTATTTAGTTCCCTACATCATAATAATAATATTATCCTATACATTTTAATTGGTCAAAAGTTTGGGAAAAAAGAATTTGGTCTTATAAATAGTTGTAGAAAGATGCTTTGATTATCCTAACACTATTTTTCGGTTGGAAGAATTGAAATCCCAGAAATTTAATTATAGGGTAATTTAATTTTTAAAATTGAATTCCAAAAAAGAAAAAATAGTATTTGTTTGAGATAATTCAATTATTTTAGTTTTTATCTCGGAATCCAATTCCATTGCACTATTGAATTAGTACAATAAAAATTTATTATTTTGGAAAGAATCAAATTCCTAGAAATAAAAAATTTTAATTACATAGAATTGATTTATTTCGTTCGGTTCAAATAACTAGACGCATTCCCTAGGAAGTGGATTACCTAGCCTTCAATTCCTTGAACGAAACCGGATATAAAATTAAAAGTAAAACAACTTCTCCTTTTGTCATTAACAACACAGTTTAATTTTAAGGTCTCTTTAAATCGTACAACAAAAAAAAAATCCAGGTCTTATCCCCCACGTATCTTTTCAAACGACAGCTTTTGATGGAGTAAGTTAGTAAACAACATAATCTTCCCAATTACAAGTCTTTGATTCTCACGATGTAGTTGTTGAAGATCAAGCTAATTTCAAGGGTTCAGGATTCATAGTATTTAGTTATGCAGGTAAAGCAAGCACATTAGATATTAGTTGAACATTTACAAAAGTCTCCTGGTTTCAAATGTATATACCAATTCAGATACTAGAACTTGCTTATCTAAAAAGAGTTGATTATATATCTTGTAAATGAGTAATATTTCCTTAGACCACGGAGGCAACACTACACTACACGAGCATTTAACCATTATACATACACCTTGTATAAAGAGTTGATTAACAAAGGAGAAAATATTACTAGTATTTGGGATGATCCTTGCGTACCTAATCTAAGTAATCTACCGGGTAACCGGCTGAGAAATTTAGGATATCATTCAGATCAAGTTAGTATGGTACTATGGTGGTGGTGCAAGATCTTATTATTCCCCATTCAAGGAACTGGAATACGAAGTTGTTACCAGAAATATTTTCTCTCTATAGTGTGGTCCAAATAGAAGACTTGTACTTATCTAGTGAAGATACTGTAGACTGGGCCAAACCAGGTTTTTTCCTGAAGTAGGACTGAACTGTCATTTATTGTTGCGACGGACAAAGGGCGCGGTAAACTTTTTGGAATGGGTCACATACTTAGGCTAATGTGATTTGTCTACAAAATACTTGATTTATAGCTAAATAAAGATTAAAATGAAAAAAAAAAAGTAATAAAATGTGATTGGCGAAAGAAAATTAAGATTTATTGAAGAAAAATAGCTATATTTTAAAAAAAAATGTTTTTACTTCTCTCTTAATATGGGAAAAAACTAAACTATCATCACGAATTTTGTTTATGGGCTGAAATTAAAATCACGAATTTTTCATAACTAAAATTTTGGTGGACTAAAATCAGGGACGGGCTAAATTTTTTCATACAACCAGTCGTAAGATCCAAATGAAAGTTAAGAGGGTTACCATGAGCCTCTCCCGTGCATAAAATCCGAATAAAACCCTACATAACGTAGTTATAGGGTTTCATATTGTACCATAAATTCAATAATTTTGTAACATGTTTGTACTCGCGAATTGAGTTTGCATAAGATCCTTAAACTCATTAGTACAACAATACCTCTGTTTTAAGTGTTCAACATCTCAATCCAGACATAATTTTCCATCAATTCATTAATTTTCAGATAATATTTTTTTGAACCCAATTGACATTAGCCTCTTCCATGTCTAAAATATTAAGAATTAATAGGTTGGATCTCCTAATTCAAGAATGTATTTTTTTGGTTTTCTTTGTCCAAGGGTTCAACATGCCCTTTAGAATTTGCTAGGTGATCGTTTTAGAAAAGTGGTAAAAATAGTTCGTTCGCTAAGACTTGTGAAGATTCGTTTTAGACCTAATTTTGATTTAAACTAGAAAATAAGTAAAATATTTTAATAATATTGGGAAGAACTAGAACTCAAGATTCCACAAAAATCACTTCTGAATGATTTCTACAATGATTCTTTAACAATTATTGCTATTTTATTGACTATGTTTCTTTACCAAAAGTATATTTCTAAGTCCCAGCATACACCAGCAAACAAAATCACAACTAATTAATAAAAATCATAAATCAATTAAAATCAATGCAAAAGTCATTAAGAATCAAAAATAGTTATCATTCATTCATGAAATATGGCTTCCTCCATTGCCCAGTGGTTGGGTTTATCTCATCATGCTCAAAACACTCTCAAAAGATTGGT
Organism: Papaver californicum; assembly: GCA_023531435.1. NCBI lineage: Eukaryota > Viridiplantae > Streptophyta > Magnoliopsida > Ranunculales > Papaveraceae > Papaver > Papaver californicum. Next base: position 13,177,841 of record JAJJMC010003991.1, read on the forward strand.
ACATGGCTCAAAAGTGCTTGAGAAGAAGAAAAGAAGCTAAAAATAATAAAACATGAAATCTATAACGATTATAGGTGTTACAGATTAACTATTACATTGGAGCTTGAAGATAAATGTTGCAAAGCGAAGATAAATGTTGCTGATGGGTTGAAGAAACTGTTGCAGTTGAAGATAAATGTTGCAAAGCTGAAGATAAACGTTGTTGATGGGTTGAAGGAATCGTCGTCGTATCCTTGTTCTTCACGTTCAACAACAGAATTTTCTTTTTTTTTTTTTTTTTCGAGCCTCCCCTGCTGATTTTTCTTCCTCCTCTTTGCTATTTATCATTCCACAAACCATAACAACTCATCCTTAATCGATCAGGACCCAAAAACTAGTCCAAAACGAAATCGAATTCATATAAATACGAGTCAGGGAAGGAAACTCTTTTCTGGAAAAAACATGGATTTTCCAGCTTGTTTCACGGCTTTAAACTCATGTAATTTACATGTTTCATCCTCTAATGATTGTTGCTTCATGTTGATAAGGTTTAAACACTTTAAAATCCCCAAAAAATCGCTTTTGAAACACCTCAGTAACTCTCACATAAAAGAATTGGTTTCCCGACAATTTCAATTTTCAAAATCAAAAGGGGATGCCCCCTAACCAACGGTGGGGTGCCTTTATCAACCATCTTGGGTGCCTTTAGTAATTTGGTGGGTGCCTTTATCATTTTTAAGCCAATTTTTCCAAAAATGTTTGTTTCTCAAAAATACCTACAAACACATAAAATCACACAATAAGTATAAAATCGATCACTAACAAAATAGATAATTACGGACAAATTAACACAAAAATGTGTCTATCAAATACCCCCAAACTTATTATTTGCTAGTCCTCGAGCAAATCTAATCTAAAAATAAAACAACAATCCTAACTCACTTTCACAGGAATCGCAACTACATTTAGCATATGTAATAAGCCTTTAAACCCATAGGTGTCCCTATCGGACGAGTTATAGTCTCGTGAGGGTTTACAAGAGGTATACCCACAAAACCTTTACTCCAAACCCTAGCTACCTGTGAACGATTGAGGATAAACACTAAACAAGCTATTTACTTGGCATACTAAATTCTTCGGCTATGAGAATCATTACCCTATTGAGTCAAATTGCTATACACGAGTTTGCACTCAACATACTAAATTCATTTTTAAGAAAATAAAGCTCTACATAGATAGCCGTTCAACCACGGTACTCAGAATCTATCAAAGTTCAATCACATGAAAAGATTTAGAAGATGGATATGGAAATGATGATTTTTGCGCATGTTCACTAAGGTGAACGGTGTTTCCCATATCTGTCTGAAGGTCAGTGCCAGGATGCATCCTAATGGATTGAGATACGCTCCCATTGGTCTTACTTCTTATATACTGATATCGACTCAACTGGTATATACAAGGGTCCCATCGATCGATTTACTAAAAATTAAACAACTATCTTTATTATTTAAATGTACTGACAACATGATTGGATAAAATGAATCCAAGCGTATGATCCTTATCAGCATCTTACATGATAGTTATCATGGATCCTGCGTTCCACACTTGCTTAGGCGACGGAGACAGGGAAAACACATACATATTGTTATCAAAGTGTCAATACTCGATTTTTTTTAATCAAAAATCATAGTGTAAATAATCTCAAACACTCTACTTCATCATGGCGACGATAACTATTCGATACTTGTGCCCCACCAAATCACTTATAAAAATGTAAAAAATTATAAAAATAAAAACAGAAGGTGTTATGGTCGAGATAGACTCCAAGATATGGTGACGACTATCATGTTATTTCTAACACCTGAACTCTGTCTTTTTATGAATAGACCATTTAGCTGGGCACACCAATTTCTATAGAAAAAGAGCTAAGTTTCCATCTACCTAAAATGGTTAGTGTCATCCTGAATTATTCACAAGTTTCTAGACTTTGGAGTTTCATATTTCACTAAAAGTTTATCCCTTACCCCCAAACTTAAATCTAACATTGTCCTCAATGTTCTAAAAATGAATGATTAAATATATAAACAAGGAAAAAACGTTACCAATCGAAGGAAAGGAATTAAGGAAAAATATTACCGTGTCGCATGAGCATGGGTTACATCCCAAGAAGTGCTAAGTTTAAAGTCTTCAGCCAGACTAAGAAAGAATTATCACCTCATAAAATCATATAGCAATAGCCGGAACAACTGTGGGTCATCTGAATCAAATAGTGTTATCACAAATAAAAGAAAACGGCAACATGCCAAGAAAATTAACAAACCGAGCACACCCTTAACTAGTTTTTTGTTTAAGATAACTACATCTAGTTGTGGTTCAGGTTCAGGCTCTATAAAAGGGTCTAAATAAAATATTTTCATGAGATGGACTTCCTCCTAGGCAAGATCAACATGATCAGGTTGTAAAGTCTGGAAAACTCAACTAATAAATTAGAAGCACATAATAATAACCTGAATAATTGTGGATCCTCGAAGTGAATCAGATTTGACCCACACAGTTGACTACTATGAAAATGGTGGTTATTCTAAAGAAAATGTGTCAATTCTAATTTCCTAAAGTATTTAGGCTTAGTCTTAAAACTTAATAACTGACACATTTGAAATTCATACGTTCCCACATATGGAAGAAAATATTTTGGTGGGAAAACAAAGTCAATCTTGGTATTATTTCCTAGGTAAACCACATCGACCATAAGATGGGTTTCTAACAACTGAACTTTTTTCTGGACATCAACAGGCTCAGGAAATATAGTTTGACGATGGTCTACTAAAATGGTAGAGGTGCATATGTCAAGTCCCAAGTTAGGACTTCAAGCAGGGATACTTGACAATCACAAGAATCATCGGTACCCCCAAACTTAGGGTGGACATTACTCTCAGATGGACTAAAAACTATTGGTTGGATTCTGGAGTCCTTAAGGTCAGAAGTACAACTCAGCTTCCTATATAGAAGGAAATAAGTTGGACTTATAAACTGGTAGAAGCTCAAAATTAGTTTTCCATATATTATAAGTGTCCATCAAAGGTGCAGAATCTAACAAAGTATTCACCTCATTAATAACACTATCATCGTCAACATCAAATCTAAAGTGGGCTAGGCATTTCTCTAATGGATCTTCTAACAAAGTGTTTTGTAATGACTCCTGAACTAATGTTCCTATCATGTTCACCTCTTCAATGCACGTTTCATCTAGTTCAGGTGGTTGATTACTAATATTGAAAATATTCAGCTCAATAGTCATATTACCAAAAGATAAGTTCATAATACCATTTCGACAGTTAATGATCGCGTTAGATGTAGCTAAAAATGGGCGACCGAATATCACAAGTATCTGATTCTATGGGTCAGGGACAGGTTGGGTATCAAGAACAACAAAATCCACTGGATAAATAAACTTATCGACCTCAATAAGAACATCCTCTATGACACCATGATGAATTTTCACAGACCTATCAGCTAATTGCAGTGTTATCTGAGTAGGCTTCAAATCACCAAGTCCTAGATGGAGATACACATAGTACGGAAGTAAGTTCACACTGGATCCTAAGTCAAGTAACACTTTCTCAACACGGTAGTTACCTATTGTGCAAGAAATGGTTGGGGACCCTGGGTCTTTGTACTTAGGAGTTGTATTTTTCTGGATAATTGAACTCACATGACTAACTAAAAAGGCTTTCTTTTGTACACTAAGCTTTCGCTTTCGCATACACATATCATTAAGGAACTTTGCATAAGTAGGAATATGCCTAATTGCATCTAAAAATGGAAGGTTTATAGTGATTTGCTTAAAAACATCCAATATGTCGTTAAAATTGGATTCCTTCTTTGTTGGTGCTAAAAGTTGTGGGAACGGGGCTCTAGGTAAAAAATCTGGCTTATGAGGAACTGCATCGGGCTCTTTAGAGACTTCATCAGTCTCTGCAGCTACTAGCTCAGAAGGGTGAACTACAGTATGTTCACTAACATGCATGGTTACCTTGTTGTCTACCACTTTACCATTCCTGAGGGTTCTAATTACTTTATTAATGATTTCTCACCAGAAGATACTTCATGAAATCCTCTAGGATTGGGTTGGGTATGACTAGGAAACTTGCCTTTTTCTCTTTCTCTCAAAGACTCAGCGATTTGACCAACCTGGGTTTCTAAATTGGGAATAGTCTGACTGTTAGCCTGAACAATCTTTTGATTTTCTTGTAAACTTTGGTTGACTGACTGTTAAAAATTTATAGTGTTCTGAGTTAATAAGGCGAGAGACTCTACTAAACTCATGATCGTCTTATCTATCGGATTCTGAAATTGTGTCGGTCCTGAAGGATTCTTAGTATATCCAAAACCTGGGGGAACCTTAGAATTACTAGACTGACCTTGAATCTGGCCCTTAGACCAAGAAAGGTTAGGATGGTTTCTCCACCCAGGGTTATAGGTTTCTGAATAAGGGTCAAACTTTTGATGATTATCAAATCTAGTGTTAATATAAAGAGCATGGGCGTGCTCTTCAACAGTCTGTCCTTTCCAAAATGTCTTGGGTTCAATTTCACATCTAGATTGACTTAGTTCTAAAGCTTCTAGCCTTTTTGATATAGCAGCTATTTTGGCATCTGATTCAAAAGATCCTTCTACCCTATTAACATTTCCTCTACTTAGAAGAATTGTTTTCTAGGGCTCCCTACTATTTTCCCATTGCTGGGTTTTTTTGACGATTTCATTCAAAAATGTCATAGCACCATCGACAGTTTTATTTTCAAACCCACTTGTGCATAAAGATTCAACAATGGTTGTTGTCGAATAATCTAAGCCCTCGTAGAGGATCTGAACTAGCCTTACTTTTTCTAAACCATGATGAGTAGGGCTGTTCATGGTAACGGGTTTCCACGGAAACCGGGCAAAACCGAACCGAATAGGGCAAAACCGAACCGAACTGTTTGTTAATGGAACAGTTTTGGAAAAAAAAAGCTAAGAACCGGTAGTCACGGTTTCGGTTTTGGTTTGGGAAAAACCGAACCGTTATACCATGGAAAACCGAGTAATTAGGACCGTTGATATAGCTTTTGATAGATTTAATCTACACCCTACATTACTCTTCATATATAAGCTTTCTTCTCTAACCTAATTCATTTCTCTTCCACTTTTCTAAACAGAACCCTAGCCTTCTTCCTCCGCCTCCACACTCCACCTTCACAGCAGTTCCAACTGAAACCAGAAGAGCCAGAGGTGTTAATCGAATCGAATCAACTTGCGCTTTTGGTTTTTCCCCTTCTCCTCCTTCTTCTTCAACCATAACTTCTTCAACCATAGATGAAACCAGAAGAGGTGTTAATCGAATCGAATCAACCATAGAAGGTAATAATTAATCTTGTTTTTAGTTTTTCTGAATGAATATTCTGCAAGATTTATTTATAAACTTTTTTTGATGTGGGTTTGTTTTGCATGTCTTAGATTTCTAGTATCAACTTCATCTCTGGGATTTAATTTTGAAATTAGGGTTTTATAAATCAATAAAATTTGGGGATTTTTTCAAAATAAGGATTAGTTAGGTTTATTTAGATATTACTATGAAGTGGGTTAAGGTTAACTGAAAAGGGTTATTAACTGAAATCTGATATACCTTTCACCTAGTATACTGCATTTGACAGTCCTACTTATATTCGGGTGCAAAATTGATACTTTTTGTTTGGCATGAAATTGCAGCTGTCTCAGCGAACTATGGCGGGATCTTTGATGAAGTACCTTTCGAAGTTGCAGGTAAACTACTAACTCCTCATAGCTGTGATATAATAAGATAAGTTTGCTTTCTCGCCCGCGCGTGGAGCAGGTAATAAACCTGTTAGCATCTAACCTAGCTCTGTATTACAAGTAAAAAATCTACGTGTACATGTAATGAAACAAAATATGAATGTTTTAATAGCAAGGATTCATCAGCTGCATCAGATGCTTATAACCATACAGTTAGGATGCATGTGCATGTTCCCTATTTGCATATTTCTGTCTTGAGAATTGTTGGTAATTTGAGTAAAGACTTTTCTATGTTTCACAATATTCTGTACTATTATTTCCTCGAGCTATAATCTCATGAGATTTGTATTGTTGAAGCCTTGAAGGTGTCATGGATTTATGTGCTATGAGTTCATATTATTACACATTGGAGATTGCTACTCGTATCTTGCCAAACATTGTTGTATTTAGTATTTACTACTCCTCTGTATTACAAGTAAAAAATCTACACATACATGTGATGAAATGTATTATGAATGTTTTAATAGAAAGGATTCATCAACTGCATCAGATGCTTATACCCATACAATTAGGATGCATGTGGAGGTTCCCTATTTGCATAGTTCTGTCTTGAGTACTGTTGGTAATTTTGTGTAAGGACTTTTATATGTTTCACAATAATCTGTACTATTATTTCCTCGAGCTATAATCTCATGAAATTTGTATTTTTTGAAGGTGTCATGGCTTTATCTTCAAAATTGTTCACAATTAATTGGCTTAAAATAGAAGATAGCAACAACATAGTCCAGATGTAACATACAAAAGCATGTAAATGACCCCTTCTGTACATATATTTCGTAATTACTGATTCATTTTCACTTTATAATGGTTCAATGGTTTATTTGGAAGACACTGCTTTGTATTTGATGTTGGAATTTGTATTTTCATCTTTTTTAATTTTTTTTTTTTTTTTTTTTTTGATTTGTATTGTCAGTTTTAGAAAACTGACAAAAATCAACGGAAAAACCGAAACCGAACGGAAAAAATCGAAACCGAGAGAAAACCGAGTAAAACCGAACCGGTAGTAAATGGAACGGTTTTGGAAAACTTTTTAGAAAACTGGCTATACCGGTTTCGGTTTTGGTTTGGCCAAAAACCGAACCGAAACCGGCCATGAACAACCCTAAATTGATGAGGACATTGTGATAATAATTCATTAAACCTTTCTAAATACCTATATAAAGATTCTCCCTCTTGTTGAGCAAATGTGCAAATTTGCGCCTAATAGATGATGTTTTGTTCCTAGGGAAAAACTTCTGGAAAAAGGCAGATGTAAGTTGTTCATAGGTTTCAATGGACTCAGAAGTCAAACTAAATCCTGATGGTACTACATATTTCCTCAAAATCCCTAAATGGAAATAAAGGTTTTCATTTTCTTTTCCTAAGAAGATTGGAAGCATCTGTATGGTCCCAGGTTTTAACTCATAGTTTGTTTCAGTTTCAGCTAACTTGATACATGATGGACGAGAAGTCCTAGTCGGGTTCAACAATGCTTTTAAAGTTGTCATTGCTGGCGCTATCAAAGGACTAGGAGTAACTTCTTCACACAGTGTCAAGTTCTCAAAATTGAAATTTCCAAAAATGGGGCCCTCAAAAGAAGAGTCTTCAAGGTCCTCTTTTCCAGGGACAGAACTACTAGGTTTGTTACTAATCAAACGACCTAGAGTGTCTCTTTTCCAAGCTCGCTCAGTGATGATTTCGAGCGGTCTTGGCATATACTAAAAAAAACTAAATCTTAATTGGAAGGGAATTCTAAACAATCACAAGCAAGTCTGACCCAACCAAATCAAACCTATTGAATCTAGAAAATAAAAAACATGATGGCTCAACTTAGATTTTTGTAGACCAGCTTCTATTCTTTCAAAATACAACTAGTTACATTTTTAGCAAACTTCTTAGAACGATCTGAATTAGATTTAGTTGAATAGAAACAGGATAAGCTCTAAGGAGCTTTGATAACTCTATCTCTTTGGAAACGTTTCCTTGGGTTACAAGGCGGCTCAAATCTACTTAAAATAATCTTCTTGAACTTTGAGTTAGGCTAACAGAGTAACCAATACAGTCCTTTTGAATGACTTTCCTATAAGCTCTTTACCCTATCGGTATCTTTCTAGTCAAAATTTTAAGCTTAGGTTTGCATTTGGTAACGTGTTCCTAAAGCGAGCAAGAAAGAAACGGTGGTGAAATCCGAGTCCTTATCTTGTATGGCCAGTTCTTTCCTTTTACTAGAAAATAAATCCGTATTCAGTCCTCAACATATAAAAACACGAAGGAGTCCAGAAAACCCACTGACAGGGGATTCGTGGGTGGTTAGAGTCTTACCTCCCGTACCAAACGGGCGATGAACCGTTGAAGTTGACTCAGGCCACTGACTCCTATGTCAGTGTACGAACCCGAGGGGCTGAGACAATATCGTAATTTTCGACCTTCCTTATTGCAATTTATATTCAATAATACCCTTCTGTAGGGTTTTTAAAAAATAAAAATGTCCAAAATTCCCAAAAAAATAAAGTCCAAAGTCCAAAAATAAAAGAAAAGTTACAAAAATAATAAAAGATTTCCTAATACATTTTTCTAAAAACAGAAGAAAAAAACCCCTAAAAATTAAAAAAATAAAATTAAATAAAAAGATAAAATAAATTTATCTTCTTTTACCGTTCTTTTAGATTTATCTTTGACTCCAAGTCTTTAATCAATTAATATAATCTTTAGCTCAAATTTCTTTTGATCCAAAACCTGTAATACAAAGAAAAATATCAAAACAAAAAACGTAAAATAGAACAAATAAAAATAAAAATCTAATTAAACTAACTAACCTAACTAAAAATCTAATAAAAATCTCAAGTTAGTGATAATAACAATTTTCACCTGTTGAAATCGTATGCGTTTGTGAAAAACGCAATTATCACCAGATCACTGAAAATTACAGTTTTCATAGTTAAGTGATATTCGCAATTTTCACTCGAAACACGAGGATAAAAGAATATTTCACTCAAAAATCAGGTGAAAAAAAATCATATGAAATATGCCTGCACAATAATATGTAACATACAACAACCGGTTATGGGAATCGAACCCACATCTACATGGTTAAAAACCATGTGCTCTACCTTTTGAGCTAAGACAATTTTTACATGATCATACATATGAATTTTGAATGCAAAATAAAGCAATACCGATTAATGAATTAAGTGAAAAATATAAATTTAGTATTAGAACTCAATCTAAAAAATTGACTTGTAAGTGTGTGTGGCCATGGATAGATCGCCTCAAGGTATCCACAAAAGAATAAGGAAACATTAATTCAACTCTACAGAACATGACCAATAATACAAATCATACCATGAATATTCATTATTTCTTGACACAACATAAAATACCATGAGAAACAAATTGAACCAGTTTGGCAATTTTATTTGGACAACTGCACTTTGATAAGAAGAAGAATTGCCAAATTTTCACATCATTGTGGACGCTCTCACATGGCATAATATCACATCCAGGATAAGTGGAGAAAATAAACAAAATCAAAAAGAGAAACCACCTGGTTCCATTTAATTATCGCTTCTTTAATTGAGAGGTTTTTAACATCATGTACTTTGTACAAACTAATATGAAAACTACAAAAAAAAAAAAAAAAAATTAAAGATTTGATTGAGGCTAGAAGAGAGAATTTTATAGACATATCATACTCACATTAAAAAAAATCATGTAGCAGCGAATTTAGAGGTGTATCTGCAGATCTTCCCATATTACATCAAAATTTTCACCCAGGCATGCATAAAAATTGAAGTAGCTTACATGGTTCTTCGTAGCTGAAGTTGCGAACAAAATCAATCGTATTTACAACTCCTTGTTGATGTATACAGATCATATACTTAACAAAAAATTATTTTTGTGGAATGTTAACCCTAAATCTCGAATCTAAACTAATGGAAGCTCATATTTACCGACAATAAATTTTGTTTGAATGTTTACCCTAAATCTCGGATCTAAACCAAAAAGGGAATAAAAAGAAAATTAATGATTTAAAATATGATTTTAATAAAAAGGAATTCGTTTACTAATACGAAAAAAATGAAAATCGATGTTTTTTAATTTTTTATTATTAATAATACGAATTTGATAAAGGTTATATTCGTTATCTAGAAAATATGAAAATATACTATCAATCTAAACATATTCATCTTAACTGTTCATTCTTATATTTTGGGATATACATATAAACCATTTAATAATCGGTTTATAAAAGAGAGAGGAACTAAATTTGGATTTCTCATATATTTTCACACAAATATATCATTCTACTCAAATTTATTAGTTTTACCATAATAAAAAACCACATTTATCCGTCCATGTGGTTGGAATTTGGATAAACTAACCTATTTAAAAGGTGTACATAGGACTTGATCTAAGTACAATTTTTTCATGTAGCCACCCATTTGACCTATTGATTTAGCAATTTTGGTCTTTCCACCCGCTGCTAACCCACGTCCCACAGGAAACAAATGTCACCAAGTTTTAAGAAAATAAGGGTAGCACGGTAATTTGAAATGAGAAAATGAAAAAATAAAGAGAAATTTTGTGTTTGGGTCGTAGGTTTTGGTATGGTAGAGTGT
>JAJJMC010003991.1:13193267-13226776 GCA_023531435.1 Papaver californicum
TCACATCTTTTGTTAAGTTCACAACGGGCCAACGAGCTTTGCTAGCTAGGTTGGTATCAGGTGATTTTATCCTGAATTCAAGTTTGTCACTGAAAGGGTATAGCAGCATCTTCCTGAAGGTGTACCTGGCAAATATTGAGTTAAGGGCAGTCTGTTGAACAGGCGACTTCACCTCTCTGTGCTTGAGTGTGTGTACTACTTCATTCTAACCCTCCCTTAATCATCTTCAAGTTCTCTGTTATATGTGTTTCTCTGTTACAGGAAGGTACTTCTCTAACAATCTTAACTCAATAATCTGTGCAATCAAAGATCTTCTGTAACAATGGCAAAGACTGATGTTGAGAGACCTCAGAAGTTTTCTGGTAAGGATTTTAAGAGATGGCAGTCGAAGATGCTCTTTTTCCTGAGTTTCCACATGCTTGATGAAATAGTGTTGAAACCATATAACAAAAATCTGGATACTCCTGAATCATCCAAGGAAAAAGAGACTTGGACGAGAAATAATTATTTAGCAAAAAATCATATTTTAAATTGCCTTGAAGACTCTCTGTATGATTTTTACAATGCTAAAGATGATTTTTCTGCTCACAATTTATGGTCTGCACTGCAAGAAAAATATGAAGCAGAAACTGCAGGAAGTAAAAAGTTTCTGGTTGCACGTTTTTTACAATACAAGATGCTGAATGAAAAATCTGTGGTTGACCAGTTCCTGGAGTTGCAGAAAATTATTAATGAAATCATTGCTGAAGGTATGACTATTTCTGAAAACTTTCAAGTATCTGCTGTGATTGAAAAGTTACCAAGTTCATGGGCCGAATACAAGAGAAGACTAAGGCATGAAACTGGTGAGATTACTATGATAAAATTGGGCAAGAAAATCCAAGTTGAAGAATTGCTGTGTTCAAAGGACAAGAATGTTTCTTCTGCAAATGACATGTCAAACAAAGCTCATGTGATCGAACACAAGTTTGCTTCACTCAGTCTGGACCACAACAAGCGCAAGCCTGGCCCTCAAGGAAAAGGTAAATTTCAAAAACCAAAGTCTGCTATTGGTAAGATTAAGGGAGCTTGTTATGTCTGTGGTGTGTCTGGCCATATGGCAATGCATAGTAGAAAACGCAAAGATGCGAATTTTAAGAAACAAAATGTAAACCTGGCTGAAAGTAGTAAAAATGAATTTTCTGGCACGGTGTCTGAGGTAAATTTAGTTACCAATGTGAGGGACTGGTGGGTAGACTCTGGGGCTACCAAACATGTCTGCGGAAGCAAGGATATGTTCACCTCCTACCAGACAGTAGGAGAGGGAGAAAAACTCTATATGAGTAATTCTTCTGCAGCACAAGTTGCAGGAAAAGGAAAGGTTTCGCTGAAGCTTTCTTCTGGGAAAATCCTCACATTGAATGAAGTGTTACATGTACCAGACATCTGCAAGAATCTCGTTTCAAGTGGTGTGCTAGATGACAAGGGTTTTAAAATTGTTTTTGAGTCCGGAAAAGTGATTATCACTAAGGGTAGGGACTTTGTGGGAAAGGGCTATAAGGCTGAGGGACTTTACAAATTATCTGTAATCTCTACTGAAATTAATAAAGTTGATTCTTCTTATGTTGTTGTCTCATTGAATATTTGGCATGGTAGACTTGGTCATGTAAATTATAATTCAATGAAAAAATTGGCAAAATCTGGCTGCATTCCAAAATTAAATTTGGAATATGAACATAAATGTGAAGTTTGTGTAGAATCAAAATATGCAAAGAAGCCTTTTCAGAAAAATGTCCACAGAGTTTCTAATCCCTTAGAGTTAATTCACTCTGACTTAGTTGATATGAAATCAATCCAAACCAGAGGTGGAAAAAAATGGTTTGTTACCTTCATAGATGACTGTACTAGATACTGTCATATCTACTTGCTTAAAGGAAAAGATGATGCTCTTGAAGCATTTTAATTATATAAATTAGAAGTAGAAAACCAGATGAGTACCACCATTAAAACTGTTAGGTCTGATCGTGGGGGTGAATACTTAACTCCTATAGGAGACTTTTGTGCACAACATGGCATTATTCATGAGGTAACTCCTCCTTATTCACCACAATCTAATGGTGTGGCTGAACGGAAAAACCGAACCCTAAAGGAGATGATGAATGCCATGTTAATCAGTTCAGGACTACCGGCGAACTTGTGGGGGGAGGCCGTCCTCTCAGCTTGTTATATCCTGAACAGAGTGCCCCTTAAAGGAACAGAAAAATCACCGTATGAATTATGGAAAGGCAAACAACCCTCTTATGGATACCTCAAAGTGTGGGGGTATTTATCCAAGGTCTCTATTCCTCCACCTAAGAGGACTAAAATAGGACCTAAAACCGTTGATTGTGTATTTCTAGGATATCCCGAGCACACCACTGCTTATAGATTTATGGTTGTGAGTTCCGATAACTCAGAAATTGGTGTGAACATCATTTTGGAATCTAGAGATGCTTCATTTTTTGAAAATGTTTTTCAAATGAAAACTGAATCTCGCGTGATACGTGTAGATCCTCTAGATGTCCCTTCTTCTAGCCATTCATTGCCGGTAGAAGAAGATGAACCCGTTTATGAGCCAAGAAGAAGCAAAAGACCTAGATTAGAAAAATCTTTTGGGCCAGACTTCATTACCTGTTTAGTTGAATCTGATCCACAAACCTATAAAGAGGCCATGACTTCGTCTGAAGCTCCATGGTGGAAAGAATCCACTATTAGTGAGATGGATTCTATTATTCAGAATGAAACCTGGGAAATAGTAGATTTACCTCCAGGGAGCAAAACCATAGGTTGTAAATGGATCTTTAAGAGAAAACGTAAGGTTGATGGAAGCATGGAAAAATATAAAGCTAGACTTGTAGCTAAAGGCTATAAACAAATAGAAGGTGTAGATTTCTTTGACACCTATTCACCTGTCACTAGAATAACTTCAATTAGGTTGCTAATTGCAATTGCTGCAATCCATAACCTAGAGATACATCAAATGGATGTAAAAACTGCGTTTCTAAATGGTGAACTAGATGAAGAAATTTATATGGATCAACCCGAGGGCTTTGTGGTGAAGGGTTATGAAAAGAAGGTGTGTAGACTTAAAAAGTCTTTATATGGCTTAAAACAAGCACCTAAACAATGGCATGAAAAATTTGATCATGTGATGTTCTCTAGTGGTTTTAAAATAAATGAAGCTGACAAATGTGTTTACACTAAATCTGTCAATGATGCTTGTGTGATGGTATGCCTGTATGTTGATGATATGCTTATACTAGGTACAACCTTAGAAATCATTAATTCCACTAAGAACATGTTGAATGAGAACTTTGATATGAAAGACTTAGGTCCTGCTGATGTAATCCTAGGGATGAAAATTAGAAAGGAGTATAATGGATTCAGTCTCAGTCAATCTCATTATGTTGAGTCTGTTCTGAAGAAATTTAACCAGTTTGATAGTAAACCTGCAAGTACTCCTTTTGACCCTTCCTGTAGACTCAAGAAAAACAAAGGCAATGGAGTCTCGCAACTTGAATATTCACGTGTCATAGGAAGTCTGATGTACTTAATGAACTGCACGAGACCAGACATTGCCTATGCAGTGAGTAGACTAAGTAGGTATACCTGTAATCCAGGACAAGAGCATTGGGATGCACTTTTCAGAGTGCTGAGGTATCTTAAATACACTTTAAACTTTCGGTTAAGTTATGATAGATACCCTGCTGTTCTGGAAGGATACTGTGATGCAAACTGGATAGCAGACTTAGAGGAGTCTAAGTCTACGAGTGGATACGTTTTCACTCTAGGCTGTGGAGCAGTGTCTTGGAAGAGTTCCAAACAGACCTGTATCGCTCGATCCACTATGGAATCCGAGTTTATAGCGTTAGATAAAGCAGGAGAGGAAGCCACTTGGATAAGATGCTTTTTAGAAGACATTCCTCTCTGGCATAGGCCTGTGCCAGCTGTATCTATACATTGTGATAATCAAGCTGCAATAGCTAATGCTAAAAACAGCAACTATAATGGAAAATCTATTCATATAAGGAGAAGACACAATTCTCTAAAACAACTAATCTCAACTGGCGTTATTTCTATTGACTTTGTGAGGTCTAAGGAGAATATCGCGGACCCTTTGACGAAAGGCTTGTACAAGGAGATAGTTAGTAATGCATCAAGGGGGATGGGACTTAAGCTCATCAATTAAAACTTGCCATGAAGGATACTCAACCTTGCTGACTGGAGATCCCAAGATCAAGGTTTTGAATGAGACAACTAATTTGTGGCGGGTAAAAATTAAACGCTATCAGAGAATTATTTTCTCTGTCCCTTCCCTATGGTGTAAATGTGATAGTGTGACTGCAAGTGAGGATGACTTAGAGTAAAGTCTTAATGAGTTCTATAGTTTCAATTTAAGATTGAAATGGGGTGTAGCAGTTAACACTCTTGATAGAACTCACCTATCTGAATGAGGAAGTGGGTCGCTTCCTATGAGAACTGAGCTGATTCTCTAGAGCATTCTGAGAAACGGGATACGTCCAGGGCCAAAACGGAAACAACGGCGTGAACTTAACAGCATTTTAAGAGATATCTCGCGTAAGGAGTTATTGAAGAATTACACTAAACGATGGCAGTTCAAGACATCACGTTCACTGACCATCAAGTAGTTCCGGTGCTTCTCACTAAGCAAAGGTTCAATTCCAATTGGTCACCTATTGCTTAAGAGGTATTTCTCGTTTTTTCGATTTTTCGATTTTTCGGTTTCGTCATTCATGTGGGGGATTGTTGGGAAATAAAAATGATTATTACTAAAAATTAAGAGTTTATTACTTAAATTAATTTTATTACTATAATTAGCTTGATGGGTGCTAGGATCACTAGTCCAAACTTGGGTGGAATTATAGCCATCCATTTTCACTTCTTAGTGAATGAGAAACCTTTGGTTATCCCACATTGGGCAAACCAAGGAGGAAGTTCATGCATATTACCACAAACGTTCTATATAAGGAAAAGAACTAGTGGATAGGATATGGACTTGGGAAATGGACTAGTGGGCAAATGCATACATGTGCGGTGCTTCGCACCGAAGCACCGCAGGCCGCGGGCTTGCGGGCTTGCGGAGCTTGCGGTGCTTGCGTGTACTTTTGCGTGTGTTTTTGGCGTGAACCTTGGCGCGATCCTTGGCACGATCATTGGTGCGATCCTTGGTGCGACCCTTGGTGCGACCTTTGGTGTGACCATTGGTGTGACCATTGGTGCGAGCCTTGGTGTGACCATTGGTGCGAGCCTTGGCGTGAGCCTTGGTGTGACCATTGGTGTGAGTTTGATGTGTGCTTGGCGTGTGCCTGCGAGTGCACACGTGTACCCATCAATGAGAAAACGTTTCTTTATTTTAAATAAATATTTTACCGTTTTAAATTAAATGAAAAATAAAATCATAAATATTTGTTTTAATTAAAAATCTTTACGTTTTGTTTTAATGGGGATTTAATATTTCAAATTAAATTTTTCACCGTTTTAAAACTCATAAGATTACTTCTCCTATAAAAGAACAACAATGCTAAGGTTTTCGTTTACCCCAGTCGCAGCCACTGTCCTGACGACTTTTCCCCTCTTCCTGCTTTGATTTGCGCACTAGAATTTACTTTCACATCTTTTGTTAAGTTCACAACGGGCCAACGAGCTTTGCTAGCTGGGTTGGTATCAGGTGATTTTATCCTGAATTCAAGTTTGTCACTGAAAGGGTATAGCAGCATCTTCCTGAAGGTGTACCTGGCAAATATTGAGTTAAGGGCAGTCTGTTGAACAGGCGACTTCACCTCTCTGTGCTTGAGTGTATGTACTGCTTCATTCTAACCCTCCCTTAATCATCTTCAAGTTCTCTGTTGTATGTATTTCTCTGTTACAGGAAGGTACTTCTCCAACATTTATACGGATGATAAAGTACGTGTGAAAATCTGGTCTTTGATGAAAAGTAGTGACTTGAAGGAAACCTGGTCTATGGAGTTTGATATAGATTATGGAGCCTTACTAGGTTCTCATAAAAGGAGGTTACAGCCGATTCTACTTACAAAGAACAGAGAAATCATATTATTATATGCTGACTCTGAGCTATATTGTTATGACACCAAAACAACAATTTTGAAGATGATTTCCGATGAAGCAACAACCAATAATTTCAAATCTGTCGTAGCAATTGCTCACGTAAATACATTTGCATATTGGAACCTACTTCAAAGAGATATATGGTTCGTCCACACCGGGTTCATACTCCATGGGATGACCAAGTTGCTCTCGGTGAAAAAATTGATACGACACGATTGAAACTCAGGTTATAATGACTAACCCTCTAATCTGCCTATTTTTAATGCAAGGATTCTATCATTTGGTTGTGGTTGATCTCCCTTCACTTTAATTACATTAAAAGGTTCTGGACATTTCCAATTTTTTCATTTTTTTTCTTTTTGTTTAATTGGTGGACGCTTATGGTGTTTATCTCAAATTCCCATGTCATCTAATTACGTAAGAAACTACGTTGATAAAAACAATACGTAGAAACCATCAGTTAGTCATAGTATATAATATAGGGTGTCTATTGGTCCCGTTAATTTAATCCAATTGTCCGAAAGTCTAGTCTAAAAAAATATTAAGGAATTACTTTAACATATTCCTGAACTAACAACCAATATATTAAAATGATACTGTTTTTATAATTTATCTAACTTACTCTAACCGTTAGTTTTTCTGTTTACGCCCATAGAAATGGTTAAATTCTCGTTCATTAAGTTAATTTCTTGCTAGACGAGATATCAATTGGTGGTGTAATTATTTTAGTATCCTTATGATCTGTACCCGTCCATCTATCAATTAAATCAACGCCCAAAATTAGTTGATGAATTCAAATTAAGTATGTACCCTTCCTGTGAATACAAAGCGCCTGAGAGAGAGAAACGTATTTCAGTTTCATCTCTTTCGATTGTCCCTCTCGAAATACCCATCTAAAACTAGGGTTAAGGAAGCTACCAAAGAGAGAAACCACTAAAGAGATGATTATATCAAGTTGCAACTGGTTTCATCCTAAACAATCTTGCGAGGGAAATCAATTTTACGACAGTTTCATAGGTTGAGAGAGAACATTACACATCATATTCATAATGCTAACATAAAGTATGGTGGAAATCAACTTTAACTAGTGAGTTTTTTATATGAAAATTATGTTTTGAAAGGTGGTCTAGGAAGGATTACTGAGAATATTGTTGCCGGTAATGGTGTTATTGTTTTTTCATTCACTAGATCAGGTAAAAGTACTAAGATTATAGGAAGTTGTTGGGGAAGACTTACAAATCTGAGTCGCTATGCGCAATATGAAAGATACACAATCATTGCAATCAGACAATAAAATGATATCACCATCATCTATTGTAACACCTATAGCATCCTTGTCTCTATTATTTCCATTCTATGGATCTTGCTTCGGCTTCCTGCATTCATTTGCATAATGACCTTTATTGCGACAGTTCCAACATACAAAGTCTTTTATGCTTTTCTTCTCCCCCGCTTCTCTATAACAAGAGCTTCTGAATGGGATGAGTCTGACGACTTTCTTCTAACTTCTTCATTCAGCAAATTGTTTGTTGCAATAGCCATAGTTAACTTTTTGTCTGGAACAGAATAACTTAGAGACATCATTAATGTCTCCAAACTGTCTGGTAAAGTATTTAACAGCAAATAAGCTTGTACTTCATCAGGAATATTCAAATTCATGGATGTGAGATGATTCATGATACCGTTTATCTCATTTAAATGTTGCGCCATTGAACTTCCTTCTTTGTACTTTAACTTTCCAAGCTTTGTAAATTGAAAAGCTTTTGCACAAGGAGATTGCTGGTCATATGTCTCCTTTAACTTTATCCACAAAGAATATGCTAGTGTCTCGCTAACCACATGATGAAAAATAGAATTATCAATCCATTGACGAATGAAACCCACTATTTTACGGTTAGCAACACGCCACACTTCATCTTCTGTCTTCTCAGGCTTCTTTCCCTTGTTCTCTATTGGACCATAGAGATCTTTACAATACAATAAGTCTTCCATCTTCCCCTTCCATATCATGTAGTTCTCACCGGTCAAACTAACCATTCTATTACTAGTGTTACCTTCCATCATTGGACATGATTATCTCAACCCAAAAGCTCTGATACCACTTGTTGGGGGAGAATTATAAATCCGAGCCACTACGCGCAATATGAAAGATACATAAGCAAACAACCATAATACGGAAATAATACCAATCATACAACACCAAGAATTACGTGGAAAAACCTCTTCAATGCGAAGAGTAAAAAAACCACGGGAAAACTTCCACTATGACAAATAATGGGCTACAACGATATCTCCCAAATTGGGGTTTCACACAACTTCAAGGTGCATATAGCACTTGGATAACAATGCCCTCTTTCTCTACTCATCACTAATGGTGGATAACTAATTCTTTACCAATAAGGTAGATTCAACTAATAACAACACAAGGAAGATGAGAAACTTACTATTAGGATTTGAACAAACCCTAGAATTACCCCTTTGAAGATATGTAAGATGTGGTAGATAAATCTTCAGCAACCAAATCGGTCCTTCGTTAGAGCACCCTTCTTCTTCAAGCTCACAACTCAAATCTTCACCAAAACTCTCTAATGGTGGTTGCCTCATTTTCTCTCACTCCCTTTTTTTTTCTCAAAACTTAAGAAGATATTATGTGAAACAAAACTTGTTTCTCTTCTTAACCTAACAAAGCTACCACTAGTTATCTCCTCCTTATTAGATAAGGGATAATCTAGTTGTTGGACCATAAGGAGTGACTAGTACAATACACATATTATAAAGGAAATACTTGTTACTATTATAAAGGAAATACTTGTTTTTGGTTGGTCTAACCTTGATATTACAAAAATAACCTCCAACATCATTACTATCATTCTATATGTTAAAGGGTAAAATTGTATATTAAACATACATTTACATATTTATAAAATAACATTATTTTAAAAATAAATTAAAAAATTCGAACATTTTTATCTTTTAAAATACAAATCGGATTTTTATAAAATTTATATATTTAGAAAACTCTTTGAATTTTTTTACGCAACGAGTACAAATAAGGATATTAAAATTTTATTTTTAAACAAAAGATTTCATTGTTTTCTAAATTTTATATTATTAAAGGAGCCTAATACAAACAGGTGCATAGCACATGTTTTTATACTAACAAAAATAAAGAAAAAAACCTTAAAAATTAAATACCTTTTGAACCATAGGTCAAAAAATAATGAGTTTTATATATTCGGAAAATTCTCGACGAAATCTATACAATGTATACCATTTGCACTATTTTTCGAAACATTAATTTTTACATTATCCTTTAGCTAAAAACCAACTACAAAATGAATTGCTAGAGTTCTGCTAGAATGAATTATCAGTACGAGTTCATTATACAAAATGAAACTTGGTGCTCATTCTTGAGTATGAACTATCATTATCAGTACCTTGAAAATAAAAGCTTCGAAAAATAGTGAAAGTGGTATTCGTTGTATAGATCTTGTCAAAAGCTTTCCGAATATATAAAAATTTGTTAAATTTTGACTTATGATTCAAGAAATATTTTTTTTTCTCTTGTGAAAGTGGTACCCGTTGTATAGATCTTGTTGATACCAAACTGACTTGGAACCACCTAAAATAAAACCACACCGAAATTTCCCGTATATTATCGGTCGTCCAACAGATTTTAGATGTCCCATCCATGTCCAGCGCATGAAAATGGCGGATTTGAAAAATGCATCCGCATCCGGTATGCTGAGAGACAGATCGGAGGTCATCGCCGATATACAGATTAGATCGGATGAAATCCACGGATATGGGTGTTTTCCTAGCCCTAAAGTCCACCACCAGACCACCGACATATCTAAAATGAGCCCAAGCTTGAATATTTATATAAGGCACATAGCCTGAACAAGGCCGTTTAATAAAATGGGCCTGGCTCGTACTCTTATTTTTGGATTGCTTGAGTTTCAGCGTTTTGCATTTTTGTGCATTGCCGGATCGTAGACGTTTTAGTTCTGGATGACAAAGAAAATTCCAAAGGCATCAACAGCTAAAGTCACCATTAAACTAGGACTAATTTGGAAAGGAAGATGCTTGTTTCATCTTGTCTTCTTCCTAGTGCAATGTCTACAACTACATGTTTTGCAGACGGCTGAATCAATGTTTGTTTTGATTCGGTTTGTAAGTATCAATAGCTCGATCGTTTTCTAATGTACCGTTCGCAAGTCTAATGGACGGTGATTTTAAGCTGTGGGGAGATTGGGTATATATGTTATAGATATTACTGATACAAATTGTATGTCACGAGTGGGAATAAGACTATAAGTTGAACTGTAGTTGTACCACTATTTTTGTCAATCTGATTCATTTAGAGAAAAGGAAAAAAAAAATGGAATTTTAAGACCCATGACACTACAGTGCAACTGAATATGCTGTTATGGCCATTGGTTGTGTAGGTTGGCATAATTGCTATTCCTTTCACATTTATAGTAGGTATCAACCAGACGGAATCGTACACAAGAATACAAACAAACAAAAACTTATAAAATCAGATAATAACACAATAATTTGTATGTTCATTTATTCTGTCTTTTTTGGGTTTTCCCTTCTTGAAGTAAGAAAATAGGTATTTTATGGTAAAGAACAATAGCATTACAATGTTACCACAAGAAACAACTTTGAGTAGTACAAAAACTCACTACAATTGTCCTATAACGAAAGCGTGTCTAAAATATAGGTTAAAAGCTAATTGAATTAGTTTATAGAAGCTAATTGTATTAGTTTATAGACTAGATATATAAAAGCTAGATGCTTAAAAATGTTGAGTACAGCTTGCAAGCTTGAACTAGATCACACTTACCGACCACTGATTTCCCGAAAACACTTCCATGAATACCCCGGAAACTTGGTTCTTATTCACCAGCTTTGATTTCCAATTAGGCGTTCATGTTGCATCTAAATAATCAATTATTGAGTCTGTAACTCATCTCTTTAGTAAAATCTATTCCTCCTCCGTACTGAAAAACCACACTCTAAAAGTTTAAACCAAACCATTAAGAAAACATTAAACCACAGTTTTTAGCACTTATACCGTCGTATAAAATTTTGTTTCGGTCACGACTGTGGTAAAATTTAAAGACTTGCAACAAAAGTGACTGTGGTGTAAAGCTAATTGTATATTCACGTGCTTACACGTGGAGTGGGAAATGAGGCGAACAAAAGGGTGGTTAATGTACAAAAAAGAGTACAATTTCCTGGCTCTTTCCGGTCAACAATAATTGAACTCTAAGATATCAACTCCATGATTATTGATAATAACTTTGTGAAAAGTAATATATATATATATCAGTTAACAACATGAAAAATTTGTTACTTCTCTAATAAGTTCCCTCAAGAACAATTTTTTCAGTGTATATATAAGGAAGGTTCCTATAACATGTGCACACTTAAAATCACTGATGGTCGAAAACCCAACAGTTTCACTTTTTTTACTCCACTTCCTCCTCAACTTTTAATTTTATGTTCTTAATCTATTAACTTTCCCACTGATTAAACTAAAATTTACCCAATGTTTTTTTTTGGTAGGTAAAATTTACCCAATGTTAAATATACTAGTCAATTCCTGGCCAAAAAGCTCATCTTAGAGAAAGAAAACCTGTTCAAAAGATACTAGTCAATTCCTGGCCAAAAAGATTTAACTTAATTAATCTTGAATTTCATATGTAGCTTCACTGAATCCGAGATTAGTTCTGAACTAATTACAATCTTGTTTGTTAAGCTAGTTTAATAATTTAATTACGAAAATGTAATGCGTTTTGGCCCGATCATTCTGAAAAAGAGAAAGAAAAAAGAACACTCTTGCATCAAGGACCACATGCATAACTAACTTTACTTCTTTATGTATACTACCTAGCTACTACCAACTCGTGAGTGCGATCGATCGATCAGTCTTTGACTATGTTTGATCAATCTAAGGGTTTAGAACGAGCTAGAATCTTACCACCAATGTTCACTAGCTAGCTGTGATCATCTATCTACACCTCAATGTATATCTAGGGTTTCTGTCTTAGTACTTCGCAGAGAAGTAACACAAATCATTTAGTAAGTATTTATATAAGAGACAGTACTACGAGGTACAGAAGAAAGCCTTGGTGGGGCATATATAAGTTTCTTAAGAATTGAGAATATATTTAGTCTAGCTATCATTGTTATAAATATGGCTGATCATGAGAGCAACTTATACAAGATGAAGAAGAAGCACTCAAGCTGTTTGTTCTTCATGCTTAACCTCTTCACTAAGAGAAGGAGATCAGGAGCTTACTATGATACATCATCAGGAGATGAAGGTTTGAATAATGTGCGACGAAGAAGAATACGTTCAAGCTACGAACTCCGTGGACCTTTTGGTGTTGCTGAACCTAATATTGATAACAAAGCCACTGATTTCATTGCCAAGTTCCACTGCACCAACACCGGACTAGACTAGATTGGGTTAGTCCTTGAGAAAGAGAAAGAGTAGCTAAATTTATGTCTGAGCGCAGTTGTTGGTTTTAATTTGTTCGATTCGATCATTTATTAGTATTAAATAAATTATGGTTTCATGTTGACCAGCACTTGTAAACTTTGATCACTCTCTAGCTTATATTATAAAGAATGTTGTTCTTGAAGCAATGTATTATTACACATACTCTTCTGTGTTAATCTCCTCTTTTTTTTTCTTTTTTTTTCCTTGAAGATTTGCTCCTCCTCCTCCTAATTTAGAACTGCGTATACATCCAATGTGCATTTGTTCGTACTTCGAGCTCCATGTATTATACGTCATGCATATATTTATGACCAGTTCTATTTCAATGAAAGATGAATTTGGATTGGTAGAAACAGAAATAGATTGCCAAGGAACAAAAGAATCAGAAATTAGTGAAATATGCGGGTGCCTTTTTTTTTCCTAAATATGCGCGCGGGTGCCTCACACTTGATAAATGGAAAAGAGTTTTTTTTTTCTTCTGGAAGGGCGTCCACAGTGGGACGAATATACCTAAAGATTAAAGACTAAAAATTTTAGTTTTTGGTCCGGCCCAAGAACAATGGTAAATGGTCGGGCGGTGCTCTAATATAACGCCTAGTGTTGGGCGGTGTCCTAGCGTATCGGTTGTTGAGACGGGCGTGATCCTAACGTAACGCTTGCGCGATGCGGACTCCTAGATGAACGCTTGATGTGAGGGGGAACGGAAGATAACGCCTGATTGTGGACGGTCTCCTAGGACCACGCCCAAGAGACGGGCGGAGCACTAGTCTAACGCCTGATGGGCGGTGTGCCAGAATCACGCCTGATGGAGTATCCCTTGTGCGAGAGAAGCGTGTGAGAGGTGAAGGACGGGCGGTGTCCTAGCGCCTCTCCTACAAATCCAAGCGGTTTGCTAACGGCCCGCCCCATCAACCCTCCTTCTTCTTCAGCCTTAACACCAATTTTTTTCTCATTTATTCTCCTGAAGCCTCCAACTTCAGAAACTCCGCCACCACACCAACACCACCAGCACTACATCAGCACGCAGCCTGATTTTGTGAGAAACCCCTCGTCAATTTCGAAGGTAATAACCTTAATCTTTATGTTTAGAACTGATATCCTTAATTTTTAATTTAAAGAATACATTTAATTTTGTTTAACATTGTATTTTGATTTTGATTATGAGAATTGAAGTTATAGTGTTTTAATTGAATTGAATTTAGGAGTATTGTAGTTATTGTGTTTTAAAATTCGGATTAATTTTTTTTTGGTATTTTAATTGAATTGAAGTTATAATTGATAATGGGAATTTTAGGGTTTAATTGAATATAAGAAGTTGTTGAATTTAAGTAAAAATTGAAAAAGTATTTAGTTAATTTTAGTTGGGTTGTGGATAATTATTTGATTAATTGAATAATATTATTGTTTATGAAATATGAGAACTCTATTATGTTGATTTTTATTTAGCCGTAAAATTTACGCAGATTCTGAAGATGAACGTAAATGATATGTATGTTGTTAGAAGATCGCGACGAATTGGTGGTGTGGATCGACTTATCAGGATTGAACCTGAAGGTGGTGGGGTTGTTGATCCACCTAGGGATGTTAATTTGGTGAATGAGGAAGTTCAACCACCAATCTTTATTGATTTGGTGAATGACGAAGTTCAACCACCAGTGGTTGATAACCGAATTTCTGTTATAAGGGATCAAATAAATGTGTTGGTCAGGACACTGACCCGTTCGCTTGAATCTGGAGAGTTGATGAGTATTGCAAAACAACAGGGAGTTCTACAAGTGCTTAAGGAGATAGCAACCCTATCTTCTGAAGAGAATGAAAATCGCCCCAACTAAATGAATTTTCTACTTAGATGTTTTAATCTTGTTGTTTATGGTGTTGAACCTTATTAGTACTTTTATTACGAATATGATTCTGTTAATTTACCGTGAAATACCTGCTTGTAGTTTGTAAACAACATATGCAGTTGCAAAGTTATTTTCTTTATTACCTAGTTATAACAGTATGACAATATCTTACTAGGTTCATACATATTCCAACAGTATGACAATATCTTACTAGGTTCATCTAGTTTTGCTGCAAACTCGGCTTCTCTCTGCGCCATCTTCATTTTTGTTTGTTCTGTATATTTGGTGTTGAAGTTTTGTTGCTCTCTAATAATAGTTTCCATCATTTCCTGTTGGCCACTACATTTTGCTTTCCCTTTTATCTTCTGTCGTTTCGCCTCTTTTTTTCCCATTTGACGGATATATGTGTTAGGGATATCTCCTATGTCTTCATAGCCACTGGATTTGTCTAGGCTTATTTCCTGTGTTTCCCGTTTTTCCTCACCGCTTTGGTAATCTGACTCAGCTTGTAATGAATCGAAAACAACTGTCGATCGTCGGGAATATTTTACATTATCTAACATAATTGTGTAGCACTCGTCATGCTTAAAACTTTTCCCACCATTAGCTTCCTTGAAAAGCCTCCTTACTTCTGCAATCTATTTTTTTAATTCAATTTAGTGGAGGATATACAATTTAAAACAGTAATGTAATCGTCAAAATTAAATGAGTAGTTACCTTAATTTCGGGGCCCCATCCAATATGGTGTTCACGTTCCACTTCCGCCTCCTTTGCCGAGAAAAGTACCACATCTTTACTTATTCCCTGAAATCGTTTCTGAAGGGAGGTCCAACTCCGTTGTGGCATCGAAGGTATGGCTTCTTTCATCTGATATAATATGCGAGACCATAATCTTTCTTCTGATTGATCGGTACCAATACTACAATCTTTAGATATTGACAAATGAATTTTACACATCGTTACATCTTCAAATATAGTAAAATTTGGACCTTGTAGTCTTGGTGGTGGCATAATTCTAATCGATTCGGAAATTAATTAAATGAAAAAGAACTTAATTATTTTTGAATACTAACTAGATAGTAATGAGTGAGTTTAGTAAAATGAAATTGGATTATTATTCCATATATAGTATCATAATATAGCCGTTGTCGTTGCAACGGTAAACTTAACGGTAACAATATAGAAAGCGTTACTCTAGAGTAAAGCGCACAGTGGGGCGGGCCTCTAGCGACACACCTAATCAGTTTAAATTGCAAGCGGACTTCTAGGAGGCCGCCTGTTGGTGGGCGTAGCTTTAGGGCACCGTTTTGATGGGGCGGAGATTTGGAGTCCGACTGGTGGTGGGCGTTATCTTAGGATCACGTTTCATCAGGCGTTATCTTAGGATTACGCTTCGTCAGGCGGAGATTTGAATGCCGCCCGTGTTTTCAAGCGGTACGGTAAGATAATGCCTACCATCAAACGTTATACTAGAAATCCGCTTACCATCAGACGGACGTCTACGCCACCGCTCGACTAAACCAAGTTTAGTCCAGATGAAAGACCAAATTCCCTCAGCTACAATGCATATTCTGGACTAACCACCAGATTTGCTCGTCCCGCTGCGCTTCAATTTTCCGGACTAAAGAGTAAATTCAGTCTTTGGTCCATCATATATTCGTCCCACTGTGGACGCCCTAAATGAATATTGATTTTATTTTTTTGTAATATAGGACACCTTTTGAGTTGAAAAAAACATATATAAGTCTGTATACTTTGCTTCTAGTGAAAAAAAAAAAAGAAAAAAAGACAAGGAGAGCAAACAAATGATGTAAAAAACACATTTGATATTATCAAATTAAATATCAAGAAATGAAGACAACCCTAACGAATTCAGTTGATGCAGTAACCAAGCAAGTGAAACTGCAAGTTTACTTCTGGTGAAGATCTTCTGATGTTTTCTAAGGATACACTTCAGTTTTTTTTTCTAGCATACTGGGTTAGCTATTTCATATAGTTTATATATAGGCTTTCTCTTTTATTTATTTTTTTATATTTGCCAATAAAAAAATGGAAGGAAACCTAACAAATTCCCTTACAAATTAAGAAAGAATTTACTTTTGCGAATCCAGCTTTTACTTTTCTAGTTAAAAATGTCCTAAACAAAAGAGTAAATGAATAGCGACAAAATTATAGAAGCCAAGTACACAAAGTAGTACTTGCACAAAAGAAACAATTAGACCACTTAACTATGATCTTATGTTGATTGTTGCCTTTTCGTACAAATGTGAAACCAGTCTTCTTGTGGTTGTTGTTGATTATACCGAATAGAACCTCAAATGATCGGTGTTATTTTTATGAAACTAACGAGGTGCTTCATAATTTGATTAATCAAAGTCGACCAATCTCATGTGGACATTGGCCTATGAAGACATCCTTGTCCATATACAAATATATGGAACTTTTTCTTTTTCATTCGGTAGATTCCTTTTCACTAGAAATAAGAAAAATACAAGAAAAGAAAAAGAAAGAGGAAAAATCTACTAATAAATAAAACCATTGTGATTTACAACTAGCAAGACTTAGAAGAAATAATATGAATGATTAGAAAGGTGTAATTCATTCATCTATTTGGTAGATAAATAAGAAAAGTATACGTATAAATGTTGGTATGATTCAATCTAGAAAAGAAGTATATATAGGGTTTCCAAAGATGCCTGCAAAGCTAGACAGCTTGCATAATTTGCTGGGAAAGAAGTAGAACGAATATAGCAAACAAAACCACTCTAGCTAACGCTAAATAAACCTTATTACTATTAACCAACACTTAATACCCACACATATCTCCAAATCCTAAAACTAGAACCTCTCACCAGACTAGCTAGACTTTTACTTTGTTCGATATAAGATAGTAGAATCGACCCCACGATAAGAGATGCATTTAAGGGTTTGGATATGTTTTATAAGAGCTCTAGTAAAACTTAAGCTAGGTTCCACTCTTCACAAATTAAAGGCCTCGAGTACTATATATGACTAGGAACTGAACTTAATCCCCCATGCTGCACAATGTAGGATATTGCAGAGTGAATTACGTGACAAAGAGAAGTGTTAAAGGATATATAAGAACCTATTCATGGAGGATAATCAGAAAAAGGCATAAAAATATATGGAAAATAATTCTATTGTATAAGATTCTTTAATTTATGGTTCTAGTGGACTTGTAAAAATTAGGGATGGGTGAAACGGACACAAAGAAAATTAGACATACTATGTTCCTAATCTTTAAATTTATTTTCTTTTTTATCCTTTCTCTCTCCAATTTAAAAACAAATCACAAAAACACTCATAACTCTCAAAATATATATCCGTTTTTAACAAAACTTATAATTTTGGAAAGGATTTTAAATTCTGTTCAAAACAAGATATTGTTGATATTAAATTCGATTTTTTTTTTGAAAGAAAATAGCTAGGATGAAACTGGTTGCATCCTGAATTAAAATAAAATAGAAAAATTTATACAAAAAATAGCTTGGATGAAACTGGATCATCCTGTTTTAAACTGAGAAAATAAAAATATTCGAATAATAGCTAGGATGAAACTGGTTGCATTCTGGTTTAAAATAAAATTGAAAAAAATATATTTGAATAATAGTTAGGATGAAAGTGGTTGCATTCTGGTTTAAAATAAAATTGAAAAAAATATTCGAATAATAGCTAGGATGAAATTGGTTGCATCCTAACTTGAATTTGTTTTCATCCATGTTTATACTAGTGTGAAACTAGTATCATCATGTTCAAAACACTCTCAAAAAATCGGTACATGGCTCAAAAGTGCTTGAGAAGAAGAAAAAAACTAAAAATAACAAAACAAGAAATCTACAACGTTTTTTTGGTGTTACAAATTAACTGTTACAATAAAGCTGAAGATAAACATTGTAAAACTGAAAATAAACGTTGTTGATAGTTGAAGAAACCGTTGCAGCTGAACATAAACGTTGCAAAGCTGAAGAACAACGTTGCTGATTGGTTGCAGCTGAAGATAAACGTTGCAAAGATGAAGAACAACGTTGCTGATGGGTTGAAAAAACCGTTGACTTTTCTTTTTTCTTCGCCTGTTCTTCGTCAGCAGCAACAAAAAAAAATTCTGAATTGATTTTTTTCGATCTTTTTAGCTTCCTGAGATCGACCCAACCTTCCTAACATCGTTTGTGACTCAACCAAACCTTTTTATACACCACATGAGCAAGAAATCTCTAAGAAAATTCCTCCATGGAAGTTCACAGACTATCAAATATTAGATGCTATGGCTGCAGCAGTATATTGGGTGCATTTGGATGACATTAAACTTAAGTCAGGAGTAAAGAAAACAGATGCACTAATCCCAAGCTTTGTTCTGCCCGTTCGAATAGCTTCCTGATCAACTACCACACACAATTCAGTATAGACAGAGGCAAGATAATTCATGGCGTCTTCGCCATAGGGGAACTCCCAACCCAGATTAACACCATCAAAACTATACCGACGAGCCTCTTCAATAGTGGACTCTCTGAAAGATCTGCGGTTGTTTTGACGGAAAATGGACTGATTTTTTGAATTGTTGATGTTGTTAATGGGTTTATGTTCTTGTTTTGCATTTCTTCTCTTTAGGATGCTTGTATTAAGAATGTGTTGGACTCCATCGTTGAATCTTTACTTAGGAGGGTATTTTAGTATGTCTATAAATATGAGTTCACAAACAAATTAATATCTTTATAGAATCTTGGATATTTCAACATCGTCTTATTTTAAAAATATTCTACACCTAAAAAAATAAAAAATATGAATTATCTAACTAACAAACTAAAAAATATATAAGTGAAGAATAAGCTCACCGGTAAATGTAAAAAGAGTTGTCTACATGGTCAGATATAGCAAGACCTCGGGGCCTTGTATTACATAGTTGTTATAAATCTTAGTGGTAAGCAACTTCTAATAGTAGTATAGTATATTATAGCTGTAATACTGATGGTTCTCTAAGATTCGATTGGAAGTAAACTAAAATTGCCGGTACCTAAGACCCTACTAAGATAAGCCCTGCTAATTAAGCATCTTTTAGATATTCGCTACGGCTTTAGGGTCTTGGTCAAAGAAATGAATAGTTGATGAGCACTAGCTAGTTCTCTATACTCATTTGCTGGGAAATTTATTTATCATTCATTTTGGTTTCCAATATTTATACTTCTACAGCTAGGTCCCAACCAGCAACAAAGATTCTTACTTAGCGTAGAAATGGTTGTGATTAATGAGTGATTATTCACCTAATTAGACCCAAATTAGAATCAAGAAAATAACTAGGATATTTCAGGTATTGCAATGAATTTTGATGTATAAAACCCTTAACAGTAGGGCTGTCAATATACATCCGAATTCCGAAATCCGTTTCCGACATTCCGATATCCTATAGAATTTTATCCGATTTATCGGATTTCGGATTCCGGAATCGGAATGACTATCGGATTTTACTTTCTTAACCTAACGGATCCGGATTAGGCAATATCCGGTAGGTTAATATCCGAAATCCGATAACCCAGGGGTTTTTTTGTAATTTCGCACCCTGAATACATTTCACATTTGCACCAGCACGCAGCAGTGCAGCACCCTGGTCTTTCCTCTTTCCGGATTTCGTCTGAATCGTCTCTCTTCTCTTCAGTCTTCAAGTCAGAGTTACAGACGATTGGAGGCTCCCCCCACTGATCTAATCTCTTGATTCTTTTCCTTCATCTAAACTTCAACCAGGTAATTTCTGTCTTCTTTGTTTCGTGATTTGGGATGTTTTAAGTAATTTGAGTGTGAAGATTTTCTAGGTTTCGATTTGTGGGTGTGTTGATTAACTTGATTTTTAGGTTTCAGTATATGGGTGTGATGATTTGTTTTCTGTTTTCAGTATATGGGTGTGAATCGTGTGATGATTTTTAGGTTTCAGTGATCTGTTAGCAACATTAGGGTATGAATTTTGTTACTGTGGCATCTCCTCATCTTGGTTCAAGGGGTAACTATCATGTATGCTTGTTTTTGCTTTGTATTTATGAATTCTTAATTTGGTTCTGCTTAATTGAATGATTCCTATGTTGTAAGGATTGAATTGCCACTGACCACAGTATGTTCCATGAGGTGCCGAAACTAATACCTGCATATTTGCATAACAAACAAAAATATTGTTAGCTCCCAGTCACTACTTAGTCATGATAATATCAGAAACAAACGCTACTACCAAAACATGTCCAGGATTAAAGGAATAATGCTACCCAGCCAACTTTGTTAGCGGTGTAATATGTCCAAGTAGCTACCTTAACCCGCCAGAAACAAGAAAAAAAAAAGTTGTAAATATTGAATACCAACAAAACTAGATTAAGCTAACCAGGCAAGCATAAACGAACCACCTAGGCAGACAATTACTACGATGACTAATGATAATACATTGTAGAATCAAAGTGAAGGTGTCAGCTAGTGGTTACCTCTTACGCTACTGATAGATATTTCTTGTTGTCCCCTGGGATGAAACTCCTGTATTAAATCATGCTACTATATAGCACCAGATGTGAATAGTTGGAAGTAAAGAGAGGCCGCCTTACATGGCTAGATAAAGAATCTTCAATTGTCTCGTCTATGTATGTGAAAGATGATGGTGATTTTCACATATAAATATCAAGACCATTTATTCATGTCTATAATAATTCCCTGCTTCAGATCTTACAGCACTAGATTCTGTTGCATTTTATTCTGATAAAACAAAAGCATGAAGTAATGATAGGCGTAAAATTGAAACTGAAAAGATGTTTGAATGGCTCCCACAGTCTGTTTAGTGATTGGTGTTAAAAAGAAATGATAGGCGTAAAATTTATTTGTAGATTTTTTGGATCAAATCATGGATTATGTGTTCAGAATCTAGCTTTTTTTTTTCAAAATCTCAGTCATCTTTACGTGATTCTGTCCATGATTTCTTAGTATGCTCTTTGATTGGTATCACTTCATGTGTCTACGTTGTTGAAATACTAAAGTGAGCAAGGTTTGCCTCTTTGATCTCGTGTAAGATCCTCTCCCATTAAGTAATTATCTGTTGGTGTTTACCTCTTGAGTCGGTTAAAGATTGAAACTTCTTTGTATAGCCATATACCCATATTCTAGTATAGCATCTTAATGTTTAGGCCATCAGGATTCAAAACCTTAACATACTGGTCATGTCTAAGTGGGAAGTATTTGGGATAACAATATGGCTGTAATGCTTTGGTCACTAAATTATCCAATCAATTCTTAGGTTATATAGGTCAGTGGAGAAGGGGTCCATAGAACACTATTCTTAGTTTCTTCATCACTCATGGGTTGTTATTGAGATGACACATTAAGGATTGACAATTCAATTATATTTCAGTTTTCAATTTTTCATTCTTTATTTTTATTGTTTCTTTTTGTTTCTAAATGCTTGTCAGAAGGATTACTGATGGACAAATTTGTTTCAATAATCTTTTCTTCTAACTATTTTTTGGTCCTCTAATACTTTGTTCTTTTTTTTTTCAGAATGTCTCAAAGAGAATCCAATCAAGTTGGAACCCCAAGCTGCAGTCAACCAAATTGTTCACAACAAGAACTAGGAGAACAAAGTGTTGGATGTTCAACAACTGCTTCAACACCTTCTAGTAAGAGACCAGCAGTTGAAGCAGAAGAAGATGATCCAATTATTGTTGCTGCAATGAAAAAATTGCGAACAACAAGGTCACTGGTATGGGATGAATTTACAAGGAACGTTAGTAAAAGGCTTGTAAAAGGGAAGGTGGATGAGTATGAGGCTGTCGTTGAAGGTAAATGTCATCATTGTGGAAAGGTAATTGAAGCATGTAGTGAAAAAGGAACTAGCCGCTTGTCCGCTCATCTAAAAATCTGCCCCAAGAAAGAAGAAAACAAGCCAGGACAGATGAAGATTTCTACAGTAATGAAAAAAGAAGGTAACCAAGCAACTAAAATAGTTAATTGGAAGTATGATCCAAATGTTACTAGGTTATGCATTGTTAAAATGATTGCTAAGCATGATTACCCTCTTAACATGGTTGAGCATTTTTACTTTAGAGAGTTTTGTAAGTCTTTGAACCCTGCTGCTAAAATACCATCTAGGAATACAACTAGATCAGATCTAATGAGGTGTTATGTTGAAATGAAAGCTGAATTGCAACTACAATTGGATAATTTGACTTCCAAATGTAGTCTTACAACTGATATGTGGACTGCCAAACATACTAAAGATGGTTATTGCTGTGTGACATGCCATTTTATAGATGATAAGTGGAATTTGCAGAAGAAAACCTTAGCTTACATTGTAGTCCCATCACCACATACCGGAGATGTTCTCTCAGATTTTATCAAAACTTACACTTTGGAATGGAACATAGATAGGAAATTTTTTGCTTTAACTGCTGATAATGCTAGTACGAATGGCGTTATGATGAGAAATCTGATTACTTGGTTGGATGGTAAGAATTGTATATTGCTTGAAGGAAAAATGTTTCACATGAGGTGTAGCAACCATACATTTGATTGTATTGTATGGCATGAAAGTAGCTGCAGAGTTTATAGAGGGTATTAGAGGGTGTGTTAAATATGTTAAGTCTTCACAAGCTAGGAAAGAGAAGTTTGAAACAGCATTGGCACAATGTAGATTGTCTGGAAAGTCAGTTAGTTTAGATGTGGACACAAGGTGGAACTCCACTTTTCTAATGCTTAAGAATGCAATTGCACTTCAAGAAGGTTTTGAAAGACTAAATGAGTTTGATCTTGATTTCTATCTTCTTCCATCTAGACAGCAGTGGGAACAAGGAAAAGTAATTTGTAATTGTTTAGAGGTTTTTAATGATATTTCAAATAAGTTTGCAGGGATTAAGTATCCAACTGCAAACTTGTATTATAATGGGGTGTATGAAGTTAACAAATGCATCAAAAATTGGGAAGATAGTTCTTTTGTCTATATCAAAGAAATGGGGTTAAAAATGAGAGAAAAGTTTAATGCATATTGGAGTGACTGCAATTTGGTTATGAGCATTGGAGTGGTTTTAGATCCAAGGTACAAGGCAAAATGGGTAAAGTACACATATAAGAAATTGTATGGAGTTGATAACTATGGAGATGAGTATGAGAAATTCAAAACAGACTTGAGCCAACTTTTCAATGCATATGAATCTGAAAGCAGCACTGCAGCTCCTGATTTCTTTGGCAACTCTGTCTCTACCATGGATGTAAGCAGCTCAGGTACAAGTACAACTAACCCAGATTATGCTGAGTTTATGATGGAAAATGATGAAGATGGTGTTCAGAAGTCTGAGTTGGAGAAGTACTTAGAAGAACCAATTCTTCCATCTCTGTCACCCCAAGATGAGTTTAACTTTGATATATTGAGTTGGTGGAAGCTAAATGCCCCTAAGTACCCAACTCTCGCAAAGATCGCAAGAGATGTTTTGGCTGTTCCAGTGACTAGTGTGGCATCAGAATCCATGTTTAGTGATGGTGGTAGGGTTCTTACAACACATAGAACTTCATTAGATCCAGAATTAGTCCAAGCATTGCTTTCTCTAAGTGATTGGTTGCCAGACTTCTTTGATCCAGGTTAAAAAAAATTTCCTTTGCTTTATCCTCAATTTTTTATAGTTTCAATTGTTGTTCTTCTGATTTCTGATTGATTTTGAATATTTGTGTACTAATGCAGATATGGAAATTGAAGACTGAAGTTGATGCAACAACATGCAAGCAGCCAAGCAAGAGCACTAGCAGTCTGCCATTGTTTCTTTTGCTGCATGTTATTTGTTTGTGACTTTTTATGGGTTGTCTTTATATTTTCTTTTCATGTGTGAGACTGAGAGACTGAACTGAACTCTGTTTTAGAACATTTTGAATGTGTATGAAGTCAGAAGAAGTCATTTTAACTTTTTTTTTTTTTTTTTTTTTTACCCAGAATTCGGATTTTATCGGAAAAATCCGAATTTCCGATAAGTTAACCTTAACCTTATCGGATTGGGTTTTCTAGAATCCGTCGGATTTTATCGGATTTTAGAATTCCGATAATCCTTAACCTTAACCTTATCGGATTTGTTAAAATCCGACGGAATTTAATCCGTTGACAGCCCTACTTAACAGTTTATATCTTGATATCTCTCTTGTATTAATTAATTAGCCAGTGATTAATTAGGTATAATTACACATACAAAAACTCTAAACGTGTCAGGCGCTAATCATCCTCATTTAACGGCATCAAGTTTCTACGTTTTTCTTTTTTCTCTAATTATTTAGATTTGACATATACAAATGAAGCTACTTTGTAGATTACTCGTTTCATGAAAAAAATAAAAGATGTTGTATTCTCTTTTTATGCATATATTATTTGGTGGTATTAACATTGTAATTTAGGGTGGTAAGATAATCTTATTTGGATCGTACTTAGTTCAAGGTTTTGCTAAAGTTACACATAGGAAAAAATTCAAAGCGAGAAAAAAAGAACTTTTGGTATAAGGATAACTAGAAAAAAAAAAAAAAAGACTTTTAAAGGGAAGTGAGAGGTGAGGGATTAGAAAGTGGTGGGCAACACACACAGGCTGTTTGAGTCTCAAAGTTAAAGGAGTATAACAATATACATCTCCCAACTTGGGCATATATACTATCATCATTTGATTCAATCTAAACCCTTCATAAAGATATGATCAAATGGTTAAGACACTAGCAAGATATATTCTTCACAGTTGTGTTAGGGGAAAAGTGTCCAGTCTACTACTACTATAAATTAAGATCTAACTAGTTCTCCACTTCTCATCACTAAACAACACAACTTCTTCTAGCTTCTTTTGTAGTTAACAAATTGTGTGTTGTAAACAAGAAAGAAGAACAGAAAGAAGAGATATTTCTAGAAATATAGAAAAAATGGGTAACAACAAATGGCAGAGAAAAGCATCATCGTCCATGTTTTCGATGTTCAACATGTTCAAGCAGACAACATCAAGGAGATCGTCGTCATGCGATTACGATATGGGATGGGATGACGCAGTAAATGTAAGGCGAGCACGTGCAAGTGATGATGATAGAGGGAGATGGGTAGCCGAACCTGATATTGATAGGAAAGCCACTGCTTTCATTGCTAGATTCTATGAAAGTCGTGTTTCAGATGCTGAACATAATACAGTGGCACCAGTTTATAACTAAGTGAAAACATGTCTAGCTAGTTATATCCTGCTGATTCATAA
Organism: Papaver californicum; assembly: GCA_023531435.1. NCBI lineage: Eukaryota > Viridiplantae > Streptophyta > Magnoliopsida > Ranunculales > Papaveraceae > Papaver > Papaver californicum. Next base: position 13,218,965 of record JAJJMC010003991.1, read on the forward strand.
GTCGAATGGATTCAATTCGATCACTTAGTAGCAGTCTCTCTCATGAATATATATGAATCACCATTTGTTAGGGTTTGTTTTATTGTAATTTGTTTCTCTACTGAGGTCGTTGAATTACAATAATGAAGAATAATACGTACCTACGTGCAATTATATGTTTGTTCAATCAATATATAAAACTTGTTTGTAATTAGTTCTCTACTTGTGATTAGCTACTTAATTGTGTGATCAATATTATCCAAGTAATTTTTCTTAATGGTTCTAAGCCTCTAATATCTGTTTGCGGAGCTTTCATTTTTGATACTTATATGGTAATTTGCTTTCTGTTCACTATTTTTAGTGGGAAACAAAATTCATGTAATGAAAATCGATTAAAAACCACGGATTGTACAAGAAACAGCAACGCTTTTAAATAACTCTGGTAAATAAAGCCATGGAACTGGACTCTTTCTTTCTCTTTTTCTTCTATCCATTTACAAAGGGTCAAGCAGGGTTGTAATATAAGCTTCATTCAAATTCCAGTTTCACTGGCTGGAGATTCCAACCCGTTCTCATATTTGTCGGTACTAAATTTGTATAGCTATCCATGCTCCAGTGACCATATAGGAGATGCATGATAAGGATGGGATATTTAAGAAAAGAAATGCTATTTAGTTAAAGAAAATGTGGGAATTAAGTTAATTACGAGGGTATACATTTATGAAAAGAGTAAGGAACCACTGTATACGCATGAATCATGCATGGGGGTATATATACTTATGTACGGGGTAGATTTAAAATGACTGTACGCGTTTGTCTTATTAAACTTTTATGCTCTGTTTTCTTGGACCGATATAGAGTTGCACGTATTGATCTCTTTAGTTCGACGAATTCGAATTCCTTTATTCGTTTTCTCCCCATGCATCCCTTTTTATAAGTGTACTATAGTATTTTGTGGAGAAAAATGAATGAGTCAAATACTGTAGACGAAGATAATCCGTATTTGTATTTTTAAAATTATGAATCAGTGTGTCAATTCTTTTACGAAAAATCGATTAAATTTAAATCTAAGCTTAAATCGATGTTTCACAGAAATACTAATGACTGATTTATTATTGTTGATGATGTTTGCAGAAGATGAATTCAAAGTTTTCTGAAACTCAAACCGATGGAATGCAAAATGGACGGAGAAATGAGGAATGGATGAAGTTATGCTCAGGCTCTCGGTTGTTCTCGACATATTATATCTTTTCTCTTCTAATTTTCAGACAAGTAATGCAAAATTTATTTCATTTGATTTTTTTATTTTTTATTTTTTATTTTTGGTAATTAAGATGAAGAGCTATAATGGGTAAAAACGTTGGAGAAAGAAGGGTAAAATATTGGGATGTTAGGGTTCATATGGTGCTAGTGTAAATATTGGGCAGAGATAGTAATTTGACATTTTAAGTTGAGGATAAGAAGTAAATGCTTATAAAGCTACTGAAATTCAGTAACAAAAGCCAACTATTCAAACGTTAAGACAACGACAGAATTTTGTAACAGCGATACGCCGTTGCTGAAAAAAATAAACGTTAACAAAACAACTGTTATAATCTTCTGATTTCGTGGAGTGTGTCATTCATCCCTTACTAATAAATATGAGATGCCTGACCAATTAACTCAAATTTTGATCACTTGCAAGTGAAGTCCATATTATTATTTTGGAAACTGAGAGCGTTAAGGAAACTCATAGCTTACACATCCTGACCATAAAGTAGAGCGCCCTGCATTGTATGTAAGCAAATGCTAATTATTACTCCCTCCGTTTCAACAAAAGTGTTACTATCACTTTTTCATTTTGACCTAAAAATAGGTAAAAATGAAAAAGTAATAGTTACACTTTTCCTGAAACGGGGGTAGTATTATTTTTCATTTTGGACGGGCCTGTCACACTGGTTAATCACTCATAAAAAGCTAATTTTTCAATAGCTTCAAAATTTGTTGACTTTGAAAAAACCTTTTTCACTTTAGCTTCAAAATTTGTTGAACTTTGAGAAAAACGGTACATAAATACCAATGAAAAACAAATATGTTAAAAAGTAAAAATTGACACTTTTATTTATGCTCGTTACATAGATAATTTCATGAACTTTCTGAATACATAAAGTTTTGCAAAATCCGATAGATAGTTCAAAAAATATAATATTTTAAATTCGTTTATTATTAAATTTTATAAAAATGACATTTTTTTAGATACGGAAAAATAAATCCAACGATTGATTTTAAGGAAATCTAACAAACATAGTTAATAATTCACACGAAAAAGAAGTTTCTCTTTCTTTTTATCTAACGGCTGGATTTTAAACTCGGAGAATCTAGTGGTTTAATTTCATATAGATATTAAAAATTAGTTATCGTTTTGAACTGTGTTGTCATCATTAAAAAAGGAAAAATGTTTAGAAAATAAATTGAGAAAATAGAACAATAGGATTAGAGTCGAATTGGTATAAGGTTACATAATTGCTAACCCCTTAAGGAGCTTCACCGTTAGCTGGTTTAGCATATTGAAGGAAAGCCATAGCTTTGCCCTTGTCTTACAAAAGACAATAAACTTGAGCAGTCCTAATATTTTATATTATGTCCGTTTTCATTTGAATGGTTCACATTTTTCTTAAGGTAGTTTATAAAAGAACAATTAATTGGTTTAATAGCCTTTATATTTATTTTTATGGGCCAAGAAATCATATAAAAATAGATACTATTTGAATACCTAAATATATTTAAAATATTTTTTATAACTGATTTTTATATCTAATAAAATATCCTTGTTTATTATTTCTCCGCTAACAAACACTTCATCCTATTCAGTTTATTATGTCCAATTCTTTTTTAAAAATTTTGATGGTGATGACCACCTGGATTCAATTAATTATTGGTTAGTGGATTTGCTTTAGCTTTTCAATGAGGTAAAGGATATGTAGGAAACTAAGAACAACAAAAAATTTAGATAGCAAGATGGAATTGTGAGTTGGGGTTTATTCGAAGAGCCGGTTGATGATGGAATCATCTGACATCTACTCGAAACAATGAGACATGTTGACTATTGAGTTACTCCAATGGAACGATCAAGTATCTTGTTTCCTTCGTAATTCACAATTCAACAAGCATGCCTACTTTAATGTACAGGTTTTTGTGACCCATGTTAGCATTTTTTCACAAACAAGCGGAAGTTTAAATAATAAATTAAAAGACTTAATTATTGATCATTTTTGTAATATTTTCTAATCCTTATTAGTAGTTTGAATTTGGATTAAATCATATACATTACAGATTAAGCCTAGATGAAACCAGTTTCATCTTAGTTTAGACCTGGATAAAACTGGAATCATCTTACATATTCTGACAAAAACAAAAACATCATAATATATATGGTTTTATCCTGCATATTATGCAAATAGAGATGTTTTCCTCGATATGTATCTAGTTTCATGATGCACATTTAGATATTTATTTATTTTTACGTTAAAGGTGATGATAGTGTTTTTTGTTTTTTGTTTACTATTGAAGGTGATGGTGCATGTGGTGTTTGTTGCGAATGAGCATGTTGGTAGTGGTTGTGCTAGATCTTTTTTTTTATGGAACTAGTGGTAATATAATTTTTCAAATCTTATTTAAAGCTAGGATGCAACCAGTTTTATCCTAGCAATTTTTTGAATAATTTTTTTATTCTTAGCTTAAAGCCAGGATGCATCCAGTTTCATCCTAGTTATTTTTCAAATAATTTTTTCTATTTTAGTTTAAGTAATGCAACCAGTTTTATCCTAACTATTTTTTTTCAAAAAAAAAAATATTTTTGAATTTACTATCAACAATGGATCTTGTTTTGCAGATAATTGAAAACTTTTCCAAAAATATAAGTTTTATTAAATTTAGATATATATTTTGGAAGTTATGAATTTTTTTGTGGTTTTTTTTAATAGGAGAGAGAAAGGATAAATAGAAATAAAATAAAATATAAAAGATATAATTGTCTAAATATTTTAATATCTATTTCACCCATCTATAATGTTTACTTATCCATTAGAACCATATTTTAAAAATAGGACAATAGACCTATTTTCACGGAAATTTTTTTTAAATAATTAAACTTTGATTTAACACGAAAATAAAAACATACCACCAATTAGTTGATCAAATGACCAAAATATATTGTAGTTTTGCACAATGGGTGATATGAATCTCAGTAGCACTGACCTGCAGTATAACTATTGATCTATGTGCACTGTGACTTTTCCTTGCACTTGCACGGATGTCAATTTTTCATATATTTTTTTCACCATATGATTTGGTATTAAAAAGGTTACATTTGGAAGGCTATTGGACCTACTATTTCCATTCCAACCCCTTATTCAATAGACTTTTCTTATTTTTTAAGATTATATATCTAGGCTAGCTAGTAGCATATATCATGTGGGTTAGAGGGCGGAAGAGGACTGCCGATCATCTTTAAACCCTTCTTTTTACTCCACTATCACGTATTTTGGGTCCCCTCAGAGCACCCACAATAGGTCGACTAGAGTAAAAGATCAAAGACTAAAACCAGAGCACCCACAATAGGTCGACTAGAGTAAAAGATCAAAGACTGAAAATTTTAGTCTTTGATTTGGTCCAACAACAGCCGTATATAGTCAGGCGATGTTCTAGCGATGCCCCTGGTGTTGGGCGGTGTTCCAGCGATGCGCTTGGAAAGACGCAGAATCCTAGGATAACACTTGTACGAGACGGAATCCTAGCGCAACGCTCGATATGGGACGGAATCCTAACGTAACGCCTGGTAGTGGATGGTATCCTAGGACCACCCCTAAGAGACGGGCGGTGTCCCAGCATCACGCCTGATGGGGCGGTGTCCCAAAATAACGCCTGGTGGAGTGGCACATGTGTGAACAAAGCGTGTGCGATGAATGAGACTGGCTGTGTCCTAGCATCACGCCTAGAATTCCAAGCGGAATGCTAGGATCCCGCCTGGTGATTCTCTCTTGTTTTCTTAGTTTGATATGTTATTCCAAGCGGCAAACTCTTTGCGTCTGCTATTGATGGTTGAATTTCCATTGTGTTTGATGTTCAATCTTGGTTAATTTGAAAGAATTTGAGCTTACTTTGGTGATTTTAGACTTATGGATATGTTACATTTAGTGTTGTGTTGGATTATTAAGAGTTACTTCTTAAGAGTTTAATGGTAATACGAATACAACATTTCCAAGTATTAGTGATGTGAACACATTTTGTTTCAAGATAAAAGAGGAATATGAATTAGATTAAACTTCGTTTAATTTGAGCTTTAACTACCGTATTTTAAAAAGAACTACTGTAAGGTGAAAAAGGAAACACTAATCGGAACTTTGTATTCCATATTTTGCAAAACATTTCCAATGAAATTATTCATGGTGTATCCTCTTTACTTGCCAACATTTGGACATAACTACTGTATACCCATAAGTAGTCATTGATAGCGTATACCTACTTTCGAGTTCCTAACAAGTATTTTTCAGTTCACGATAGTTGATGATTCTTTGTCTCCAAGTCTAGTTCACAAAACATTGGCTGTGAAGCATTTGACATGGATTCAACTCAAAAAGAAGTAATTCTTTTTTTTTCCCTAACAATTTTGCAATTCTTGTATACATGCTAACTTGCAACTTCACATGGTGGCATCGAAGTCTTGATTTCTTTTTAGAATGAAATCTGTTTTAAGATTTCAATATAGTATTAGTTATGTTCCTTAAGATTTGCATGTTGTTTCCACTCCTCTGAAATGTGTTTAACTATGTTTAGTTTAGTACATCCATAACAGTTCCGCATCATTTCTGTTGAGTCTGGATGCATTATTTTGAATGGTCATGTATGCTTGTTCTGTATTCTAGAGTTTTGTGAACTTGCTGAGATCCCACAAGTTACTTATACCAGTTGCAGCACTTGTAAGTTGTAACTGGTATAACTAAATGCAATCTAGAGAGTTTATATTAATTGAATATAACCACACCAATCACGAAACTGTGTGTTGCTATGACTGATTCGAACATGGCTTAATTGCAAGTGGAATTCTACGAATCTGCCTGGTGTTAGGCGTAGCTTCAGTGCACCGCTTGGATGGGGCGGTGTCTTAGGAGTCCGCCTGGTGGTGGGCGTGATCCTAGGGCTTCGTTTCATCAGGCGTAATTCTAGGATACCGTTCCTAAGATACCGCCCGTGTTTCTGAGCGTTGTCCTAGGATAACGCTTCATTCCATGCGGTACACTACGACGTCGATTGACGTCAGGCGGAACACTACGAGCCCGCCCGAGTGAACCATGTTTAGTCCGGAATTCCTAAATCTAGTCTACTACAGTTGAAATTTCTGAGTAAATCTCAAATTCAGTCGCTCCACTACGCCACCCAAATCCGAAGTAAATAGTAAATATGATCTTTGGTCCGACTTATAGTCGGACCATTGTGGACGCTCTCATTCTTCATTCTCGTATATATTATAGTTATTACACCACTAGCTCTTCCAAATTTGACCTCACAAAAGCACGCTAAAGAATCCTGTGATTAAGTCACTCATGAATTGCTGACTTTGAAGGGTATTCTGAGATATCACCTCTCGATGACCGATATTTCCAAGCGATTTCTTTAGGGTTTCATGGCGACTACCATGGCATCTCCCAGCTCTATCTCTGATAGTGTGAGAGAATAAATTTTGAGGTACACGTGTCCAAAAACTATTGAAGAAGTAACGAGCCACGATGAGATGAGAAACACTGGAACAAAGCCTTTTAAAGTATTGAATTGACAGCTGCAAAACTCAATAAAATTTGAACCTGACAGCATTAATGCATGACCGACACGAGGGTCGCGGGAAAGTAAGGCACACTGCTCAAAACAGATAGCCTTAATGCCTGACCAACACGTGGATTGCGGGAAAGTAAGGCACACTGCTCAAAACAGATGGCATTGTTGCCTGACCGACACGTGGGTTGCGGGAAAGTAAGGTACACTGCTCAAGACAGACAACATTAACTGCTCGACTGACAACAGGTTGCGGGAAAGCATGACTCAATAAAAATTAATAATGAGTGTTGATGCATGACTGGCATGTGTCGACTATACAAGTTACGGAACAAAAAGAACTAAAGCATGACGATTCACTTTAAAGAGCTACGTGTCAAACATGCCATGATTCAAATAAGACCGCAACAGTCATCCTAATCCAAAAACAGTAACTTAACTACAAGACCACGGAAGAGATGCGGGATAACCAGTGGGAAATTACGAGAAACAAGCAGTATGCATGCTAAGACTTGCGGGAAGAACGATCAAGCCTTGCGGAAATTGCAACTAAGCTTTGCGGGACTACATATCGCACCAAGAATGGATAAGAATAAATAGGTGGAAAGGTAGATTGGTGGGATCCATCAAATTAGCTATAAATACCAAGCTCATAAACAGGAAAAGAGGTTGGAAAATCTGGAGAGAAATTAGACTGAAGACATTAAAGTGATAGCAAAGAGTTTAGGTATGAACTTATGTAAAACTTTAAGTTCAGTTATACTATGATTATTATGTTCATGATTTTATGACATATCAATAATTTGTTGTATCTTATGATGATGTATAATAAAAGGAATACAAATCTTTTTTACCCGTGGATGTAGACAGACTGACTGTCGAACCACGTTAAATGATTGAGTCAATTCATTTTAAGTTGATTGATTGATTAATTCTCATTGTCTAGATGATCATGGGAGTTGATTTCACGATAAGATATCGTACTGTGCTAAGATTTAAATGCTTTTGGTTGTGATCCAAAGATGC
>JAJJMC010003991.1:13226786-13297665 GCA_023531435.1 Papaver californicum
AATGCTTTTGGTTGTGATCCAAAGATGCCAGATTTTTGGTCATCACAGATAGTGTTAAGAAGCATATTTGTCCTTGGGATTTCATGAATCCTTCTCTTCCACCAAAGACTATCAATCGTGTATCTTCTGCTTTTGAACATGATTTCTCTATATTAGTTGAACAAACATATAAAACCTAAAATCTAGTTTTGCTACAGTTCTTAAAAACTATCATGATCCATAGGTACGCCTACTTCTGCTTCCGAAACCTTGCATCAAAGGAAAATGTATCTCCATCTGTATATCCGAAGACGAGTATCTTAAGGGTGTTGAAGATTGTCATCATTATCTTATAGGTCATTTAACTCTTCTGGAGGGTTCACAGCCATTGAGGATCAAGGAACTATATAGTAAAATCAAATTATTTTTGCCAGATGTTATGCAGTGGAGTTTGTCTCATTTGGGGAAAGGCTTCTACTGTTTTAAATTTAAAAATGTTGTTGACGTTCTTCGTGTTCGTACTGCTGGAGCTCTTCATCTCAAACCTGGTATGATCCATCTTAGAACTTGGATTCTATACTTCAATCCAAACAAACAAAGGTAGTCCATAGCTTAAATTGGGTTCGTCTCTATGAATTGAGCTATGAATACTACAGGAAGAAGACTCTTTTTGAGATTGCAAGTTGATGTGGTTATAGACACTGGTATGAAAAGTATTGTTCACTCGGACTTTTGAAGAAAGATTTTAGACCCAAATTTCTAGTGCTAAAGTAGAAAACTTAAACAAAAGGTTGTAGCAAATTTATAAAAAAAAAAAAAAAAAAGATTCAGGATTCCACCATTAACCAATTTATGTGATTCAGTTAAAAACAATATACATACAATTCTTATGTTCAAAGTGATTTCTAAACTATTGTCTGTATAAGATTTTCAAAATATTAGTTGTTAATCGCAAGCATGAAGCATCAAAAATCCCTAGACCAAGCATGCACCATCAAGAGAAAACACAACTAATTAATAAAAATCGTTATTTCAATTTTGATTCAATGCAAATAATCATAAAAAAAAATTCAGAAATTAATTAAATAGATATTACCACATAATTAATGGAAAAATAACTTCTTTCGTCGCCTCAGCAATGGGGTTTAGCTCATCATAGCAAACACTCTCTCAAATGATCGATACATGGCTCAAAAAGTGTTTAAAAAAAAAAATTGACACAGAGAATTTTCTACGAATATATCTGTTGCAAAGAAGAAATTGTAACAATTGCTAGCTGTCACAAAAGCAGTTGGATACAAATGAATAGGCAACAAAAATTACAGCTACGGTAACAGTTTCTTCATCTTCTTGCTCACGAACATAAATTTTTTGATTTTTTTCTCTGGCCTCTGCCAGCCCACCCCCATTTCTTCATATCTTCTCCCTATTTATACCCAACATGTCCAAATCTTCCATATCTTTGTAATACATCTTCTTTTAATGGGTTGAATCTCGGCAGAGAGGAAATATCTTCTCGGATCATGATCGGATATTTTTCTTCCCTTTTAAAGACACTCTCACTGATTTCGTATCCTTACCATTTGTTTCACTCTGCTGATAATACCTCTTTCTTATTACAACGAGTTCTTGAATTAAATCCGAGAAAATTTCCTTCCCTTTTTAACGCACGGCTAACTTATTACACGAGATTTTTGGTCTGTATTGTGGTCGGGTACAACTTGTTCTTGATAGGGTAAGAATATTTTTGTCTTAACACTTGGAGATCTCGTAAAAATAATCTCACAAAATCTTCACAGATTTGCCAAACAAATTTTTGCCACCATGAACTTCATTTTGAATTTGAAATTAGGTGGGTGCCTTTATCAATTGAGGTGCCCTTATCCAAATTAGGGGTGCCTTTAGTAATTTTACGGGTGTCTATAACTTTTTGAGACGATTTTTCTATAATTGTTTATTTCCCAAAAAAATCTACAAACACACAACATAACACAATTAGTACACAATCAAGTACTATCAATATAAAGAATTAAGACAAATCATACACAAAAATGTGTATATCACAAGTGGAATACTTATGAAGGTTGACGATGCAACATTATCGAAACAATTTGGACACTTTGCTAGGGTATTAGTAGAAATGGATTTATCTGAACCTCCTCCCAAAGAAATTATGATGGAAAAGGAAGGATTCGCTTTATTGGTTCCAATAATGTTTGAAAGAACTCCTTCCTTTTGCTCGCATTACGAGGTTATCGGCCATGGTTTGGGAGAGTGTAAAAGTCGTGCGACGGAAAATAATACGGATTATAGACAGTGGTAAATAAGATCGTTCACTCGTACTTGTTAAGATTTATTTTAGACTTAACTAATTTTAATCAAGCAAATAAACTAAAGATAATAACAATATTATAAGATACTGGGACTCAAGATTCCACCACTTTCCATATTCATACGATTCATACATTAATTCTAGATAATTTATAGCTCATATGATAATGACTCTAATTCTTTGCCGAAAGTAGATTCCTAAAACATTGATTGTAAATCCTAAGCATGGACCATCAAAACACTTAAGCTAAGCATGATCCATCAAATTAAATGGCAATCAATTAATAAAAACCATAAATCAAATTATATTAATGCAAAAGTCGTAAAAGAATTAAATATATTTACCACACAATTGTGAAATATGGCTTCCTCCATTGTCCCAGTGATGGGGTTTAGACCATCATGCTCAAAACACCCTCGCTCAAATAGTGTGTGGAAGATGAAAATAAGAGAAAATAATAAAAACAGTGAATCTGCAACGGTGTATTGGCGTTACAGACTCATTGTTAGAAAGTAAGTGTTGTAAACTGAAGATAAATGTTGCAAAGATTAAAAGCTTTCGCAACAGAATTTTCAACCTTTTGGCCACAGAATACAGCTATAGCCACGTTTTCTTCATCTTTTTCATCACGAGCAGATTTTTCTGATTTTTTTAATTTCTTCTTCTCTGGCCTCCGCCACCCCCTACCCCAATTGATTGTTTCATCTTCTATTTATTATACAACACCAACCCCACTACAAATCCCTTCCAAATCTTTTCTAATTAATTATCAAAATCTCGGCAGATCTTTTATCATTTTTCGATCTGATTTTATGTGATTTATTTCCCTTGGTGTTTGATTCTCAATAAAACTCTGTGATATTATTTTTTTGTTGTTTTAACAAGATTTTGTCTGTAGGAGTTGAGGGACCCAACTAAATGGTCTATTTATAAAAGGACATAGCTCAGGTGTTAAAAATAACATGATAGTCGTCACCATATCTCGGAGTCGTCACCGTATCACGTTATGTTCTTATTTTTGCAAGGACACAGTGCCAGCTAAAGGATCATGAATAGTCCTACAGTTTATGACAACATCCTCACTCTTATTTAAAACCTCTACGAGTCTATCATCTTCGTCAGAGACTATGGTCTTTGAATCGTTGAACTCTAAAAAACTAGTCTCGGGGATAAACTCGTTCCTCTAAACCATCATCGTCTTCGTAATAATGAAATATTTCACCATCTATAACAATGGTATATCTATTTAAATCCTTTTCCTCTTGAATAGTTAAATAATCATCAACATTATTAGGATCAGAACTAGAAACATTTACCATGAAGCTCAATTGTTGTAAAAATTTCCTCGTCATTATGACTACGAATTTCAAATTCTTCGTCAATACTTTCCTCATCCTCATAATGACATGAAGATGATTGAACCTTCTTTGAACAAGTGGTGTCTTAAATTCTAACCTTGTCCTCTAGATTAGGTAAATATTTTTCATTATTATCAATGGTAAAATTGGAAATACTATTTTGGAAATTAAGTTCATTTTGAGCAATATTAGCAGCTAACCGTTCTTCTTCTTCAATTTCATCTTAATGTGCCTTAAGTTCACTGAGAGTGGTAGTTAAAGCTGCAAGTTCTTTATTCTGTTTAATTGAATTTTTATAAAATTCCTTCATTATCATCTCACTCCTACTTGTCGACTCAGTTATCTGCTTGAGAGTCTCTTCTAGAGAAATAGAACTAACATTTTGCTCAGTATGATATTGCTCATTTACCCGTTCGTACGACTAGTGAGCGTGGGAATAGCAATTGGGATCACTATGGTGTGAGCCATAACCTCCAGATGGTTGGTAGTGATCCCAAGTATTATCCACACTATGGTCATAGTACGGGTAATGTCCATTTTGAAATTCGGGTCGATATTCATTAAATTGGTCCTCATAACACCAGCTCGATTTTTTTTTGGTGCACGTGCAAATGCAGGTTCGACTAAAATAGGTAAGCTCATGTTACTTCAGCAAAATATACCTACAGCCAAGGACTGGTCAAAGGTACACGGCTAAGGCTTGTGGAATTTCAGATGGTAACTCCCATCAGGCCCAAGGCACGGGTTCAGCTTACTTTTTCACGGGCTTTCCTAAAATCAGTAGTCTGACGAACGCAAAATGTTGTGTGTGCACGTGTTTTTTTTATACAAATTTCCAAAATAAAATAAAAGCTAAAAGAAATATAAACAAAAAAATAAAAAACAATTAATGAAAAATCTAAATAAAAATTGAGGTTTACTACTTACCTTTTTTGGAAGGCAATTTCCACAATAAATTGCAAAACTTTATCTGCACAACAAAAACAAGAAGAATACCCACAAAAAATCTAAAAAGGAAAAAAAAAGTCTTAATTAACCTAATTAAAAATTAAACATAAAAAAAATAATCTAAAACCCTAACCTCAAAACAAGTCCGCGTCGGCGGCACCAAAAATTGATGCGGACTATAGACAGTGGTAAATGAGATCGTTCACTCGGACTTGTTAAGATTGATTTTAGACTTAATTCTAATTTTAATCTAGAAAATAAACTAAAGATAATAACAATATTACAAGATACTGGGACTCAGGATTCCACCATTTTTCATATTCATGTGATTCATACATTAATTCAAGATAATTTATAGCTCATATGATAAAAGTTATGACTTTGATTCTTTGCCGAAACTAGATTTCAAAAATATTGATTGCAAATCCTAAGCATGGACCATCAAAACACTTAAGCTAAGCATGATCCATCAAACTAAATGACAACCAATTAATAAAAACAATAAATCAAATTAAATTAATACAAAATTCGTAAAAGAATTAAATATATTTACCATACAATTGTGAAATATGGCTTCCTCCATTATCCCAGTGATGGGGTTTAGCTCATCACGCTCAAATAAAATTTCCCATCCAGCTTTCTAGTGAAATATGGTGCACTTTTATCAAAGCGAGATTCATTGGACATTCTTATAAGAAATCATCTATTTGGCTGGGAATTCGAAGACAATGGGATCGTATTCTTCTCAATACAATTTTCTTAGTGGGAGATGGCTCTACTATCGATTTTTGGCGTGATAATTTTTGCGGAAATTTAGACTCTTCGATTGCTGATTTTTTAGATTTGGATGCGACAAATATCTACAACTTGGTAGCAGATTTTATTATAGGTGATAGTTGGTTAATTCCTTCTCACATGCGGATTGATACGACAAAATATCTATGAGACGCATTTTGCTTCTCATGTTGCTGACAGAAGAATATGGAGCTTGGACACATCCGGTGAGGTAACTATGAAGTCCGCATTCTCTCATTGCAGGCCAAGTAGACATGAAAAACAAGATTTTATTGATTTGTGGAAGGTTGGAACTCCATCAATGAGAGCAACTACATATTGGAAATTATTACATGGTCGTATCCCAACTGATGATGTGGTTATGTTCTCGGATACTCATACAGCTTCATGTTGTAACTTGTGTGCAGTACACTGTTGTTATGAGACACAACGACATTTTTTTTTAGTGCAGTTAAGTAGGGGCTCTATGGAGATTGGTGGCTAGTGTGTTCAATGTTTCCCTTAAGGCGTCATCAATACAAGAATTATTTGTTGCTATGAGGAATACGAGTTTAAGCACTCAGGGTTAAGAATCTTCTTTGGGTGGCCATCGTGAGATGTATATGGCTGATTTGGTATGTACAAAATCAAATAAGATTTAAGTTTGAAATAGTCTTTCTACAACATACAACATCCTATTTGAAAAGATTAATAGGTGAATCGGGATGCATGAGTAAGGGGTGCATGAATAATTCCTTAATTGATCTGTATATTCTCCGTTTCTTTGGTGTACAAGGTCGAGCATTGAATGCTCCAAAAATTATAGAGGTAAAGTGGCATCCCCCTATATGGCTGGTTTAAAATTAATGCAGATGGTTGCTCGATAGGTAATCCTGGCCTAGCGGGTTGTGGAGTGGTAATACGGAATAATAACTGCATGGTTATGGGTTGTTTATCTCAGTCTATTGGTATAGATAATTTGTTTTCTGCTGAATTTTGGGGTGCCATATTTGCTTTTAGAATTGCTTGTTCTATAGGTATGAATATATTATGTTTTGAATGTGAATATATGCATGTAGTTACAGCTGTTACATATTTTTCTTTAGTTCCCTGGCGTTTATCTGTTCATTGGGAGAACTGCATGAGGTTTCTGGCTTCTATTCAGTTTTGTTTCTCTCATATTTATCGTGAAGGGCATGTTGTACCATATTTGTTAGCTAATCGTGGTGCTACAAGTTCCCAGTGGTGGAATGAGTCTCCTGATTTTATTCGTTCGAATGTAGGGATTGATAGATCAACTCTATCAGTTTATCGATTCCAATGATTGTAACATGTTTTATATTCTTTTTATTTATTTTGCATTGATCCTTTTCTTTCTTTTGAGGATTGGCCTAGTCCCTTCGTTCTTTTTAATTGATTTTTTAATAAAATCTCCTTGTGAGTTGTTTAAAAAAAAATAAAAAAATTACGTAGTTGTCTTACAGTATAGATTCATCACTAGCTTTAACCCATGTTTAAAACATCTCAATCAATCGAAACAAGGTCATATTGTCATTTACTTCTTCAAATTACTTGTGCATTGACGTGACTGTTTCCTTAATAGTCTTTCAGGTTATCTATGAACTCAATTTTTAATTAAGAAATTTTATTTCAAGACTGCATTGACGGTATCGGTTTGATGAGGAGGTTATATAAGATAAACTGAGAAATATTTTGTTTTATATGGATTTTAGTATTCTTCCCAGTAATATGGTATTCCAATTAGTGTAATTAAATTAGGAGTGCCAGTGTTAGATATTCGTTGTCCACGTTAAGATGCCAGACGAATATGGGGAAAAGATGCAAAGGACCCGCAAAGTATATAAAGAATTAAAACCCTTAGTTTTTTTCGCTTTTCCCAGCATAACTGCACATTGCGATGTTGTTGTATCGCGTGGAAAAATGTAGTAGAATGAACGATCAAGTTTTAGAGGGGACATAACATTAAATGTTCACAAAAGATATACTTCCTCTGTTCGACTTTAAATGAGGGTTTTGAGCTTTTCTCATGTTTCACGTAAGATAAGGATTTTTATATTTTTATTAATTTATCCTGATTTAACCCTGCTTTGAAATCATACATAAATATAATAAATTGTGTAGGTTAAATTTTCTAAATGGCTTTCTTAGATACTCCACTATGTATTTCTAAACAAGTCGGATGTTCTTATCCAATGTAAATCGATAGTTCCATTATGGCTTTCTTAGATAGTGGTGATGGTGGTCAGATGTTCTTATCCTATGTAAATCCATTTCTTCTAAGTCTTTTATAATGTTTTCTTCAGGGTTTCCGTTTTAATACAGAGGAAAGCTTATCATAGAGGAGGTTTTTTTTGGTTGAATTTACGTTGATTTTGTTGGTGTTTTTGCCAATTAATCCATATGTTTTTCTTAATTTTTTTTTACCTTTTTCAATCAATAATAATTATATCGAGATCACTTGTTTCATCTGTCAAAGTTCTTGTTATGCCATGAAATACATGATGAAAGATTTTAGTGTTGGTGTCTTGGTTGTGGAAGATAATGAGCTTGTGGAGGTGGATTAGGAATAAGGGATTGGGGTGAAATTTACGGCGGAATTAGAACGGTATTAGGGTTCAGGTGACTGTAAAGATTTTTGTGAAGATTATTTTTGGTATTGAGTTCCTCCACTACTTCTAGGGTTTGGCTTTTTCATATAACATGTCATTTTTAGTGGTCTAAAGGTTGTCTAATTTTAAAGTTTTATTAAACATGGGCATTAATTTGTATGCGGGATCTCACTAGTATTTTTTTACTAGGAAAACGAATTTTATTGATAATTGATTAAGTTGAATCAACAATGTCTTCCTCTATAGAGGATTCTAACCAATAAAAGAAATTATTATTTCTAAATAAACTAGCATAAAATGAGTAAGCTTCTTTATCAAGTAGATTCGCAATACTGTTTGCTTCCCTAGGTATAAAGGTACATTTCCAATGCTCTACACTCTATAAGAGATGCCTGTAATCTTGAATGATTCTATTTTTGTCCAACTGATAGCTTTTGGTTTACCATGAATAGAATCCACAACGTTCCTACTATCACTCTCCAAATGCACATGTATAAGCTTCAATTACTTATCCCAAATGATTTCTTGTTGCGCCCCCAAAGCTTCAGCTTGTTCCGCATCCGCTACTGCATCCGGGATATACCTTGTCCCCTTACATGTACCTGCATAATTCCTTAGTATTAGTCTAATTCCAGCAGACTTAGTAGACTCGTGGAAGCTAGCATTAAAATTTATTCTATCAAACAGTACTTTTGGAAGTTAATAAACAATTATTATTTTTCTTAACAACATTGATCACTCCTTGAATATTGTCACCTACTTAACTACCAACCTTTACCCAGTTTGAGATATACGTTTTTATCGTTCTTACCAAAACGGATATAAGTATTTGTTTCCCTTCAAAAAAAAGAGCATTTGCCCTTCCATAGAAACCATAAAGCAATACCTACCAGTTGAACATATTGTTGTCTCTGATCAACTGTTCCCATAGGGTTTTCCATCCAAGTCCTAAACCAATCATAAAACTCCAATTTCTGAATATGGTCCATTAAATTAGGTTCCAAAAGAAGCCACATGCTCTTGCCAAAAGAACTTTCAAAGAGAACATGATGCAAAGTTTCATTTTGATTTTTACAGAAAGGACAAATGTTGTCAATGTTGGCTACAAACTTAGCCAAATTATCTTTAAAGGGTAGACAACCATGCATGTATAGCTTTCCATAGAAAAATCAACACTTTAGGAGGCAATTTCAACTTCCAAAAACTAATGCAAGGAAATTGGCTATTAGGAAAAGAGTTAAGATCTGCACTATCATTCAAATAACATTGTAAGCTGACTTAAACGTGAATAAATCATTCATGCTCTTTTTCCATCTTAGTCTATATTTCCCATTTATAGGTAACATAATTTGTAAAATATTGTTCATAGTCTCATCATCAAAGAGAGATTTGATTGTATCCACTTTCCAAGATTTGGTATTATTATCAATAAGTTGGTCAATTATTTTAAGATTACTAGAAAACATTCTAGAACTAGGTTGTGTATTCAATTGTGGAATCCAAGTATGTTTCCATATGGAGATTTAAGTTCCATCTCCAATCTCGCAACAATTGTACTCTTTTATAATATCTAAGCCATCTTTTATTCCCTTCCAAATCTAGGACCCTTGGTTGGACATCGCACTGGTTAGGGGATCACAATCACAAAGTATTTGTGTATGAAAATAGTATCCCACAGGACATCGGTTGGTCAATCATTCTCCAAGCTAACCTGCTCAAAAGATATAAATTGATTAGGTCTGTTTTTTTTTATGTTCAAACCACCAAATTTCTTTGGCAGAGAGACATGATTCCATCTTTTTAGGTAAACACCTATGGTTCTTAATTCTTTACCCCCACCAGAAGTTCATTTGGATGGAGTCCATTTTTCTAGTAAACCTCTTAGGCATAGGAAAGACAGACAAGTGATGTGAGGCCAAATACCCCAATATTGTCTGGGTAAGAGTGGTTTTCCAGCAGTATTAATATACTTAGTTTTTCAAACGCCTAGTTCGTCTCTAAATTTTCCTAGAAGTGGTTCAAAGGATTCATATTTATTCCTTTAGAGGAGAAGAGGGACACCAAGGTACTTATCCAGGAGACCCATTTTCTTAATGCCTAAAATACTATCAATATCATTCCTAAATATTGCTCAGTTTTATGACTAAAGGAATACCACTTTTATCAAAATTTAGTGACTTACCTGAAAGCCTATTAAAATTCTTGTTTATCTCATTCAAGTTTCTAGCTTCAGTACTAGCTTGAGCTTTGAGAAAAATTAAGCAGTCACCTGCAAAGAACAGATGACTTATAGAAGGACAAGTATGAGTAACCTTGATCCCGAACTAGACCTTTACTTTCTGCAAACAACAAATATTTAGAAAAATATTCCATACACAAAATGAAAAGGTAAGGGGATAAGGGGTCTTCCTGTCTAAGGCCCCTTTATGGAAAGAAAATATCACTGGGAGCTCCATTTAGAAGAACGAATGTTGACACAGTAGAAATGCATTGCTTAATTAGCTTACATAAATTCACATGAAACCCTAATCTTTTAAGAGAGTGTAAAACAAAACTCCACTCGACTCTATCAAATGTTTTTGACATGTCGAGTTTAATGGCCATGTCTTCATATTTCTTCCTAGATTTCTTCATGATATCTATCGTTTTATGTTCTATAACTATATTATGAGACATTTATTTATCCTATAAAAAAGGTTGCATGAAAAGGTAAAATAATCATGTTAAAAATAGGTTCAAGTCTACTAGCAATCAACTTAGAGATAAATTTATTATTTCATTAAATTAAATTTTCTTTACCGAGTCAAAAGAAAAAGAAAAAAAAAAAAAAAACCATAGAGATCCGCGATCATGATTTGAAATCAATAAGCAACTAGAAGAAGAAGAGGGTTATTTGAATTCGAAACAAACTTTGTATAATATCAAATCATGTGATTTTCCTTTTGACAAGTTTCCTCCATCAGTAATTCCCATTCAATAAAAGTGTCACTCTACCCATTTAACTAATCAAATTTAAGTTGCCGCAGCATCAAAGTGTGTAATACTATCTAATTAACCATCGACTAGTCATTCTTATGCTCGCATAACCATTCCGAGTGATTTTTTTTTTTTTAACGGCACCTAAACGAAATAAGTGTGACAATTATTTCTCTTCATCTAGAACCTACATTATCCGTTAAAAAAAAGCAACATTATCCATATTATTCATAGTGATTTTTCTCAACTTTTCACATGTACAAAATATAGTACATTTTATGGTTAAAACTTAAAAGGCAGGTATCAAGTTTTAGGTTTCATTCTGTTACTATAAGTGTTTCTAAATGGCAGACCGAAACATAGTACAGCGCACAAGCATACAAATTTCTTGAGGATTGCATAGCTGTGATGTCCAACAAAGGGGGTTTGAGGTATTGATACCTATATGATCACCATATCTATCTTTCGATCTAAATACATGTATTCAATTTGATAGGATACATCTAGATTTGCTTCTTGATTGTCATCATTTAAACTTAGATTTGACAAAATACCCTTTGGATATGTTTGGCTTTTTTTTTTGTTTTCTTAGGTATATATATAAGGCAATACTTTATCAAAAGTATAGACTGTTGCATTATTAAAGGTTGTTGTATACAACTAAAAGGTGATTTTATGGATTTAAAGGAATATATAGTGCATGAAATGGTATCAAGTTATATTCGTGAAAATTTATCTATATCCATAGTGACCAGTTCAAAATGCATGAATGGATTATATTTGCAATTATATGGGTTTCTCTTCTATCTTACATTTTCATTAAACAAAATGATTAAGAATAATGAAAGATCTCCTTTAATTTAAGAAGAGAAAAAATAGCTAAAAGAGGATCCGCATATGTATCCCTGAATTAGTTCAAGGATTAGAATGAGCATTTTTAAAAAATTTTAAAATAAACATAATAATAAACTAGATGACCGGTAAAACAGTAGTTGGCCGATTAAAAAGCGTCCAAAAAAAATACACATACCCCAAAAGCCCAAACATTCGTCTAAGTAAGACACTTGTTTTTGCTCTCCCTTAACGCTAGGGGTGAACTTTTGGTCCGGATTCGATCCGGACGAACTGTATATTTATGGATGGGTGTCTGAACCGTTCGCTAATGGTTGGATATGGATGGAATTTTTAAAATCCAACGACTTATGGATTAGGTCCGGATGCAACCTTGAAAATCCGTTGGACATCCGGACTTATTAGATTAATCCAAAAAAAATCATCTTGTCTCTCATTTCTTCTCCAAAGACAGATAACAAACATAGATGGGAACCCAAAATATTTATAGATGGACATACTTGATCCCAAAGTACACCAAAAACATCCTACTTCAAAGGGGTCGGGTTTTTCTTCCTCTTCAAATTTTAAGTAACTTCAAATCATTACACTTAAATCCAATTTTAAACCCTTAAATGTACTCTTATTTTTAAAACGATCGATAAACTTGTTTGCCTTTATTTCTCTATTATAAACTTTAATTCTAAAACAAATCCATTGGAAAAAAAATTTGATCATAAAAAGAGGAAATTCATTGAAAAGAGAAGGTACTTAAGAGGGGTACCTCAACCAATGAATACAAACGGGAACAAAAGAAACTAAAACCATTAAAACCAGTATTGAAGTCTAAAACAAAATCAAGAGAAGCGAAATAAGGAGTCTCATAGAGCGATCACCATATTTGACATTAGGCCTAACATCCTTGTGTTTGATTCGGCCCAAAAGAGCGCTTGAAGTTTAACGTTTCTAATGAGGGTTACAAAACTTTTTGTTTTGTTTTCAAATACTCTTGCATTTCGCTCTTTCCATATGCACCACCATATTACGACCGGTATGTTGTTCCATATTCGACTAAGTCTTTCGTCTCCCCAATTAAAGCTCCAAGATTTAACATTGATGGTGACATTCGAGTTATAAGTCCAACGACTACTAAAGCCTTCGCAAAGTAATCCCAAATTCATCGGGTCCTCCAACAATCATAAAATAAATGAGAGATATTTTCATCATCTTCACCACAAAAGCAACATAAGCTAGAAACATCCATACCCCTTCTTCGTAATTTATCCTTTGTCATTATCCTATCATGAGAGAGTAGCCAAAGAAAAAAGTTAATTTTGTAAGGGTATTTACGGTTCCATATGACGTCGGTTGGAAAGAATCATCTTGATCTTCTTCATTCCTAATACCATCCTTAACCGTGTAATGTCCATGATCATTTCCGACCCAAAATCGGCTATCTGGGACGCCTTCTTGAATAGATATGGAAAAAAAAAAAGATTTGATATGGATAAAACTTCACTTGAAATGGTTTGATAGTATCTTTTTCTAGACATAAACCTCCATCTCAAGCCACCATCAACCACTTCATACATGCTTGCCACCACAAACTCCTTGGTCCTTGAAGCATTGTAAGCCAAAGGAAACAAATCACATAATGTACCTTCACCGAGCCAATAATCTTCCCAAAACCTAGTTTCCTTGCCCGCACCTATCTTAAATCTAACATTTTTGTTGAAGTTTTCAAGCTTTTTATATATATTAAACCAAAAGTTCCCACCTTTTGATCCTTTTGGTTGAAGGGTTTCCCATCCGGAAGAAGTTTCGCCAAATTTTTCAACTATAATCTTCCTCCACAACGAGTCTTTTTCTATGCCAAAGCGCCACCACCATTTTTGTAATAAAGTCGAGTTCACTTGCTTGGTTCTTCTTATGCCAAGACCACCTTTATTCTTTGGTTTTGAAACCAAAGTCCAACCAATATTGTGTATTCTTTTCTTATTTTGACCATCATCCCATAAGAAGTTTCTCACCATTTTATCGATTTTCTTAGTTATGGAGCATGGAGCAAAAAAAATGGAAAGGAAATAAATTGGTAAACTAGCTAGAAGACTTTTGATGAGAGCTAGCTTACCTCCTTTTGCTATTGTTTTTCCGTGCCAAGAAGTAATTCTTTTCGAGCAAATTTCGAGTGTATTTTCCCATTTTTGAGTACCTCCTACCTTATCTCCCAATGGAAGACCAAGATAAATACTAGGAAAACTAGCATACTTGCAACCCAACATGTTTGTAAAAGTTTCAACTCCCTCTTCGACCGCGACCCCGTATAAGCTACTCTTGGAGAAATTTATTTTCAAACCCGAAGTTAGTTCGAAGCAAAGGAGTAAATAACGGAGGGCATCAACTTGTTTTGTCTACACATCAAGAAAGATGATAGTATCATAAGCGAATTGCAAATGATTTATTTTTGTTCCCCCTTTCTTGACCGAAAAACCCGAAATTTGCTCGCATTCTTGAGATTTGCTCCACATACAACTTAAAACTTCACCAACTATAGTGAAAAGAAAATGAGAGATTGGGTCCCCTTGACGAATACCCTTTTCACTACCGAAGTAACCGTAAGATGATCCATTAACAAGAATCGAGAACTTGGGAAAAGTTAAACAATTTCTAATTCAAGCCCTCCAAACACCACCAAACCCCATTTTGTATAAAACTTCATTTAGGAAATTTCAATTCACATTATCAAAGGCTTTCTCAAAATCAAGTTTACAAACCAACCCCGGTAATTTTTGGCGAAGTCTAGAGTCCGCACATTCATTTGCTATCAAAACTCCATCAAGAATTTGTCTTCATTTAATAAAGCTAGATTGAGACGTGGAGATTATAGAAGGAAGATATACCTTTAAGCGCTTCGCCAAAACCTTTGAGATTATTTTGTACACGCTCCCAATAAGGCTAATGGCCGAAAATCTTTTACTTCCTTGACACCCGCCCTCTTGGGGATAAGAGCAATAACGTTATTTTTCAACGACGAATGTAACACATTGTCGTTATGAAATTATTCAAAAACCTTCACCAAATCTTCTTTTATGAAGTCCCAACAAACAATATAAAACTTCATAGGATATCCATCCGGACCCGGCGCCCGATCAATTCCCAACCCTTTAATTGCATTCTTCACTTCCTTTTCACTAAAAGATCTCTCCAACCAAATACAAGCATTCTCATCAATACGCTTTAGGCACATATTTTTGATTCTAGGGCGGTTGTTTGAGATCTCCTTGAAAGCGGACATAAAATGATTTGTGATACCCATTTTAATTTCGTTTTTGTTTCCGGCCCATCTTCCATTGATACGAAGGTTGTTGATGTTATTGAAAGCTCTATGACCCTTCATCACTCGGTGTAAATGTTTGGTGTTACGATCTCCGTCTCTAAAGTATCTAACTCTTGATTTTTGTCTCAACATTACGTTTTGTCGACGATGAGCTAATTCAAAATCTGGCCGTCACAAGCATTTCTTCTTCTTCAACAGATATACCCCTACTATCATCAAGATCGTCCAAGTCTTTCATCTTATTGAGGGCCGTGCTTATAGCCCTATCAATGCAACCAAAGTCCTCTTTATTCCACACCTTTAGTTTCTCCTTTAAAGCGTTTAACTTCTTGGCAAAAATTTCACCGACCATACCTATAAAAGAAAATGACCCCCACCATTCTTTCATTAAGGGGATTATATTAGTACCTTCGAGCCAAGCTAATTGAAATCGAAAGGGGCAAGCGCCCCAATCCGCGTCCAAATAGCATAACTCAATAGGAAAATGATCCAAAAAGGTCGTGCTAGGCGTTTGAGAGCAATATTTAAAAAGTGATCTTCCCAATCCGAAGTAATTAGGAACCGTATCCGAAGTAATTGAGAGCAAAATCCATTGGATTATCTGTATCCAATCCGTCCATCCGTGCATCCATTGGATGCAGATCTATTAGACATTGGATTGGATGTAAAAGTCAAACTTAAAATCCATAATGAATTAGATTGGATACGGATGAGGTAAAAACTGGTCTATACCGGTCTATACTCATCCCTACTTTACGCAACGTAAAAAATAAAATTGTTCTAATACAATTTTTCTTAACCATCGCATATACAAATTCAAGATTTCCACCAAAATAAACCCTCCCATCATATCATGATCCAACAACACCATCATGGATCATCAAAATTTCCTTGTCATACTAGTTTATTTGCATATTTAACTAATGATGGTAAAAGGCGAATGATTTGGGTTGCACCAATACGGCCGTGGGTGTCTAATATGGAGACGTCTCCGTTTGTCCAATATAATAATTTTAAAAAATTATAATATGGAGAGTTAATTTTTTAAGATATACTAGAAATATAAAGAGAAAAAATCATCAGCTCCGTTCACAACCTTCGGATTATTCTTTTTCTCACGGAGCTTTATCATTGTTTTTGATCACTCACAAAATACAAGTTCAAAATGGGTTAAGTTATGTACTTCAGGCTCTAATTTTGTGAGCCCAACAACATTTAATTCACTGTAGAAAGCTTGAGAGGTGAGATTCCTGGTCAGCGTGTTGGTTTTTCCACGTGTAAAAGTGTTGATTTCCCAACTTTTTCTAAATGGTGAGGACATGTTAGTAAATTAATTGTTTAAAATTAGGTTATTATGTTCTTTCTTATTCTTCCTCCTCTGCCAGACGGCCACTACCATAACCAGTTAATCTTTCTGTAAATGCCTCACAATTTTTATTATCTCTTCATCTCAGTCTCAACCTCGGCTACCAACAGTAGATTCTCCATCTGTTTATCTTCATGTTTCACAATCACGAATTTCTGTCAACTATCACCATTTTTTCACCTTCTAATGACTCAATCTCCACCAAGGCCATTGAAAGTTCGTTACTATTGATGGTTGTGGTATGTTAGGAAACCCTTCTCCTCTATATAATGAACCACTTGATCAGCCATGTCAAATGGAGAAAAAAATGGTCAATCTTTCACTTGTATCACAATATGAGATAAAGAAACACTAAAGGGATCACAGGTGAATCAGTACATGAAAAAGGTGGCATGACTGAGTTGACTCACTATCCGTCTTCCAAAAGTTGGCTCAAGAAAATGATTTGAAATGGTAGACGCGCATAAGGTTGGGCTGAACTGAACTAACTTCTGTTATTCCAAAATTCCGGGCTATGGGGTATGATTATAATTGTTATTACTTAGAAATTGGGTACGACTTGCTTGTAATTAGGTATATCTGATCAATTCATAAAAAAAATAATTAAAATGATCATTCATCCTTAAGTTTTGAATTCAATTGAAATATCATATTTTGTTGTTTGTTTTGAATAATTAGAAAGAAATTTGTAGCGATCATAATAATTTAGTATCAATTAGAATGAAAATTGGTGATTTTTTTTTATAAATCCGTCGAATTTAATCGGATTCGGAAAAGAATATTGAAGATGAAAAAATTGGACCATGAAAATGTGTTTGACTAATGACAGGCGGGAGCCATATCGTACAGAGGGACTCCTTTTAATCGTCCAATAAACACGGAAAATTTACCAGACAAATAAACAATGGTGGAGATGTGTGAGATTATAATACCGTTTACATTTGGAGTATGAATATATTTTCACATTTGGTATCTTCTGCGTATAGTATGTTAGTGTGGGAAGGGCGGAGCCAACATCATTTGGAGCCAAACTTAAAAACGTTTTGTCTTTTTTTTTTTTTTAACCCTTCCAGATTTTCGGATAAGATCATCACAAAGTAGAATTGAAACATTTTATCCATATATTTTTATTAATAGTAAAATACTATTTCATAATTAGTTTTTAATAATTTAGTTAGTTTAGTTAATAGATAGTTAGTTGTTAGATTAGATTATAGATTTGAGTTAGTGTTAGTATAGCAAATTAGAACACTGTTCGGTAAAATCCATCAGGCGTTGGTATGTTAAATTTGGTTGTTAAGTTTAGTTCCAAACTCGATCGCTTGAATTACTTACTAAAGTCAGCTTCGTTAGGTTAGACTTAGGACATAGAAATATTGAGACATGCTCTAGTTACTCATCCAAGACGTAAAGACGTAATGAAAACAAAATGAAGATATCATCCTTCAAATTGAGGTTAGTAACCATTGATTGTGACTTGTTCCATTTCTATCAAGTTCTTACAGTCATATTCATTGAAAATATAACATTGAAGTTTTTTTACATGACTTTAGTATTTAGATGACTTGATCATTATCTATGATCACAGTAGCAAGAGAAAAGATATACATTAATTGTTTTTATAACTTATTGTATTGAGAGACGTGATATAGTTTTCTATACTATCGTGATTTCGACCTAACATTAATATTGATTAGTGGTGAACCTTCGACTTGAATCCGTGCTTTGGATATCGTATGTTAGAAAACATTTCCTTTGACACGCGTTAAATCCAATTGAACTCGAATTGAGTTTCGAATTCAGAATAATGATTCATGACCGATCCTAAGCGGCAGGAGGGATCCAAAATCAGGTTTGTTCCCAAAACTGATCATGATTGTATTCTGACTTGTCTGTATATTTTCGAGTTGTCAAGTTTTTATATTTTTTTGACTAATGGATATCGAGATGTTTACAAGTTAGAATATAAAGATTCATATGTTAAGAAATGTTGAATACGTAATAAACTCCAATATATTATTATTCCTTTGATACTTAAGGAAAGATCTAAACATGTTGACTATTTTTGCAAAGTTCATTTACTTGCACCTAGCTAATTTACATTAGTTTTCATACTAGTAGGATATCTCATATATTAATAATAGAATATATTTTTAGATTTTATTACAACATTGTGTGTTAATATAATCCAAAGAATATCAAGAATATCTTATTTTCGGATTTGATATTAATTGAATATCTTTGAGAATTTCGGAAATAGGTTTCTTGGTTTTTAATCAAAGACTTGGTCAATAGTGGAGATTTGTATTCTTACGAACCCATCTCAAAACACACCTAAGAAACAAGCCTGGAATGACCATTTTCTTAGTTTAGGCTAGCCTTGTATGATTTTGATGTCTTGTATTCCTTACGATTTGCCCCTTCACCCTTTTATCTATTTTTCCACTAAAACATTTTGTTGACCACATTAGGAGATCAATCTCTCGGTTACAGAAAATTAATCTTCTTCAAAAATGGTTAGTCTCAGGATAGATTTAACAGTTACATTTTTTTAAAGCAAGACCACGAAGAGATTTATTGAGAAAAGACAAGAAAACATAAGTGAATGGGGCTAGACCTGACCTCGAAAAAGAAAGAAAAGAAATACTCCCTTCGTTTCATTATTTCTGTCTTTTATTCTATTTTCGTCAGTTTCAAAATTGTGTCCAGCTTCGGTTTATAGTCATATTTTTTCAATAAACTCTCGAATATACCCTTAATTCTTTTATATTTATAAATTAATTTTTAACGGGATCCAATTTAAAATATTAAGGAATATTTGTATAACGAGGAAACAAATTTTAAATATCTTTCTTCTTAATCTTTCATTCCTTTTAAAAGAAATTATATTTGACTCTAAAAATTAAATTTCTTATTAAGTTTATACTCCATAAGTATTTAGCCTTCCTTTTTTATTTCCTATTTACAATCCTCCTAACAATTTTAGGTAGTTTTTAAAACTCACATTTTATTAAAATAAAATAGATAAATAACTAAGGATAGTCAAGTACAATACTGTGGTCTCCTTAATATTTTGACAAAGTCAAAGCGGACTAAAATTAAGAAACAGAGGGAGTAATAGACAAACAAAAATAAAAACAAGCTACAATTATCGGAAACAATAAACAAACAGACTCAATCTGTCACTCCCCAACGTAGCTCGGATAAAGTGTGGAGACTCACCATTAAGACCTTATAGAAGCTCCCTCTTTGCTGCTCTTAACCGCATCGCTTTCCATACACACTTGGCTCCTTTCGAGATTTCAGGAGTATCTTGGTATCTGACTCTTACATAAACAACATCACTACACCACTTTTAGTGTTTCGTAACGGTATATTTCTGTACAAAACGGGCTTGCAACAGCAAAACACTGTTACAAAAAGGTGTTGCAGATTTTCGCAACAGCTCGTCGCGAATTTAGGGTTGCAACGGCGGGCAGCACAGTTTTTAACTGTTGTAAATTTTTTAATTCGCGATACGAAATTTTTGCAGCATAAAAAAAGAGTGGTTTTGACCAGGTCTCCTGCAATAAAATCAAGTTTCCCATGTTCATTTGAAAATCAAACTAATCCAACAAAGTTATCAAGAAAGTAATCTTTCTTAGAGTTTATCACCATGATAGAAACACATCACAAAAATAATATGAAGGATTGTCATTTGGATATATATATATATATATTTATAAATTCAGTATCACACCAAGGTAATCTTACAAAATGATTTAAAGAAAAAAGAACTCTCACATTGGATGTCCTCTGGATTGCTCTAGATACAGCTCATACAATGGACATTTCTCTGTGCATAAATCTTACTCGACATGAAGCAGCTCGCATTGATGATTGCCAGGGCCTTGTGCAGACTGAGAACTCGAAAGGTTGTTGTTGCTGATGTATGTAAAGAAGAAGATTCACAGCAAATTAAAGAGTTGATTGATAGAACAATGAGACAAACATTTAAGATTCCAGGCAATTAGGACAAAACAATGAAAAACAACACAAAACTATTAAAGCATACCAGCAGCTCTCATGCAGAGAGTCGTCGCCACTTCAGATGTGTGGTAATCCATTGCCAAAGTTTCTGCAATCCTTTTTCCTTCGTCATAACAACTCCTTACACCTATCCAAAGTCCAAAACCACGTCACTTTTTGTTTATAAGAAAACTCAGAACCAACCAACTAGTACATACCATGTGTATCAGATTCGATTTACTGTGAGTACATGAAAGACAACAATTTCCCTAGAATAAAGTATGCGTACAATGAGCAGATTCGAATGAAAAAACAAACAGAAAAAAGTATGTGAAACATACCAATTGGATTGACATTTCCCCAGTAAGTTTCAACTTGAGGATGTTGTAGAGGATCACCATAAACCTAACTAGTACTTGTCAACAAAAATCTAGCACCAACTCTTTTAGCTAATCCAGCACATTCAATTTTCCAACCACATTTGTCTTGTATGAAACGAAAGTCAAGGATGCCCAAACAAGAAAAAAATTCACAACAATAATCAAGAAATTTAAAAAAAGAAAATCAAAAAATCAAAATGTGAAAAAGGATATGATAGTCTTGACAGGATTGAATTTGTAATGAACAGGAGAAGCAGGACAAGCTAAATGATAGATCTGATAAACTTCCAACAACAATAGTTCAACAACATCATGTCTCATCATTTCAAATTTAGGATTACCAAATCACAATTGCTTGATTATAATATGTTCACAAATCACAATTTCTTACTTAAAAAAGCCTAATACTCAAAAAAAATCTTGAATACTAACCACCACAATTGATTACAGAAAATCGATTGAAGCTTTAGAGCTACCATACATCAATAAGATTACCCCCTTTCATAAATATCAACAGCTACAACCCAAAATCAGAAACACAATAACAATAGAAAAGATTATTATCCAAGCCTGATCTACCTGTTCATCAGAAACATCAAATCTGTTTTAAGTAAATCTAGAGTTAGGGGTTAGGTTTTGGTTTTCAATTTTATAGATAGTCAAAGATGCAGCAGACATTGATGATGAACCTAGGTTTTCATTTGAACGATTTGAAAACATTGATCGAATGATTTTACTTTTCGAAAGAGGGTGGGATTGAGCAAGAAAATAAATTAGAAATGATTTCGGCTGCAAAGTCCGAGAGATGAGATGAGAAGGAATAGAAATCCAGGGTATAAACTGGGTTTCAGATGCCTTACTTATATCGAAGATATCGGGCGGATGATGTAGGTATATGGAATCACACATTTGATTCACACAAGTTGAAAACAAAGAGTTCCCAGCCACACTCACGAGTGGCACATGTGCAACTCTAATCCGTTGCGACTCGCAACAATCTGAAACTGTTGCGACTGTTATAACAAAGTTAACTGTTGCAACTTTTTGCAACCAAAATCGCAACTGAAAATTCGCACAGGGAAAAAGCTGTTGCAACTAATCCTTGAATTTGGTGTAGTGCATTACCTTCACTGAAGAAGACATGATGGCTGAGTAAGATCATAACCGGGCTTTATATGTGACTGTTCATATCTGAAACTTTGAGTTCAAAAGATCCCTTATCGATACAGGTGTTGCTACCAACATCATTTCAATCAAAATTATCAGGACTGCCAGAGTTCAGTAAAATAAGATCACTCATCGGCCCATTGTAATAAAATATTTCGAGGAGATCAAGACCAACATCGATGGACACGTATATCTGGATATGAAGGTATGACCGATTCAATCAAAAGTGCAATTTCACATAATTGAAAAGGAACCTGAGTACCACATGATATTGGGACGACCCTGGCTTCAGGATAATAAGGTCGTTCCTTTAACTTACCAACACTTAATGAAAAATTATTCACATAACAACGTCGTTATCTCCTTATGCTCCAGTTTATGAGGATGAATTCTTCGAGCCAAGGGATGTCATGCCTGACTCACCCAACAAGATTTATATTACACCGTTACCTGATTGGGCATCAATTGAGGAAGCTGATAGGATGTCATATGCGACACCAGTCACGGAGTCCAAACCCCTAAAGACACTTCTCACAACGGGTCTCCTCTAACATAACCCTACTATGGCCAAGAGCTAAACCCACTCTCGTAAAAAGAGATGACGTATTTTTATGACGAGCTATGATACTGAGGGGGGATCGCTGAAGAACCTCCCCGCTCAGAAGAATATAACTACAATAAAGAATCGTGTGAATATGTGTAGATGATGGATTTTTAACGAAAGGTAAAATAGTAAAATCGTCTCTGCCCAGCAGTAGAAGCGTAGAAATAATAGAATTCTATATATTCTACTGATCCGACGTCAAAAGCATAAAATTTTATTTTATATTCCGCAAGAGAATTAAAATATCAAACTTTCGCTACATGCATGTCACACTGATCTTGTAGTCTATCTGAAAGTACACATATAATATTAGAGCCTCATCCGGGTGAGCTTTTAATATTTTACGCACAATATTAGCATTGTATGACTTAGTGCTTACTCCTTTATAATAATCGGACAACTCCTAGATGAATTTATCACTAGTATAGAGCAACATTGTCTTCAAAATATCAGTGGTGCTGATTGCAATTTCTTCTTAGATGATCTCTGACTATACAAAATAAATATCCAAAACATATCTTTGTTCCCGAGTGGATACCAATGCTCATAGATAGATTTCCTACTAGTATAGAACAACTTGATTTCTCTCCATATTCCCCGGTTGAATTCCCAGAGTGACTTTCTATTAATATTCAAACCTTAATTGAATAATATTGGTTATCACAAAGAATGACAAGTTGCGCATAAATGCACTTGGTCGAAGCATCATATCTTTGTGTAAAGCACCAAGTCGTTGTTGCGCCAAATGCAAAGCTAAAGCTCCAATTGACTAATCCTAATATTGGTTGCACTAAAATCCCAATATTGGTCGAAATACAACAAAACCCTAACATCGGTCAACACCGAGTTTCTGACGTATCATCATAGTCACCTTGGAAAAACGAAGCAATGGGTGCATAATGGGGGAAAAATGTTTTAAATAACATATGTTCTCTATATCTCTAATACAACATACTAAAATGGCATCCCATTCTAAGTGATGGTCTAAGAGATATGGCTTAAACCCTAGACGAACTACAAGCTGAAAACTGTCAGGATTTTAGTTAAAAATTTCCTGGAAGGTTGATTTTTTCTCCGTTTGACAGCCGAAACGAGCTCTAAACCTAAATCCTTCCGTGTAGGGAGATATCTAGAGATTTTCCGATTTCGAAATGTGGGTGGATCATCAAAAATGGACATTGTATGAAGAATCTACAACGTTTTTACTAAAGAGCGTCATGTCTGAATTTTTCGGGCATATGGGATAACATCCACGGGTGTAAATAACAATAATGGTATTTCCAACAACAAGCTTTAAAGAGCATATAGGACTTAAGAGCAAATAGGTAAAAAGAATAAAGGAAAACTAAAAAAATATGAAAGAGTCGCGGGATCGGCGCCAACCGGCCGGCCATCCCTTGGCCGGTCCCGACTCTTGTATTTTTTGAGTTTTATTACTTTTATTCTAGGGTTTCCTCTTCCCATTAAAACTCCTTTGCTCATTCTACCAAAGTCAAAAAGTTCCAAATAGCTGCAAATACCAAATAGTTGTGCACAATAATATAGAATGATCTTGTAACTATCTAAAATATTAAAATATTATTTTAATATTTCAAATTTTTGGTCTTCACTTTAATTTGTCCTCACACCAATAGATACCAAAATATTGCTAGCGACTATATGATACGCAAAGCATGGTGTCGCAACTACCAAATTCGTGCTCTATCAAATTCGTGGTTTATCAAACTCATGTTAAACCAATTTTGGTCGGTCCCTTTACCACCAAATTGGTCGGTCCCACTATCACTCTTTAATTGGTTCTGCTACCAATAATAGTCTGAACTTCTTTACTTTGTTACCCGAACCATTTGACAGTAAGACAAAATTAAATATTTTACAATCACTAACACTAGTATTCACATGAGCCTAGTATTCACATGAGTCTAGCACTCACACGAGAATAGAACTCACACAAGACTAACGCTCACACGAGATTGGTATTCACATGAGATTGACACTCACACAACTTCAAGGTCAGACGAGTATCATTGTTGCCTCAGCTAACACAATGATATGCCACAAATACCAATGTCAATATTATTCAAACTCTCAAATACTAGCATCACTGCTTGTCTTAGCAATATGCTAGACTCAGCAACATGTTAGACTCATCAATATGCTAAGACTAACATTCTAGCTAGGTCAATAACTGATTGAATAATACATGTATATAAAATAGACTCAACCATGCTCGATACATCAATCATGTCATATGGGGGGATATTCACTGGAGTTTTGGTATGGCAACCTACAACACGTACGGTGTAGCAGTACACCCACGATGAAAAAGTATAAACGTCGTGCTGGCAGTTGATGCGTGTTGTAAGTGCAACAAATTACTCGATATATTTTCCAATAATTAAATAATAATATAGCAGTAGTAAGGATCGTTCCTACAGAGAGATGTGTAATTAATAGGTTATTTAGATTAGCAACTAAGAATAAAAGTAAAGAACTAAGGGGGATTGGTTGATTAATTAACTCAAAAGATAATAAAAAGACAATAAGAATAAAGAGATGATTAGGGAGTCATTCGCCGTTACCAAACGTTAAATGGATCAGTATACTCATTTATCTTTCATCAGAACCATTCATCACCAACCGTAGAATAACAGCTAGATCAACGTTATCCCAAAAACTCCTTTTATCACTGGATACGAAAGTTCTCGACTACCAGATTCTATTCGTCTGAACCAAGAGGTAGTAGATCACTCAAGGAGTAACCCAATCGAATGTTTTAGGCTTTGTGAATTTAGGTTGATCAGAGTAGTTAAACTCTTATATCAAGGTCCACTTGATGGTGTTATCTTCACTCGCAATTGCTCCACAAAATCCCTCTGCAAGGTCTCGTGATTTCTACTTGTATATGAGTCGATGGACGATTACTTATCCTATAACTCAATACTAGCATTAAACTGATCAATAAATTAATCCAATTATACACTTGAACAATCTAGAAATCAATCATAAACCCTAGATATAGTGAAAACAAACGATAATGATTAGGATTGCACATACCCGACCCAACCCGCCAACCCGACCCGCTGATAAACGGATCGGGTGCGGGTGACACCTTCTCTCACCCGACCCACCCGCCCGACCCGCCTAAAAATGACAAAACTTACCCTTCTGTCTTTGTGTTTCTTCTCTCATCTGTCTTTTTCAGGTTTAATCTCTTCTCTAATCTAATCTTCGTCTCTGCTTCCTTTCTCTGCCATATTTCTCCATTTTTCTTTATTATTTTTCTCATTTCTCAAATTTCTAAAACCAGAGTTTCTTCTTCTTCTTTATCCTTATTTTCTTTTCTTCTCTTTTATTAACTCTCCTCATTATCAGTCAAATTATTTCTCTTAGCTAACTATCAAGATAAATCTACTACAACAAGATAATCATTACAAACTCAATCGAAAAAATTTATGAGGGTTGTGTATTTAGTGGTTAAGTGTTTAATCATTGAAAGATCTGATTTCAGAGGATTTTTTAGGGTTCAACAGCTCGATTTCAGAGGACTTATGAAGGCTCAATAACTTTGATTTAATTTCAGGACTCAAATCTCCAGCTCACCAGCTTATTAGGGTATGTATTATGTCCTTCATCCGGAGTTAAATTTTGTTAGGGATTAGCCTTATTTTGGTAAATTTGGGGCTTCTGCCAATTTTTATGATTTGACTAAAATCGGTAGAAGTAATTCTGGTAGCTAGATGTTATTGTTGTATACTTTGTTTGAGTTGTTATTTCTTCAAATATAATTGAATGGTTATGTTTGTGAATGATGCAGTCATTGTTATATAGTTAGTGATAAGAAAATATAAGTGAATGGTTACAGATGAAAGGGCTTTTAGAATTGTTGAAGGTGAAGGTAATATACAGGTAATATCTGACATAAGAGGTCTTACTAAACTATAACTTTAAAGTGGGGAGTTTTTGCTATACAGGTAATATCTTACATACGAGGTCCCTTTCTCATTGTTTTCAATTTTCACCCTGAAAATTCCTACGAGAGATATAGTGTTGGGGCAGATGAAGCTGGGGAATATCAGGTTAGTGAACTACACATCGAAAAAGACAAATAAACTGCTCGAAATGCTAGGAATTCCATAAGTTGCCTTCATTGATAAGCATGCTTGTCATGTTTCTTAGCTTTTATTTTCAACATAAACTAGCTAGTCTTTCTTATCTTAACAAGAGCGTAACCGATTGAGTAGTGGGTGATTGCGAAACTGATAAGCCATATATTTACAACATATACTTGATAACGATGGTGTCAAATATGGGGGACAAGGACATCTCAAAGATGATCAATATCTTCAAAGAACCATGAGTAACAGGTATTTCATCTGCTTGTTTTCTTTCCGAGTAACAGGTATTTCATCTGCTTGTTTTCTTTCCACATGTGAGCATTACTTCATGAGTTAGCTTCCCATTGTTCTTGTTATAGAATTGATGGACTTACGAACTGCTTAGAGATTATGCTTCCTAGTAGAACTGCTCAGGTTTTTTATTTTTTATCTCTAAATGTTTAAGCCAACCTTGTTATTGCTCATGTTCTGGTAACAAATACTTGTGAACATGTAAATCTTTGATGTTTCAACAACTACAGGTCTACAAGCTAACTCGAATTCTGCGAGTATGAAAAATTATGTGTTATGGAGTAAACTTTTGCATGCTACCAACTGAGGTTGCCCAAGAAATGAAATGTGAGAGAAAAATTAGCTGGGTTCTTCCCTGTTTCCAGAACTGGTACTTTTGGAGATATGCCTTAGAAGATTCTCCTCCATCCATACCGAGACAGAAGAATTATCCAGAATCAGTTGTAGGAGTCTTAAAGAGGTTAGAAACTTCTTAATTCAAAGTTAGCATTGTCACATGGATCGAGAAGAAAACCAAAGCCAACTTCACTGTCCATATGGTGCACATCTCACGGTAGTGCCTTAGAATGAAGATTTCAAATTTTGAGCAGATTTTGATGGAAATGAATGAACCGAAGCCCTACTAATGATCTCTAGTCCAATGAATACTTTGTTGAACATGTTTTGAGCAGGGAAAATTTTGAGAAATATTCATGAAGATGTTTTGGGCACATTTTGTACATAGAACACTTTGTTTGGTTATTTGTTGTACTGGGAAAAAATTGACTGAATCTGGACGGGTGACCCGCACCCACCCGTCGAAATGGCGGGTCAGACCCGACCCGACCTACGGCGGGTTGGGTGCGGGTGAATACTTCAGTCACCCGCCAACTGGCGGGTCGGGTGCGGGTGGGGCCAAACCCGACCCACCCGACCCGATGTGCATCCCTAATAATGATTAAAACTCCAAATAAACTTGTATTTCCAATAAAGCTTCACGCTTAGAATATTGAATTAATCTTTAATCAAAAAAAGGTTTAGCTACTCATGATACAAGAAAGAAGAAGAAATACCGTGGTTTCCCCCAAAAGGGTAAACCCTAGAATATGAAATAAATCTCTCTTCTCTCTTTTTTTTACGTAAAACCCTAGGTCTAAAAATATATGTGTGTAGAGGTCTCTCTATATCTCCAAAAGTACTAGAAGATTATCTTATAAAGATATCCCAAGTTGTAGAGGTGCCCGTGATCAAATCTCGGTTATACTAGGTTTTGGAAACTCAAAAATATCATAAAAACCCGTCAAAAATACCTAACTCCCGTATATGCCTCGATGGCTTGACCATCCGAGAATTATTATTTTCTCGATGGGATAACCCATCGAGAAAAAAATATTTCTTCTGAGTTTTCTTTTCTAGATGGTTCATCCCATCGAGAATATTGATTTTCTCGATGGCTTGACCCTCCGAGAAAATCCCGAACTTGTTTTTCTTATAACTTCTTCATATGAAGTCGGAATAACCTCATTCTTTTGCCATTGGCTTCGTTTCTTCGTTAACCATGTGATGATAACAAGAAATGCTGGATTTGGACAAGTTAAACCTTGTATTTTTCCCTTCTTCACTTGTAGCACTTCTTTTCTCACACGTTTCTAACACTTTATAGCCCTTTTTTGGATGATTCACCTAATAAAAGACATAAACTACAAAACAAACGTAATATACAAAAATTCACAAGAAATCTAGCAAATACTAGCATGAAATTGACACTCTAATTATGTAAAATATACAATTATCAGCAGTTGAAGGAATAAATGGAATACTGGTCGTACAACTGTCAAGTCCCACTAGCATGATGGAATTGGTTTTCACTATGATTTCCACTTTTCTACTTTTCCCTTCTCTGCAACTTCCACCACTTAGAGATCAATGTATTAACTTCCACTGCTATAAATAGGTTCTTCTACCTATCGACAAAGGGACAAGAATTTTATCTCATAAGAACAAGAAGGAAGATCACAGAACCATCATCTTAGAGATTCTCAGAAAACTCAGACTTCTAATTTTTGTCTTCATAACAGTTCAACACATCTTACCATCTCTGGCATTCAATTCCATTGATCTCAATACCTTCTCTGTTTCCCTCCCTGCAGATCAAACCTTCTCCTTTCTTTGTGGCCAAAACGAAATTGGAACGGTCATTCCTTGATTTAGGCTAATTTTATACAGACTGATCTCTCGAATCTTAAAAGTACTTCTACAATACAATTTTTTAAGGTTTAAAGAATTTGTTCTTACTAGAATCAACCAACTCTGTTATTTTTCCCCTTTTACCCTTTAATCGTTTTTACCCACAAATATTTTAGCGACCACAGTGGGAGATTAATCTCTCAGTTGCAAAGCCATTTTTTTAAATTTTCAATTTTCCTCAGTTTCAAAAATGGTTGATCTTAGGTCGGGTTTCTAATACGTGTCGTAAGTGCAACAAACTAATCAATATATTTCCCACTAATTAACTGGTAATATAGCGGTAGTAAGGATCGTTCTCACAGAGAGCTATGTAATTGATAGGTTATTTGGATTAACAAAACTAGAATAAATACTGAAAAGGGTTTTTTTTAATTAATTAACTAAAAATAATAAGAAAGAATATGATTAGGGGTTATTCGTCGTTACTAAACATTAACTGAATTAATATACTTATCTATCTTTCGTTAG
Source organism: Papaver californicum (assembly GCA_023531435.1). NCBI lineage: Eukaryota > Viridiplantae > Streptophyta > Magnoliopsida > Ranunculales > Papaveraceae > Papaver > Papaver californicum. The sequence continues at coordinate 13,256,580 of JAJJMC010003991.1, forward strand.
AACCAATTATCGCCAACCGTAAAATAGCAGGTACGCTTAGTTATCCCCAAAACTTCTTATAACACCGGACAACATGTACGGTTAGTCACCGGATTTTACTCAACTGAGCCACCTTGAGGTTCGCTTACAAGATGTAACACAATCGGACGCTTTTTAGGTTTGTAAATTTAGGTTTGATCCCATCAATTAAACTCAGTACGCTCGGTTCACTTACTGGTGTTGTCTTCACACAAGATTGCTCCACAGAATCCCTCTGTAAGGTCTCATGTTGCCTACTTGTGTAGGAGATGCTCAACAATTACGGATCGTTCAACTCTCTAGTATCATTAGAATGATCAATATAATAACTTGGTTGTGCACCCAAACAATATAGAAACCAATCATAAACCCTAGATATAATAAAAAAAATTGATAAATAATTAAAACTCCAAATAAATCGATATAACTAATTAAGTTTCATGCCCGGAACATAGAAATCATTCATAATCAATTAAACTTAGCTGCACATAATGATGAAATTCATAGCAAATAAAAAGAAGTAGAAAATACAACTTAAAACCAAGTTAAGCAAACCCAAACAAGCATGTAAGTATAATAGTAATGGTAGGTGGTAATGGGATTTATGGACGCTACTTGTGAAGACTGCCAGGAACGGTTTTGGAGATGTATATGCAAGTGTAGTGGTTATGTACTGTAGATGGATATGAAGATTTAAAGGGATAAATGCACATATGTGAGATGGGGTATGTGGTTTTGGAGAGGATCAAAACCTCCTCTCTGTTTGAGGTAGGTGTGAGGGAGGTATATGTGTATGTCGACCTAGTTCCCCTTCTATAACTCTTAAACCTTTTCTTTTTGATCCTATAAACCGGAATTAGATTAGTACCCTACATTCCCATTTCAATAAAAATTCTAATCCCTTTTTATACCATCCATTCATCACAAATCTAACGACAGTATTCTTTATTCCTTAGGCTATGTTTCCGGCAGCAAACTCTTTCCAAATCTTCATCCACTTTGCTGTCAAATTCCAAATCTATCTTAACCCAATGTTCTAATCCAACGTAAAGTATTACAACTGTAGTTCGAGCAGTCTTAGAGAGGGACCGACAAGTCTAAATTCTTGTTTTTCCCATAACTTCCTCATACGAAGTTGGAATGACTTCATTCTTTCATTGTTGGCTTCATTCCTTCATTTTCAACTTGGTCTTCGGTCCTTCTTCCTTTGTAGCACTTCATTGCTTGCACAATTAAGTGATGATTCTATTTTTTTGGATGATTTCACCTACTAAAATATAAATAAACAAAAGCAAACGTAATATACAATAATTCATAAGAAACCTAGCAAATATTAGCATGGAATTGACACTCTAAATATGTAAAATATGCACTTATCAGGTTCAGTAATCACCCCCAACGTGAATTCATCCAGTACCAGCACTGGTACTCCGGGTAACACTCTTATGGTTACAAACGTCGAAAATATCACTCTTCTTCCATCTGATCAGCACGCTGAATAAGTCAGGGATGATCAAACTCCGTCTACCATCGTTGATTTGATGAAAACACAAGAAACCCTAGCCAGAACTCAAGTGGAGATGGCTACAACTCAGAAGCAGGTATTCACCTTTCTCAAGACTCCTACAGAGAAATTATCACAAGCAAAACATACTAGAAATATTTCTGAAGCAACTGATGATGCAAACACTTCGAGGGGTATGCTCAAGACGACGTTGAAGTTCGTATTCTCGTTGATCATCAACAACCATACTTCGTCACTCGTGAAGATCTGGAACGACTTCTCCAAACTAGCAGAAAGGACTGTTCATCAACACCAACCCCCTTATCACTCTGAAATACAGAGGATTCCTCTTCCCATGGGATATTCGTCTCCTTCATTCTCACTTTATAATGGAACTGGGAATGCTCGTGAACATATTTCATGATTATTGGAATTGCTAGGGGAACACGAATATAATCATGTACTTCGCCTCACAGAGTTTTCCAAATCTCTCACTGGAAGAGCATACACTTGGTACAATAATATCGCTCCCAACAGTATTGCTAACTGGTGCGAGATGGCCAATGCCTTCTATAGGAAATACTTTTTTGTATCTGAACAAGTCACGTTGTCAGACTTGGGCAGGATATTTCAGCGGAAAAATAAACATCCCGATAATTATGTGAAGCGGTTCAGAGTTCAAGCGTTAGACTGCCACGACCTGAACGTGACTGAACCACAATTAGTAGAACTCTGCATCAATAGGATGGTACCATTCTATCGTCTCAGCTGGAGAATTTGCGTTTTCAAACATTTTATGAGTTGCATGAAGCTGCCAAGCAATCATCCACGACTGCACCTGCTCTGCTAGAAAGGACAAGACTTGTCAAGAACGAAGAAGCATGTGAGACTCGTAGCAGTCAATGTCTAGCTCTTAAGTCGTATATCACTCAACCATCTGTGAGTACCATAACTGAAGAAGGCAAAAGGAAAGTTTCAATGCCAAAACAATAACCCAAGCATGCATCACTGGCACAGGACAATAGGAAATTCAAGACGCCCCACGATGGCTACAAGACGACACTGGCTTTACCATCGATACTCTTTTAAGTTGTTGACATTGGAACATAAGTAATCCCAAGGCCTTTCTCCATCAGCTCAATATTATCACTAGGGAAATGAATATGGCTTACAAATCTACTAAATGAATATCAAGATATTTTTTGTATGAACTTATGAAGAGATTCAAGGCTTGGACGACAGATTAGTCACTCATCATTTACATATTGTGCCCGGATCCAAACTTGTTAAGAAATAACCAAGACATTTCAAACACGAAATTGAGGAGAAGATCAAGATCGAGATCCAGAAGTTGATTGATGTTGGATTCATCAAGCCTATTCATCATCGTACTTAGCTATCCAATATTTTTCCAGTCAGGAAGAAAAATTGTTAGATTAGGTGTTGTGTAGACTTCAGGGATTTAAACAAATGTTGTCCAAAAATGATTCTGCACTTTCTAATATTGTTATGCTTGTAGACGCCACCAGTGGCCATGGCATGTTCTCATTCATGGATGGCTACAACGGATAAATAAAAATATATGAGCATGATACAAGTAGAACCGCATCCCGGACTCCAATCTGAAATTTTCAATATATAGTGATGCCATTCGGATTGAAGAACGCATACGCTACTTATCAAAGGGCCATGACAACAATCTTCCATGATATGATGCATAGGCAAGTTGAAGACTACATCGACGATGTGGTAGTTAAGTCCAAGACTAGAGCATCTCACACGAATGTGTTACGACAAGTATTTGAAAGGTGTTGTGAATACAAATTGAGAATGAATCACTAAAAATGTGCTTTTTGTGTCTCCTCCAGTAAATTCCTAGGATTCCAAGTAATTGAAGAAGGGATCAAATTCGACCCGGCTAAAACATGAGCCATCACCATCATGCCTTCCCCTCGGATGACAAGAGATCTTAAGCGCTTCATAGGGAAAGTATCATACATTCGTTACTTCATCCCAAGACTAAATTTATTCGTTCATTCACTTCGTTGTTAAAAAGGGAGCGAACTTCGTTTGGACCTCCACTCTCAACATGAAGCATAAGATTCAACAACTGCTGCTATCACCAGCTACTATGAAGTCCCCTATGCAAAGGAGACCGTTAATCCTCTATACGACCTCCACTGATGTTGTTATCGGATCTCTTCTTGCTTAGGAAGAAGACGCGGGGGTCGAATATCCAATTTAGTAACTCACTCGTTGGTCGGTTGTCAACAAATCAAAAATATTTCAAGTTCTTTCACTTCACGAAGTATGGATTAAGTATAGTAGCAAGGACAAGTTCGTTCCTCAGAGAGGTATGGGTTGTTATTCGTATTTGAAAACTTAAGTAACAAGGGGGATTTTGTGTTTTAAGACTAAAGTATTTATATTAATTATGCTAACCAAGAATGAGTAAAGAGAATCAATAGGTTGAGAGTACTGGTTAAGGGTTCATCTTCAGTCATAATACATACACTTTAACTAATAGCTAGAGTTGTCACTTAATCGTTCATTATAAATAGTTCTAGAGTATCCCATCGAGAACATACTCTGATAAATTCTTTATGTCATCATATACCATAACGATGAATATATAATTATTACTTAAAGAACAACCTAATGCAGCGTGCTATTAAGTTTAATCCTCCAAGAGCATTAAGTTCTATGAATTAGACTAATCAATACAATAGATATACTACGAGTAATCTATTTAGCATAGGTCAAGCTTCTACATGCAATCACACCAAGGTTTTGAATACAATTGGTAATCACAATATGCTACTTAATTATGAAAAGGTTCATCAACAATTTCGTATCTCAAAACCCTAGTCTAGCAATAAATATGCATTCATGGTTATTTATTAGCGCTCCTAAACAAATATTCACACAATCATACATGGAGATAATAATTAGTAGAACAAGAACGATAATAATTTGATTAAGATAACAAAACTAATATATTAATTTAGTAATATGTTTATGATATCCGACTACATCCTTAACCAATATGAAAGGTTTAGTTCATCATGGATTTCTCAAAATCCATAGAAAATATAGAAGAATACGAATAAAGCAACCCTAGAAATCGTGATGTTCAATCGCAACTCCAAGACCCAGCTCCTAGTTATCCTTGTGTTTTCAAGTGTAAAAAGTCTTCTTCTTAATGTTTTGGATGTCTTCTTATATAGTATCTATGAAATCTAGGTTTAGAATCCTTCCGGGACTGTGTTTTCCTTATTTTAGAAGCCCACACACGTGCCAAGTACCCTAGTTACGGTTGGGGTTCGAGTCCAATAAACACAACCGTAATTATTCCTGGACACATTTTTGTATTTCACCATTTGGGTCATAACTTCTTCATACGATGTCCGATTGACCTCATTCTTTTTGGGTTGACTTCATCTTTAAATTATATACAAGATGGCAATGAAAAAATATTCATATATATTCATATAAATTTACGATTAGGTCCAACTCAGCCGTAAATATTCCTGGAATTTGTCTTCTAAAGTAACTTCGTTTACGGTTAGATCTTGAGGTATTTTCCCAACTGGAAATCGTGTTTCAAAGTTGTGCTTCCATCCTATAACTTCTCCTTTTTATGCAGGAATGAACTCTTTTCCTCTTCTTAACTCTCTTTAACATAATTTCCATTGATTTCGGATGATTCACCTAATATAAGATATAGATAGAAAACAAACGTAATTACAAGTAATATGCAAGAATTATAGCTAAAGTAAGAATGAAAACGTCACTAAAATCAGGTAAATTAATCACCTATCAAATTCCCCCAGTGAGGGATGTGGAACTTAGATACCCCAAAGTTGAAAAGGCGTGATTATCATTAGTTCATTCCATCCAGAAGTTTAGAAACTATTTACTGTCAAATTAAGTAGTATTAATTGCTAAATCCAATCCTATAAGGTTCCTATTATCAAAACCCGTTTTGATAGGAAGGCCCGTGAAATTATTACTCAAATGTCAGAATTTAACACATCGTGTTGTTTTAGTGAAAAATAGATAAAAGGGTGAAAGGGTAAATCATAATGAATACGAGAGATCAAAATCATACAAGGATAGCCTAAACCCAGAAAATGTCCGTTCAAGCCTTGCTTCAGTCACAGAGGAGGGGAATGGTTGATCTTAGGGAGGGAACCAGAGAAGGATGAAATAATATCTGGGTGAGTTCTAGACGAAGAACTCAAGTCTCTATAGTAGAGTTCAAGTAGAGGATATGAAGTTGTTTATGATAGTATGACTTCCATGAACTTGTTGTTTCACTTGTGTTGTTTTTGTCTTATGCTGTGGAAATGGATGAAGTGATTTATTTATAGTGTTGAACTCTTGATCTTGTAAGAAATGGAAGAGATGGAGAGATACTAAGGTGAAGAACGTGGTTGAGAACATTACTATTATTTTTTTAAAAATCTTGAAACCGTAATACGTATTATTTCCGAGAGGATTCTCAAAACCTTAATACTCATTAATCCCTTAATCTAGTAACGCTCAACTTAATTACTTCTCATTGTGGGTGTTTAGTTATACCTCACAAGCTATAGACCGTCAGACCAATACCCTAATGAGTATCCCCTGTGAAATGTTTGATGACTCGTACATTTGATGGTTGGGTGATTCCTGTCGTAAGTGCAACAAATTACTCAAGATATTTCTCACTAATTAACTAATAATATAGCGATAATAAGGATCGTTCCCACAGAGAGCTGTGTAATTGAGATGTTATTTAGATTAGCAAAACTAGAATATATACTAAAAAAGGGGTTTGTTGATTAATTAACTAAAAATAAAATTAAAGAAAATAATAAGAAAGAAAGATGATTGGGGAGTCCTTTTCCGTTACCAAACATTGACTTGATTAGTATACCTATCTATCTTTCGTCAGAATCATTCATCACCAATCGTAGAATAGCAGGTATGCTTAGTTATCCCCAAAACTTCTTGTATCACCGAATAACAGGTATGCTTAGTCACCGGATTCTACCTAACTGAGGCACCTTGAGGTTTGCTTCCAAGATGTAACTCAATAGAATGCTTTAAGGTTTGTGAATTTAGGTCTGGTCCTAGTAGTTAGACTCTGTAAGCTCGGTCCACTTGCTAGTGTTGTCTTCACACATGATTGCTCCACATAATCCTTCTGTAAGGTCTCACGTTCTTTACTTGTATAGGAGATGATCGACAATTACGGATCGCTCAACTCTCTACTAGCAATAAAATGATCAATATATTAATCTAGCGTGCACTTCAAACAATTTAAAAAATCAATCATAACTTCAAACGATGATGGTAATAACTTCAAACAAACTTGTATTAACTAATAAAGATTCACGCTTAGAACATTGAATTCATCCTCAATCAACAAAAATTTTAGCTACTCATGATACAAAGAAGAATGGTTTCCCCCTAAAGGGGAAAACCCTAGGTTTTTGATGTAGAATTGTAGTATGAGAGGTAGAAGGTTGTAGAGATTCCTTCCAAGATGTTTTGTTTGAATGTTTAGAATTATAGTATGAGAGGTAGAAGGTTGTAGAGATACAAAGAAGAATGACCCTCAAGTATCCTTTTTATAGGGTTTAGAATCCTTCTGGGACCGTGTTTTCCTTGTTTTAGAAGTCCAAATGCGTGCCCAAATTTACAAATTCAGAATGGTACGGTTTGCAAACCTCTACGGTCTGTGAACTAAATCTTCAATATTATATTGTTCTACTCATAACTTCTTCATATGATGTCGGAATGACCTCATTCTTTTTGCGTTCTCTTCATATTTTAATTCTCTTCAAGATAGTATTAAGAAATCCTGATTTTGGACGATTTCCACCTGGTCTTTGTCCCTTCTTCACTTGTAATGCTTCACTTCCTTTCTCATTCTAGCACTTTGTAACTCCTTTTTGGATGATTCACCTAATATAACACATAAGATAGAAAACAAGAGTAATAGCAAGTAATATGCAAGAATTATAGCTAAAAAAGTATAGATTTGATACTAGAAACATGTGAATTAAGCATTTATCAAATTCCCCCACACTTACCTTTTGCTAGTCCTCGAGCAAACTACTATCTAAACTAACCTAAACTAAACTAAAATACAACAACTCTATTTCGTAGAGGACACGGTTACACTTAGCATACGTAACAAGCCTTTAAACCCCTAGGTGTCCCTAGTGGACGAGTTATAGTCTCGTGAGGGTTTACAAGAGGTATACCCACAAAACCTAATTTCCAACTTTCAAAAATTCTAAAGCACATGCATCCAAAGAGCTATGAGGACATAAAGTTTCTGCACACTAATAATAAGAAGTTTTAAATACCAAAGAACATTATTCTCATGCTTAACTCTTAAGTTAGGAGAAAACCATCATATGAAAGAATTCATCCTCGAGAGCGATCGAATGTTTCGACTGCTGCCTCACCAATAGGGTTTTATGAAATTACACTCAAAAGAAGTACTTTATAGTTCTCATGTGTGCAGGCAAGAGTAAAGATAGAAATCTTGCACACGTTTAATGGTAGGAAGGAAAAGGAACCTTCTGAACTATATAAAAATGTTATCCCATAGAAACGTGGGACGAAAAAGAACCCTTTTTTTCTGATGACCTCTAAGAAGAAAATCAACCACTATGTAAGGATGGGAACGCTTACTTACCTTCTCACCGTAATCTACAATCAACACCACTCTCACAACATCCAATAGAAACATCTCAGTCTTCGGTCTTCAAAGATTTATGATGAACTCTTGAGCTTCATAGATTCTTGACAATTGTAACTCTTTTCTCCAATTTCTTGTTGCTTGAAACTTCTTCATAAATTTATTCTTTCCCACTTCCTTATTGATTGAATACAAAAAGAAGTATCTAAAGCAATATAAATCATCCATTTTTTTCTTTTTTTCTTTTTATTTTCTTTTTCTTTTTCGATTATATGCTAAATTGAAATATAAATAACAAATGAAACTAATATGGCCGTGGGATAAGGACTTTACCACTTGATTCTTCACAACTTATATCGTCTTGATATCATAAACTTCACTAACTCTCATCTTTTTCTTTTCTTAGCCTTGTACATAAGTTTTTAACATATATATAATTCTGATCATTGTATTGTTGCTTTACTTGAATATAAAATTTTCTCTTTCTTGTATTGTTGCTTATAAACCTTGAAAGTCTTCAACTTTCCTTCAAATTTGTGATGCTCTGCTTGTTGATGATAATGGTGTTTCTATGGACCTGTTGTTGTTAAGAGAATGGTGCCAACTGCAAATAAGATTACAAGATAGAGTTAGCAATTCTTATGACACCTTTATGATTGATAGAAATATCACTCAAGAGATCAAAAAGTAGTGCTGAAACTGGTTCGAGGTTGGATAGCTCATCATTATACCCGGAATTTGTGCAAATAAAACACTCTAAATGGACAATTTAGATAGGTACAAAGAATTGAAGGTTTGGTGCCTCACTCATGGGTATTGAATGATCATCTTCTATAATATTATATTCTCTACCAGCGGTTTAAGTCCCTTTTTGTCAGCTCGTGCCTCGCAACAACTAAGAACTCTGAATGTAGTTCTCTATACTTCTAAGTTCAGTTATTTCGGTAAGAACTCCGTATATAAACTTAGATAAAAGTTTACAAAGTGACTCTAAAATATCTAAAAGTTGGAGGTTTTCATGCAAATATGTACAAAGAGTTTATAAATTTACCTACAAAATTGAAAACTTTAAGTAAAGACTAAAAACTAAAAACTTTATATGCTAAATACTCCTCCACACTTAAACTTTACATTGTCCTCAATGTAAATTGACTCTTCCCATGTAAAATCAAGATGGGAAATCAAATAATGATATAAAAAATTAATAAAAATCAAAAGATAAATATAGAAATACAAAACCAATGGGTTGCCTTCCATTCAACGCTTAGTTTAACGTTCTTAGCCCGACCTTCTGGTTATCGCCCATAAACCAACAATCTGAAAATCTCGGGATCCACCCAGATAATAATCTGCAGTTCTAATAACATCTCCATAAAAACGTTAGCATACGAATAAAATAAGAAAATTGTTATTTGGTGGAAGTTTCCCCCACACTTAGTCTTTTCTACACTTGGAAGTGTATAAAGAGCATAAAATGCAGGAACTTATTTGGGTTCCTCTCGGTGAACCTGCACAATGTTAGAATCAAACACATCTAGTGGTATATAGTTAGAAGTAAAATAATTCTTAAGGATTTTTGTAGCATATATGATCAACCCTAAGTGATCTAGCTCCTTAAAAATCGGAACAACCTTTTGAGGACCTATTTCGATTGGGGGAGGATCAAAAGATATACAGTTATACAAAGGATTAGACAAACCTTTCATGATCTCTTCTATTACGGGATCCTCATAATTTTTACAGAAATCCAATGAATTATTTACCTCATGTATATCGTTGTTCTCTATCAAACTTTTTAAGATCCATTCTTCATCAGTTTCTGCTTCAACCGAAATCTCAGCATCATTATAATCCTTGGAAAGCTCAATTGGGTCTTCCACGAAATCAATCAATTTGGTTTAATTCTCAATCATCGTCTCTTTATTACTCTCGTCATCGGAATCAGGGTCCTCTTCAAGAAAATTTTCCTCGGTGCAAATTTTAAATCTTCGTTTGAATACGTTATTCCATTTATAAAAAATGTATAGGTTATACCCAATCTACTCCTTTTGAATAGGAGAATGATCGTTATTATGATCCGGAGTTGGAATAACTTCATTATTGTTACAAAGAATTTCGAAAGGTTGCTCATCTTCGGAATCAGTATCATAAATCAAATATTCGTTCTTTCCCTTAGGATTTTCAGAATGGGTTTGTCTTTGAGACCGAACTTATTCCTCATTCCTTTTTTCAACAAGTCGATCAATGCGACTCCTTAAACTATCCGTAGTCCCTTGAAGATGTTGGAGTGTATCCTGCATCTTTTTATTCCACTGCTCAGACTGTTCAAATAACTAGATAATGCTTGCTTCTAAGTTAGGATATCTTATCCCTTCATTTACTATAATATCTCTAGCACAAGTCTCTTCCATTTGGATAGGTGAATGATCATCAATACGATCAGAAATTGGGTCGAGATAATATAGTTAGGTTCAGTTGATGCAATTTTATCTATGCCTTGCGGACTATCGAGTAGCCCTCAGATATTATCTATGCATTGCAGAAGTACATCTGCCAAACTAGAAGAAACATGATTGGTAGTATAGCTATCCTCCCATCCTTGTGGTTGGTCACTTACATACCCGCTGTAAGGTTGTTGGTATGTATTAGAATAAACATAAGGTTCATTTGGATATTGATCATAGCCAAAAGATTGATTTTGATTATACCCCGGGTATGGTTGGTAGTTCTCATAAGACTGATATTGAAAACTATATTGATTTACACCATTATATGTTTGATCTTGTGCACCATACATGTTATTTCGTAAGAAAACATGACGACTCGCAAGAAAAACAAAAAATCTTCTAAAACCTAAATAAAAATAAAACAAAGCAAAAGTGATACTTACAACCTATTTTCAGAATTTAACTCCCGCTTTTGACGAGCAGATAACACCTTCAACTAGTTGTTAACACCATGAAAACATAAAAACCTGAAAAACACTAAAGAAAAATGTGAAAATACTCTAAACTACTAAAACAAACTAAAAAAAATAACAAATCAATTAACAACTTCTCCCCAGCAACGACGCTAAAATTTGATGCGTGTTGTAAGTGCAACAAATCACTCAAGATATCTCTCACTAATTAACTTGTAATATAGCGATAGTAAGGATCGTTCCCACAGAGAGGTGTATAGTTGAGATTTTATTTAGATTAACAAAACTAGAATAAAAACTAAAAAGAGGGATTTTGTTAATTAATTAACTAAATATAACAATAAAGAAAATAATAAGAAAGAAAGATGATTAGGGAGTCCTTCGCCGTTACCAACTGTAGACTTGATTAGTATATTTATCTATCTTTCGTCAGAATCATTCATCACCAACCGTAGAATAACAAGTACGCTTAGTTATCCTCAAAAATCCTTGTATCACCGGATAAAAGATAAGAATAGTCACCGTAGTTTATCCAACTGAGGCACCTTTAGGTTTGCTTACAAGATGTAACTCAATCGAATGCTTTAAGGTTTGTGAATTTAGGTTTGATCCTAGTAGTTAGACTCAGTATGCTCGGTCCACTTGCTAGTGTTGTCTTCATACACGATTGCTCCACAGAATCCCTCTGCTAGGTATGATGTTCTTTACTTGTGTAGGAGATGATCGACAATTATGGATCGCTCAACTCTCTACTAGCAATAGAATGATCAATAAATTAATCTAGCATGCACTCCAAACAATCTGAGAAATCAATCATAAACCCTAGATTTAGTGAAAACAAACGATAATGATAATAACTTCAAACAAACTAGTATTAACTAATAAAGCTTCACGCTTAGAATATTGACTTCATCGTTAATCAACAAAAGGTTTAATTACTCATGCTACAAAGAAGAATGGTTTCCCCCTAAAGGGGTAAACCTTAGGTTTCTGATGTAGAGTTGTAGTATTAGAGGTAGAAGGTTGTAGAGATTCCTTTCAAGATGTCTTGTTTGAGCCTTAGGAGTCTTCTTTTATAGTCTTCAGTGCTTGACCCTCAAGTATCATCTTTTTCTATGGTTTAGAATCCTTCTAAGACCGTGTTTTCCTTTTTTTTTTAAAGTCCAAACGTGTGCCCAAATTTACAAATTCAGAATGGTACGGTTTGCAAACCTCTATGGCATGTGAACTAAATATTCAATATTATCTTGTTTTGCTCGTAACTTCTTCTTCCGATGTCGGAATGACCTCATTATTTTTGCGTTCTCTTCATATTTCAATTATCTTCGAAATGGTATTAAGAAATCCTGATTGTGGACGAGTTCCACCTGATCTTTGTCCCTTCTTCACTTGTAATGCTTTACTTCCTTGCTTATTCTAGCACTTTGCAACTCCTTTTTGGATGATTCACCTAATAAGACACATAAGATAGAAAACAAGAGTAATAAAAAGTAATATGCAAGAATTATAGCTAAAACAAGGATGGATTTGACATTAGAAACATGTGAATTAAGCACTTATCATTGGATCACATAAATGAACCTTTCAGTTAGTTAATTGAGTAAACTAACTAGTAGTATAAATTCTAGTAAATTAATAAGTCAAGCTTTGAAGTGCGCAAGCTTGAAAGCGGCAAAACTTGCAAATGGCACAAACTTGGAAGCGGCAAGCCTGGATGTGCATAGTTGGGAATGTCACAAGATTGTAAGTGTTCGGAGTCAAGATTATGCAAAAGTTATCAAGGATCGAGCAAAGGATCAGCTCCATGCTCTCGAGTACCAGTCAAGGATTAACGCCATGCTCTCGAGAATCGAGCATGGATTGGCGCCATGCTTCTCGAGGACCAAACAAGGGTTGGCATGTTCTCAAGGATTAATCAAGGATTGGGTACCATTCTTTTCGAGGACCAAGCAAAGGTTAACGTATGCTGGAGGACTAAGCAAGGATTGGCGCTGTGCTTGCTCCCGGCCAAGAAAGATCGGTATTGTGCTTGTTCACGGCCAAGCAAGGTTGGCATTGTGCTCTCGGCTAAGCAAGATTAGCAATGTGTTTCTCTCGGACAAGCAAGGTTAGCGATGTTCTGCTCTTGTCCAAACAAGGTTGGCGTTGTGCTCTCGGCCAAGCAAGGTTGGCACTTTACTTGCTCTCGGTCAAGCCTTGTTGGCGTTGTACTCTCGTCAAAGCAAGGTTGATGTTGTGATTTCTCTCAGCTAAGAAAGGTTGGCGATGTATTCTTATCCAAGAAAGGTTGGCGTTATACTTGATCTTGGCCAAGCAAGGTTGGCTCTGTGCTCTCAAGAGCCTGATAGGTATTTTGCGAACTCTGCTCTTTTGTGTAAAATCTAGATTTTGACCGAATTGAGGCGAATTATAATTGAAACCAAGTAATTCATCTGGGAAATTACTGCACTTGGCATAAGCTTAAACAAATTAGGACACTTAAACTCCTCAAAATCCAACAAAAACCCTTATTTTCACGTCCAAGGAAAGCCCAAAACACATCCCTTCTTTCTTTTTCCACGCAGGCCCAAACAGGCCCAACATAAATCAAATCCAAGTTGGTTTCACTGTTTTGCTCATAGCTTCTTCATACGACCTCGGAATGACCTCATTCTTTTATTGTTGGTTTCGTCTTTCAATTCTGTTCAAAATTAGTTCAAGAACTAATGAATTTTGAGGTTCATATCCTTTTATTTGGGTTGTTCTTGTGTTTTCGATATTCTTTACTCCTTTTTTTCGCGCTTCTTTCATTTATCTTGGTTTAAGACACTTAGATACTTGGAGTACTTCACTTTTTGCACTTTTATAGCCATTTTTACTCTTTTTAGGATGATTCACCTAATATGATGAATAAAATTGAAAACAAACGTAATACAAGGTAATAGTACAATACGTAGAACGTATAGACACAAACGAAACACCACACAACAGATGACACACTAAAAAGGCATAACATAATATGTTCAAAGCAATACATAATACGTCATATTTAATGTACATTCACAAAATATCATTATTATAGACAATTGTTAATTATTCCTTATACTAATTTTTATGAAAATATATACAATATCTAAATTGATAAATAATAAAAAAAACTTTACAAAAGTCAAAGTTTGACCTTTTAAAATGGTTGCTTTTAACGTTCATTTGAGTGTTAAATAAATACTGGTGCTCCTATTATCATATAAAATCAGTCGCATATTTATTGTGAAGTAACAAAATTTTGAAAAATTACATAATAAATAACAATATACATAAAATTTTGATTAGCCTTTGTAAATTTATTATATTATATTATCTTAAAAATTAAATATACTACTTATTAGTAAATATTTAAAAAATATTTATTTTGATAAACATAAATTATGTATGCCTAGTGTGTTGTGCACAACACAACATATCACAACAATGTCATGTATTGTGTCTTGCTGGAAAGAGAAGCACAACACAATTCTCTACACTGCACGACATATGAAACGATGAGCACATTCTGATATACACAAGTTGTCTTGTATTGACATATTTTACCCTTCCGAATATCTTTTTTCCCGTGTAATTTAAGTTGATGGTTCATCAAGAATGTAAAATATAACGTAGCTATAAAGAACGGTTGAAATTTTATTTGAGGAAAAACAAAGAACGGTTGAGATGGATTTTTAGAGGGATAAAAAATGATCAGGATTATAGGACGTGTTTGTCATGATTTATCGAGGATGAGAAATATCCGTTTTTTCTTTCTAGAGGCTGAGATCTTTCCCATCTCCATATCATCCAAAAAAATATTTTGATCCCATGGTCGACCGTCATTAGCTCTCCACCTCTTGGTAATCAATTCTTTTGGCAATAGAAATCGACGTTTTCCCCCTTGAAACTCTCATACTTCAATCATTTCTACTCCTTTACAGCTCCACTCTTGAGCAGTTACAAATTCGTTGGAGTATAATAGAAAACTATTCAATCTCAAATCATGGTCTTGCCTTTAATCGGAAGGTCGATCCCAAAACCCTAGCCTGGAAAAAAAGAATCGTTATATTTTACATGTATGCAGCATGCTTTCAGAGATAAAAGATGCTTTGTTTGGTGAGTTGTTATGCTTATTATTTTGTGTGATTTCGTTTTGATTTGTTTTTCTAATTCTGGTGTTTGGGTTTTCTCTGGATTTCCTCGATCTTCGATTTTCTTGTAGTAGTTTAGCTAAGTACCTTTTTGATTTGCGTTCTACTGGTTCTAATTGTTTGATTCTGTATTTATGTTTGTGATAACTGAAAGTTTCGTTTCTTTTGCTCCGGTTGTTGGTGGATTCATTTTCTGTTTAGGGTTTTGTTGCTGCCTGTTGTTTTGTTGGTTTAATAGTAACTGAAGTCATCAAAAAAAGATGTATCGAAATTATCGGGGTTGAGTTTCCAAATTGATATTGCTAACTTTGATGTACCTTATTGAGTAGTTAGATGAACAAAATGGTTTTCTGTTTCATTTCTCTTAGAATGCGCTTTCGATAGTGTGAGTCTGCAAGATCAATCATGTTATAGTGTTTTGTTAAATCCTTCGTTGAGGAGATTGATAAGTGGGGCAATTGCTGTCTCTAGAACTGCTGTTGCTCCATTGGAAACAATTAGAACACATTTGATGGTTGGGAGTAGTGGCTACAACATCCAAGCGAAATTTTCAGTCAATGAAATATAAGGTACTGATATAACTTAAATCTTTAGTTTGAAATACTAATTTGTGGTTTTTGTTATTAGCTTATTTTTGGTTTCAGTTCCAGAAATCAGTAATTCTATTACATGTATCGGATGACAGAATTCTGTTAATAAAAGAAGAAAATGCAGAGCTGATTGAGACTGCACCAACGAGTACGTGTGCAGTTTGTGTTGTGGGTGGTGAAAGGTCAGTTCTGAATCTCTCTTCACTTCAGTTCTTTATTGTCTGATCATGCATGCTGGTGATGAAAAATCTGTAGAGGAGGAGTTATTTTAAGAACAATTAACTGAACCCTGTGTTGCGTTTGAACTTTAAAATTCAGTTTTTAAAGTAGTGATTTAATTGTAGGTGGTTTAATTAAAGAGATGAATCTGGTTGACTACTTATTTTACGAATCTTCTCTAGGTCCATGCTATTATCACCCCTGAGAAAATACTCAAACAGCCATGTAAAATTTTTAGTATCATTCAAATCATTGTTGGGGTTTGTGATGGAGACCATGATACAAGGTCGGGTGTGCTCATGGTTCTACACAAATGTGTCTTGGCGATGATATGGATCTCATTGACGTATCTGTTGTCAATATAGAAGGTTTATGTGATGTTTGGTGTTTGGTAGTTGAAAGCCTGTAACATAGGGATACAATTTGGTGTTTGGTTATGTGTTGACAAAGTTTGCTTCTCTGCATTGCAATGTATGTGCAGGTCTCTTATTGCCAACTTATCAGCAGCAAATTGTTACAAATCCGAATATCTTAGGAGGCCAGAAAACTGGGCTCTGGGTACTTTCCCTTTTCTTGCTTTTCATCACTATTCCTTTCCACTTTTGTTGTAAGTTCTTTAAAGCCAACCCAAAGTTATATTCTTATTCTGGACAGTTGAGAAGGACAAATACTTCTATATTGCTGGGTTCTTCCTCACAGTGTCTCCGGAATCCATCCAACTTGAAGGTGAACATGTTGTAGCTTAAAACAAGGTAATTACTGATAGGTTAATTCCCATCCAGCATGTATGTTTTTCCATATCGTAGTACTCACACTGAACTGCAGCAAATTTAAACCCATCTGCAGATCTTCGCAATGAACCTTTCTGCTCCCTTTATCTGCCAGTTCTTCCGTGATGTGCAAGAGAAAGCTCTTAAACCTGCATTTTCTATGATATGAATTATAATAAATCCATATATCACCACCAAACTTCATAATTCAGGTATGTGGATTGTGTTTTTGGCCACCAAACTTCATAATCCCCTTGCTGAGATTAATGAGAAGACCATAATTCAGTTTTCATACTTATTTTTTTATGTTGTGGTAACATTGCAGTCTCTCCATTCAATGATACAAGGTCCTGATAGATCACCGTTGGAACTGCAGATAAGGACGCATGTGCTGTACTTTCCTGTTTTGTGTATACAATGGCTTAAACATTGCTAAGTTATTGTTGTTTTTCCTTAATAAAAAGTTTAAACTTGGTTGTAGAATTTGTGGTCTTCGTAGACAATGCATGAGCATGCCGAATATGGTGTTGCACCAACTTGGATTTATAAAGAATCCGAGAAAAATTAGCCACAGTCAAGGGATATACATGTGCCCAAGAGTGACCTATCTTCGTTCCAGTCCTAACGAGTAGAGAATGAAACTGAAATAATTGACGACGATGATGATAAGTTTTGCATGTATAGGTCCTTGAAAAAAGGGCATCCAGTTCTCATGATGGAAGGAAGTCACCTTCTTGCTTCAGTTATTGTAAAGTTTGGTAATCCTTTATTTTGTACATATGTTGTTTCAGTTCATCTACATATAATTTAAGCTTATTTTTTTTCTTCACAGGATTGTCTTGCGATTCTTGGGCATGATCTGGAATCAGTCTTTGATTCATTCGTCATGATTCTCAAATTACGAAATTCTTACATTGATCATTGATGGAATGCCCGTGCCGTTATTGGTATGAATGCTAAATCACTGACTGGCATACATGGGTATAGTTGAGAATATAATTACTTATCATGAACTATGATGATTTTATGTCTTTGCAGGGGAAAGGAGATGGTTTGCTAATGGAAAGAAGTGACCTTAATGATAATTGGGACGATGCGGAGGGATATTACAGTAAGTATGCCAGTATATGATGAATTCTTCCTTTTTTGGGTCTTTACTTTCCTAGATTCAAGCTTGGTTGTTATTTTCCATTTTTTTAAGCACATGTTTAATTCCTGCAATATTATGTGCGAGCTTTAGTTTTGTCCTGATGGTTAGGACAAGATCTCTACAGGTTATTGATTTGGGGAAATACTTGATAGCAGATACGAGGTTATCGCTGCTCGTGGGAAAGGTGTTTTCTCCACTGTTGTTCGCGCGAAGGATCTTAAGGCTGGGAAGGATGATCCCGAAGAAGTTGCCATAAAGATTATACGCAATAATGACACTATGTAAGTTTTTATATGGTTTTCTTCTGAAAGGAAGTCGTGCTTTCAAATTTCAATTTTCTGATTGTCTGAAATATTGTTGTAATTTGCTCTTTCTGAATAGGTCATATGGCTGGAAAGCAGTAGTAACTTGACGAGAAACAAACTCATAGCTTAGTAAGTGTATAGTAACTTGACGAGAAAATAGTAAGATCCTGATCTAGCTTTGACAGAAGTAGAAAGGTTTATGAGTTTCTAGAGACAGAGTTATGGTTTCGTTTGGTTGGTTGTCAGAGATATAGAAGAGGGTTTGGGTTTGGGTTTGGGTTTGGGTTTGGTAGAGAGGGAGAGAGAGAGAGATGTTATTGGGTTTGGTAGAGAGGGAGAGAAAGAGATGTTAATGCTCATCTCAGCTGAGGATAAATAAGTGATTTGCAAACTCTTAAAATTACTATGTAATTCGAAATTCAGTTTAATCGTTTTGTGTATTTATGTCGAGCAATACAGTAAGACAATGGAGGCTTTGCTAAGTATAATATGCAGTGTGACTTTGCTACGTATTATTTAAGAAGATGAATAATTGAATGGTAATGGAGACTTTGCTAAGTATTATATAAGGGATTTGGAACTTTATGACATATCGGCGATTATATTTTGCGTTAGGTTTGAATTTACATATGAATAGTTATGGACCGGAAAGAATTATTAAAAAAATCTAATTTAACAAGTTTGATTATGCATGTAAGAGATTTGAAGAAGGATGAATTAGGTGAAAGAAGATCCTTAATGACTCATGGATGTCTATTTTTATAGTTGCAGTTGCCTTATTTTTATATAGGCAGCACGTGGATACCGTATTCCTCAAGAGTGATGGGGCAATTTCTTTGATCGACTTCAGACTTGGACGCCAATTTTCTCCCCTACCTAAGACAGGAAAAGTTCATACAAATCACTAAACAATTTGTTATCTCACGGCCGGCACTAAAAAAATGTCATATTCATTACAGCCAACCATTTCGGGTACTTTCATACACTTATTACAATTGATGCTATTTTTTGTTTTAAGTCCAAACGTCGGAGCGGTTAGTTCATTCTGAAATTCCTCTCTCAATTTTTGTTTATGTATTTAAGAAAGACTCTTGTTATTTCCAATCCATCATTATTATTAACCAATCCATATACTTAAAAAAATCCATTTTTTTTATTTTTTTTATTAATACAATCCTATGGATTGGATTTATTTTTTATGACTTTTAAAAACATAAATATTCCAACTTTTTCGTCTGTAATCAATCAAACATTATTCATCTTTCTTCTACCTATTAGCAGAAGAAACACTAAACTCATAATTATTGCAGAATTCAAATCGACTTAATAAATCGGATATTAATGAATATTTGTTGAAAAAATTAATTTCTTCATCTTGATTAACTCAAAAGTACATGATTACCAACAAAGAAGAAATCACTGTAAAATTTCTTGGAAATCACCGTTTCTCTTTTAACTTTTGTAGTAGCGTGACCGACACAGTCAATACAAAAGTCTGATCAGTGCTGTCTGTCAGTCTCTTTTCTTTTTATCAGAATCAAGGTTAAAGCGCAATTAAAATTCGTCAAAAAAAAGTGAAAGCAATTAAAGCAAGACTTTTCTTGGTCGAATCAATGCATTTCTGCTTTATTCATTGGGAACAGAAATTCGACAGTAATCACATCTTTTCCTCTCTCGTGTTTCTTGGTCAAATCAATTTTTTTTCAGCTTTATTCATTGTAAACAGCAATTTCTTTTCCTCTCTCGAGCAGATCGCCTCGTCTTGCACGCCTCATCGATCAGAGAAACTTCTAGAGAAAAGCAACTTTAAAACTTCATTTCATCTCACTCTCTGTTTAAAGAAACTCCACAACATTTTCTTCTTTGTATTAGGGTTCCTTTTCTCCGTTTCATGTTCTTCTCTTCATACATACCAAACTCTCCAAGAAGGTTTGTCATCTCTTTTTTCCTCCTCTGTTTATTCAACAATTTATAGTCGTTGCAAAATCATTATGTGCTGCTTAGTTTATCAGATTGGAAGCTTACTCTTAAAAATAATTTTCACTCGTTTCTACTACTTTTAGTTTTTGTTAATCAGAAGTTCAATGAAAAAAATTTCACTCGTTTCTACTACTTGTCTGTTGCAAGAAACTTGAATAAAGATGATCTTTTTTTCCTGTGTAACTATTATTGATTTTCTCATATGTTTTCAATTGTTGTTTTGTTACTGATTTTGGCAGAGTTTGTCATTTTTTTTTGTTTGTCAAGTCTTTGGGTCATAGAAGAAAGATAAAAAAGAAGAATATAGTTTAGCAGAAGTCTGAAGTTTTCCCTATTGAGGTGAAAGCCATGAATTTGGTGTTTTGAGATGATAATGAATTTGGTGTCTCTCTTTTCTTCTTCTTCTTCTTCTTTCTTTTGATGATTTTTAGATGATAATGATCTTCTTGATGAGACTTGGTCACACAAGTACAAGGAAAGAAGGAAGGAAAAAAAGACCATCACAGAGGGTTGGGGGGTTGATAATGATCTTCTTCTTCTTGCTGTTTCTTTCTTCTTCTTCTTCTTCTTCTTCTTCTTCTGATTTAAATTTATGAAAGATTTTTGGTTTTGGGAATCAAAACATAACATAACAAAGTATAGGAGTTAGGACAATTGGGTTGAGATGAAGATCAAGTCTTGTATTGGATTGGTGACGTCTCAATCTGCTAATACTACTATCTCTCTGCTGGTGGTATTGCTGTTGACTACTAATATCTCTTCAATTGGAGCACAACTTACTGATCCCAATGAAGGTATCACACTAGTAACTTGATCTTCTATCACGTTTTATTTACCATAATATGGTGTTTGTGTTTTAGCTTTTTAATTGGAGCTGTCGAATTTTGAACAGTTACTGCGTTACTAGCAGTCAAACAGAATCTTAATGATCCAAGGAATTTCTTGAAGAAATGGATTTGACAGACAGACCCATGTACCTCCAAAGCACACCCAACAAATTGTTGCGAATGTATGGCGCTACATGATTCATTTTGTGTTTCTTTATTACAGGGATTTCATGTGATTGCTACTGTAAGTTGTTTCCATTAGTTATTATTGTTCCGGTCAGACCCAAGTCTTTGTGATTGCTATTTTAATGCTATTCTGACTTGTTAATTGCAGTCTCTTGAATGGAAACAGATTGGCAGGTTCCTTACCGGAGGAACTTGGTGATCTTCCAAATTTGGACAGAATTCAGATAGACCAGAACTTCATATCAGGACCATTGCCTGTATCATTTGCCAACAATAACTCAATCAGTGGATCAATTCCACCAGAGCTTTACAAACTACCTAGTCTTGTTCACTTGTAAGTTAAGTACCCAATTGGATCTAGTTAGTGCTGATTTTGCCTTCTGGTTTTGTTTCTCTTTGTGCTTTAACATAGTGAGTTTCTGCAGACTGCTTGACAATAACAATTTATCAGAGCCTCTACCACCGGAGTTATCTAGGTTGCCTAACCTGCTTATTATGTATGATCTCTCCCCTTCCCTCAGTTATAAATATGACGCATAGTGTAGTTCCTTCTTTCAGAACTATAAATCAAGAACTATATAGAGCTCACTATTACACGAGTATTTATTGATATACCTGTGTTTTGTCCATCAAGAGTCTTAGGAACTGCAGCTACCTTCGAAAATGTGGGTGGAAAGATGCTCGAAGCCGTCCTTATAAACATGTAAGCTCTGTTCCTTTATCGTAACTCAATATGTTTTCTTTTATCATACATGTTTGCTCAAATTGTTCTTTAGAACCATCCTTACCTGTCTTAGAACCATCCTTACCTGTATATCTGTTTCTGATAGAGAGCACAGACATATCAAAAGAAAATGCAACTAATAAAGAACATTTATAAATGAGTTATTAAAATCTATTATTTATAAAAAAAAATCTAAAAAAACTAATAAGAGCCGAATCAACAAAATTTAAAAGCGAGTAACAACATTTAAGGTTTTCCACTCATCTAATCTATCTTTAATGTAAGTTTCCCATCCTTCAACACATGGTAGATGTTGATATATCCAACTGGGATGCAGTGGAGGTAGTGGAGCATTTGGGTATAGAACTGCCTTATTAAAGTGCATCCCATCACAATTCACAATTGAAACAATTATTGCATTTTCTAACACCTCACCCCTTAGTGGTAGATATGTCCTATACTCTGATTGATGAAAAACTGATAATATGCAATTAAATGTAGTTGCAAATAAACATCCCATTTCAGGGAATGCCATCCAACCATAAAATCCGCAACCATTATATGATAGATGGTTTAACCTTTCTTTGAGTTTCAAGCATGAATCGTTACCACCTATAATACCAATATGAAGGTCCATGTTTATTTTTAACTCAGCCATCATTTTAATCCGAACAGTCTTCCATCCATCAATTTTACTCAAACCTAACATTTCTGCACAAGCTCTATATCCACAATGACCATCACCGCGGACATTTTCCAATTTATGAATAACTCTTTTCATAACGTTAACATTTAACCATCAAACGACTTATCCGGTCTCTCGTTCAAATCTGGTATTCTACTTTCATTTGCTGCATTTTCGTGTAATACAAGTCCCATACTCTCAGAATCCTCCTCATTTTGAGATTTTATTTTTAACTTCTCAGCATTCTTTTTTAACTTCTCGGCATTTTTCTTTAGCTTCTCATCATTCTTTGTTAACTTCGCGGCAATCTTCTCAGCAGTCTTCTTCAACTTCTCAGCATTCTTCTCTAACTTCTCAGCATTTTTCTTTGACTTCAGAATCTGTTCTCTACCATGTTCAAATCCAGATGGATTTCTCTTTGTTGAGTTTGATGCTCTTTGTTGTGCTTTTGTTGGCGACCTTTGGTGGTGACCTGCATAACTGGTTCCTCTAACCTGGTCATATCTGGATCAACAAGCTCATTTAATTTTTCTAGGATACACATACGTTGTAACGCGTTTGAATTGTTCCACCTAAGCTTAATTTTTGGTATTTGTGGTAAATCGTCAAATTCGACCATTTCGTCAACACTATAAGGACGAGTACTTAGTTTTTTCCACTGATTGTCTATTGTATCAATAGGTATTGTCGTTCCATACCGTTCGTACTCTTTTAATTCATGGTAACATTGTAGGCCATGTGTCTTGCGAAGTATATGGAGACAACGATTACCACCCTTATTTGTCCAAGTAAGCTCTTTATGAATTTTATCTAGTGCATAAATGGAAACTCTGTTCAACAACTCTTTGAAAATTGGTAGCTTTCGATGTTCATGTCGTACATGTATTTTGTTATACTCAAAATTTTTAAGTATCTCAACCATCCTCGATTCTGACATTAGGTGCATATGTTTCCAACAATATGTAAAATCACCCTTGGATGTAAGCAACCACCTTTTAAGCACACTGTGTTCGCTCTCAACACGGTTAGTGGTAGTGTTCCCGTAGTGTTTAATCTCGTTCGTCCATGCATGAACAAAAAATTCTTTATCTACCAATATTTCATCTTTCAAGTATGTAATGAATGCTTTGTATTTTTTTCCCCATGTGCCTATAAACTTGTTTAAAAGATCTTCATACTCTGTTTGTGTATCAGACTTCCACAGATTTTGCCAATCCTCTTTGATGTCATTTTTTTCTTCTTCATCTTTTGTGTACTTAACGAAATTTGTTTCAACATTTCTTGCAATATGCCAACTGCAACACATTCTCTTTGCATTAGGAAATACGGTTTGAATTCCAATTATTAGGGCTTGTTCTCGATCCGTAAGAAATACAGAAGGTAAATCTGAGTTGTTGTATAGTCTTTTCAAACACTCGAGTGCCCAAATATAATCTTTCTGCTTTTCTTCTGACATAAATGCATATGCAACTGTAAAACTTGTCCCAGTCGATGTCACACCAGCATCATGGAAAAGGGGTAGTTTCCATCTGTTTGTTTTATAAGTGGAATCCACGAAAACAACTGATGGAAAATATTTCGCCAATTGTATACTGTCAGGATGTGCCCAAAATATATGACTCAACACATCTCTACCTTCAATGCGCTGATCCCATGCCACATATTTATTGTCATTCAACAACTTCAACAAGTATTACATATTTGTCCTTCCGGCTTTTTCGTTGGATTTTGTATAAGATTTGTAATTGTATATCGTTCATAGACTAGATTTATTTTCAGGTTGCTTTCTTTTAATTGTTGATAAAATGATACCCGGTTTACTTCCACTTGTCGTCATCATATCAACTATTTCTTTTTCATCACTCTGTAAACGAGCTGCATAAGGATGTCCAAGCAATGTATCGGATGGAGCATGATTGTGCACACCACATTGCACTTTAATAACCCATTTGTTTTCTTCAACACATGAAATTCTTAGTTTAAAAGGACAATTGCACTTCCTTGTGCCAGTTTTTCTACCCTTTTTAGAGACATGTTGTAGTTGCTTTCCAGAAGATTTGATAGTTCGAGCTCTATATTTACCTCCTCTTTCACATCCAAACTCAACTACCGACCCTTTATCCATCATATTATCATATGATTTGGTAATAGAAATACAAAATCTATTTTTTCTTGCGACCATATGCCACCATTGTTTAACATGATCCTTAGAGACGAAAACCTAAAAAAAAATAACATTACATTCAATTTAGTAAATTTTATTAACACGTAATAATTGTTGTGAATAAAAAAATAATAAGGAGAATGAATACCTCATTAGTCGAGAATTCGTCACGTACATCAAAAACCAACGGGTGTATGAGATTTTAAAGACTGATCACCAAATGGTTCATAATTAGAAAATATTTGTAAGCGACTAAAAACAAACAAATAGACAGGAAAACTACTAGTAACAAGCATGCCAAAATAGAGAGATAAAACAAAACGGTGACTAATCGTTGCACAGTTTTAATTTCGTAGGCAATATGTTTTATTTTCCACTTTTTGCTAACAAATTTTTTTGATACAGGATGTAGAAGGTTGCTAGGAGAAGATAATTCAGCATGACATTGAAGTCTGTTTTCCCTGTAACTCTGTTTTCCCTGTAACTAATGGTGTGCTAAACTCTGTTTTCTGTTTTCCCTGTAACTAATGGTGCTAAAATCTGTTTTCTAATTTTATTGAAGTCTGTTTTCCCTGTAACTAAAACCTGTTTCTTTTTATTTTCAAGTTTGTTAAACAATATTGTTAAGGCTTATCTCTGGACTTATTGGGTTTCTGAAATTGAACCCTGTTTTTAACGTTAATAAATTTAGATTTGTTTCTGAAAAAAAAACAATCACCGAGTAACTGCAATCCCCACAGTTAATAACGTTAATGAACCCTGTTCTAGTCTACCAAAACGAAAGAAACATCCAAAATTCAAAAAAAAAAAAATTATGGCAGAAAAGGGTTAATCAAAAAATTTAAGTTGTAATTAAATTCTTTAAGTAATACCGTGTGGGGTTGATTGTCAATGCAATTGAAATTTTCCACTTCAATGGTTGAAGGAGTAGAATCTTCTATCATATCTTATATACCAAAGTTAGATTTAGGGTTATTAGAATTTATAGAGATAAAGATTAGTAGAAGTGAAGAAGAAATAGATTTAGGGTTATTTATAAAAGAAACTAGAAAAGGAAAAGGAAAATAAAGTTGGATTGGATTAATAAATTTTACTTTGATTGAGTTTTTAAAAAATAATAGAATTCTATTTATTTTCTTATTGGATTGTATTAATAATAATGGTGGATTGGAAATAACATGAGTCTTAAGAAATTATATAAAAATTTGTTTCGGATACTACATTATCTTCAATCAATGTTTTTTTTTTTTTTTTAATGTTTGGGGCTTTGTATTTTATCTTTATTGTATGAGTGTTGTTGATTTTATAGGCAGAAGTGAAAAAAGCAGTGCCAAGAGGTGAAGCATAATGTAAATGGAAGTGATCCAAATTAAAGGATCACGTAGAATACTGAATACAAAGCATTCACATAAAATTGGTGCCCGTGCAGTTACGATAGAATTAGTATGAATCAAAGAGTGGTTAGGATTATACAATCTGCTTTTAGTCAAGAATATAAAACAAGGTTGAGTTATAAGTGGTGGTTAGGATTTCATCTAGAAAAAGATAAAGGGTTATAAGTGATGGTTGAAATTTTGTTTTGGAAAAGATAAAGAGCGGCTGGGATGAGTTTTAAGGGTGAATAAAAAGTGGTCTAGATATAGATTCTGTTTTAACTATTACGCCTGCATCAATTGTTAGGGAGCCCTCCTTAGCCAGCCCTAAATCAAACGTTTTCGTTCTTTCCCATTCATTCCAGTCGATTCATGAGCAGTCGTTTTGCAATTTTGATTCATGAGCCATGCCATCGGTCATTCCTTTAAGATTAGTAGAAAACCAATGATGAATTTATGCCCTCCATTTAACAATAATAATTGTTCTTTAGTTGGTTCGTGCAATGGTTTAATTTGCTTCAATGCACGGCTTAAAGGCTAAGGTTATCGTGGACCTGCTTATATCTCAGTTTATTGGGTTTTCTTGATTTTGAGTTATATTCAGGTTTTCCATTTGATCGATTTTAAGTATTACAGTGCTGAGAAACCTAAAATTTACGTTTTTCGTACTATTGCAGAGTTGAGGAACTTAAAAGTTAGTTTTTTTTGCCTAATCGTTGATGAAATTCATTGAAAATTATAGTTTTTAAAGTCTCATGATTTAGAGATTTCGATTGTCTAATGATTTTTTCTTAAAGTTGATTGATTGAAACATTTCTATTTTGTTTGCCTACTCTTTTGAATGATAGTTTTTTCGTATTGGATTGCTTCAGTGTGAAATTGGTATAACAAGATTTATGGCAGAAGGAAGAGAAGGGTTTGATTGGTGTCTTGCCTGTTAGAGATGCTACCGAGGGTACATCTTTTGGTTCAGTATTATCTCAAGGTAATATTTTGTTTTTCATCTGTTGATCACCTGTCTCAATAAGTTTACAACTGAGGTGTTCGATATTATGACTGAATGTAACAATTTTTTTTTGAAGATGTTGCAACTGATTCTGGGGAAAGAACCTGAAAATGTCCTTTAACGACTCCAGATACTCATAAGCTAGATGGTAATAATCATCCAAAATTACAGTGGCATACCAGGTACGGTTATAGATGGAATCATATGTGGTTTGTAGCTCTTATGATATTTGTCTTTTCTTTTGTTGGGATGTGATGATTTAAAATCAACAAGTATCTTTGCTTTGGGTTTATTCTGAAAAGTCTCACTGGCCATGTTTGTCATTTGTTATCTATATGGAAGGTATGCAAATGATGGCATGTGATGTTTCATATCAGGGGAGTTGCTGCGAGAGCTTTACATCTCTCTAGAGATGTTGAGAAACCAAGTGGGAGGTCACGCACATAGTTGCTCTCGAGGGACTTGTGCAGATTCAGTGTCCAGGAACTTAGTGTTAGAGGAACATATCACATTGCTAAGATCTCTCGCCTTGGTATGGCGAAGCTTGGTATGTAGTCTTTGCTCCCTTTGTATGTACTCTATAGTACCAGCAAATGAAAAGTTATCCACCAGTTCCATACCTTTTTTTTTGTAAAAACATGGAGTTTCCCATGATATATTTAAGTTGTGTATCTGAATTTTTTTTCTGCATCTAATACCGAGCTACCCTTTTTATCATACAGTTACGGAAAACCACTCATATTGATCTCAATGTTAGTATGGCATAAAATAAAATAAATCGGTTTTGGTTCACGGACCTTGAATACCTGCTCATTTACTACCTTCTAGAAATAGTACGTGTACTGTCATAGCCTTATTTTAGATCTTTCTCACCTAGGGAAGCTCTTTATGTATCTGCAAGTTGGTCCTTAACAACATTCTCTTAATGTGAAAAATCAAAATGATCCTCACTAAAAGAGGAGCTCAATCATGTATCAAGCCAATGGTTGCAAGTCACAATAGTAAAATTTAGCGGCATACAGTTTGATATACAAGTTTTAGCAGTAAAGTTTGAGGTGTAATTAAGTAAAGACTTTTCATACACTTTGATACACTTTTTTTTTTTACATTTTTTCACAATACTACACAACTAAAGAGATGCTTTTATTGTATTAGTAAGTGAAGACTTTCCATTGTGATTGATTGCTAAATGATCTCTTTTTCGATAAATTATTACCAATTTTATTTTCCTCTTTTCTTCAGGTACTTATGTACATAAGTTTCTCTCTTTTTAATCAGGAATCTCATTGGATCTTCGTCAATTTGTCATTATATAATCAAATTCCATCCAAATATTTGCATTTCTTAGCAGAACCTAGATCGTCACGACTCTAAACTGTGCTCCTAGAGGTATTCAAATTTTTATATCTGAGTTGAATTCAGATTTAGAGAAGAATAAAGTTTTCCCTATTTCGTATTGTATTAAAATATATAAAGTTAAACACTAATAAATTTTGTTTGATGGTGACACCCTAAGTTTTGTTGTTATTTATGTTGTTGTTGTATCATTAGGAGTACCTCAAAAATATGTACCACTTCTACCGTATCTCCTGACCTGAAATCTCATCGATGGAATCCTTTTAGGATACATCGGGAACATTGTTCAGTGAGTTTAAAACCTCTCATTCTTTCAGTGCGTAGTCCTTTTAAAAGGCTTTTTCGTTTATGTCTTTCTAGCTAGAGTATCAATTTATTAGACTTTAATTCTATCATGTTAAATACTTTCCGTAATTGCCAGCAAAGATAGATAAAAACACAAGAATTGATGTAGTTGAAGAAAAGAGAGCTAGAGCATCGGCCATATGCTGTGTTACATATCTTTTCAACAAGAAGATAAACACGACGCCTTTGTATATATTTTCTTCTCTCTTTAATCCATAGATATTGCCCCGACATTGATAGAAAAGTTCAATGAATTGACTACCAAAAGAAATGATAAAAGTTTTTGCAGTTTTTTCTTGCAGGTTTTGTCCGGGTAAAGTCAAATCCGATGGTTTCTCGGCCAGGTCAGAAGGTACAATCATCATTATATCTTTGGTTTTACATACATGCCTTTATTCTGTATCTTCTAATATTTGCTCGAATTCTTTTCCAACCAAGGCTATTCCCGTAATTTTCCCATGATACAACTCCCTTTAAGAAATACCAGGTACAATCATTTCAGGCTTCTACGAAATACCTTCTAAGCAATCACTCTCTTGATTATAGTTTTTCAGTTTCTGTTTTTAATTAAATTTAGAGAGAATCTGAAAATGTTCTTCAGTTTTTTATGTCTATATTAGCAGGATGAGCAAATTCCATTAAAGAGTGTGATGAAACAAAGGCTTAACCAACGTTCAGGGTACATTTCTTCCTTAACTTTTGGTGATCAGGTAACCTTATTACTACTTATCCTTCAATATATGTCAGATTTCAATACATCTAGACCCTAATATATCTGGGATATATATAAGCGTGATTTGTAGTGCATGGATAACGTTTAATAAAACAATATATTCTTAGATACTGTATTTAATGCTTATCGTGCTAGCCCAACTGGAGGAATCGAATCTCTCTCCAACCTTATTATTATTGTTGACAAATGCATGAATAAGGTACATTGCATTTCTTCCAAATATTGAATGCCTAGAATAAATTTTATAGACATGGAACCAAATAAGAATAGTTGAAGTGATGTAGGCATTATATATGCAGAAACTCCATCTTGATGAATTAATGAGTCATGAAGCTCAACTAGATGATAAATATGAAGCATATGAGATACTTGGTTGTTCAGCTTTTGCCTTTGTATAATGAGCTTTCAATTCGTCTGTTAATTTGTTTATTTTTTTTATCACTTTAGACCAAGTAGCCTTGCTGATTAAAGAGTTAGATGGTTCTAAAGGTAAGATCCATTATTTTTTGTCGCGAAATGTTAATGGCATCGCATTTTTTAGAAGCATATGAGTTTCATAACTTTTTCCTTATTTAGTAAATGATGCGTTTATTCAGGAAACTTGCGCGCTCCTTCCGCTTATGATAAACAACATTTGAGTAAGTTTTAGTGTCCCGATACCGTGCCTGTGATACTATATAACAAATGATTAAACTTAGATACTTTTTAACCCTCCATAGGTCTTTTTTTTATAAATGTCAGTTTTGTGTTTCAGGGTATAGGGGTATAGGCGCAGTAACATTTACGCAAGCTTGGTACTTTAGCAACTCTCAATTTCAGTTGGGTTTTGAATTTGGCTAGGTATTACTCTAACTTTATATTTCAGTATATTTCCTAAATGATTTTTCAGCCTCCATAATTTATTTTGATTCTAATAGGTTTAAAATGTTAGAATTGCCAACTAAAATCTTTGAAACATGTCGGGATAGATTTGAGGAGCCCAGTTTTCATCCAAGATTTATGTCGCGCTATTAAGATGCACACCGTCTAGAAGAATCAGTTTGTTACTCACTGCAACTAATAAGAATCATGAAACGACTAATGTGGTAGGTATAAGATCCTCAAATAGTCATGGGTGCATACCTATTAGTGTTGCATTAGAATAAATATCATAAAATAGTATATATAAGCTTTTGCATATCTAATTCATTTAGTCAATTCCATTTCACTACGAGAAAATCTGTAACTGATTCCATGACGACAACATAAACCAGAACATTTAAGTTGTTTTAGTTATGTCCTTTTCAAGTTGTTGATACGGTTTAGGAAAATTGCATAATATAACTCATTTATTACTCACCTAGGTTAGGTATTTTAACTATCAACTCAGAATAATAAGCATTCATATTTTCAAATTATGACCAATGAGAAATATGTCTTTTTTATTTTGATACAGTTTAGGACAATTGTGTTTCATTGTTCTTTTATTTCATAAAGTATATCTTTTTCCTACCTAAAAATCTTCTTACTGTATAATACATGTTTTTTTCTTGCATCCGCTATAAGCACTCAATGGGGACATCAAGTTCGGTTGTGTCTTCATTCTTCAAGCAAAGGTAGAAAAGCTGAACAAGGTAACCTACAGATGAGGTTATTTAATACATATTAGTAACATGGATTGATGACTTCAACACTACTATATGGACATTGGATCATGTTGTTAGTGTTATACGTGTATATCAAGCAGTGTGTGAGGTACACTCTTTTCTTGAATCTCTTGAACAAACAAATCTTAGTTTAATTGACGTCTTAGCTAAAATGGTTTTCACCCATGTAGTTAGTGTGGATTTGACTCCCACAGATGACATAGTTATTTGAATAAGTCAAAACCTTATGTGTTTACTGTATTAGTATTTAATGTGATATATGTGTACATGTGGGTGTATGTCATATATCATCTGGGGGATGATTCGTGTTTGCGAATAAAGTCCCCACTGCAACAAGGGAATATCGACAAACTTAGGCCTTAACATCAAAAAAGATAAAAGTAATGCTTCTCTTCTGTGATAATGAACCGATAAGAGTAATCCTATCCTAGAAAATGGGAAACCCAGTAACTGGATTGAACCACAACACCATAACATCACAATGTTAGGTAAGTTAGCCACCATTACTACGTGGTTCTTTTCTTTTCTCTTATTTTTTTCTTCTTTTAGCATCTTAAACACTAATTTCCGTACTGTATGGATTGTCAAAGTGGGAAATATGAAAGCTTTCGGTACAAGAAAAAAAAAAGGATTATCAATTATATTTTTAAACCTTTTGCTAACTGCAATAGCTATCTTTTCTCAAAGTGGGAAATATGAAAGCTTTCTGTGCAAGAAAAAAAAAAGGATTATCAATTATATTTTTGAACCTTTTGCTAACTGCAATAGCTATCTTTTTCAATCATAATGGCCAAAATCAAGAAGCGCTACCATTGTTATTCAATATGTTGCACAAAAGTGCAAAAGAACGAACTGGAATTTGGGAAGAGAGTTGGGGATCAAAAATAGTTTGGGAATATCACAAATAGTATAGCGATTACACATATTTATTCGTATTTTTAATCCAAAGATTTAGAGAATTTTATAATTTAAAATTCTTTGTTAAGAAACTACTCAATATATCTTATTTTTTGTTGGGCACACTAAATAAATTTTGAGAAAAATCAAATAAACAAAGTTATTGATACTTAGCTCCTTTGTAATGGAAGTGATCGATTTGTCGAAACAGTTGAGCTCCCTAGATCTCCGCAACAGCAACATGGCGAAAGTTTTAAACAACAGAG
Organism: Papaver californicum; assembly: GCA_023531435.1. Taxonomy (NCBI): domain Eukaryota; kingdom Viridiplantae; phylum Streptophyta; class Magnoliopsida; order Ranunculales; family Papaveraceae; genus Papaver; species Papaver californicum. The sequence continues at coordinate 13,289,101 of JAJJMC010003991.1, forward strand.
TGAGTCACGTGTTCAACACGTTGTCCTTAAGACGATAGCGCCCAACTACACTCAAAAAGTGATGTTATAGCCCCACATGATCGTTGCCTCTAGGATAAAGCACCCTACTACACCTACTACTAGCACTCGTAGTAGTTCTCAGCTTGAGCTTGGTAACTCAGAAAAAAACCCTAAGGAAAAATCTCAAAAACTTAAGAAAGATAATAAAAAATTATTATTTTTTTGGTCTCTCCAAAATATGGAGAAACCTTTTTTCCTTGGATATAAAAATAGGTTGTAAAAATATTGTTTATATAATCTCTTAATACTACTTAAGAAATGGAAACTTCCCGATGTCGGACTGAAGTGTTTCTTTCACAAAAGAAAACAAAGGAAAAAACCAAAACATGTAAAGTGATCAATAGGTCAAGAGATCGAACCCAAATAGACACAATATTTTATTTATTTTAATAAAAAAAATTAAAAAGTCATTTTTCATTCTTGTTTTCCAACAATCCTCCACATGAATGAAAACCCCAGTAAAACATGTAAAACACAGAAAGATATTGGTAAACCAACACCCTAATACCACGACCCGACCTGACTGAACAGACAGACGTACCGTGCGTTTGTTAAAGTCATACTAGTCATTCCAATGTTCTCTCCTTCACACAAAAGTGTGACCCCAAGGTCATACTATTGATTGCATAAATCACAATAGTATAGAGAGTTTTCATCTTTAGTTTCTCATAGTGGGACTAAAGGTTCCGTTCACCAAAGTGAAAATGAGCCAGTGATCTCTTAGTAACCCTTAGGTCCTAAGTATCAGTAATACCAAGACCATAAAAACCAACATAAAACTCATTTTCTCAAAATGAATTAAATCCTGATAAAAACCGAAAATCACATTGAAAACAGGAAATACTATATAGGCAAAGGTGTCCATTAGGTCTTGAACCTTTGCTTATTGAGAGATTACCGGAACTACTTGCTAGAGACAGTGAACGCGATGTCTTGAACTGCTAGCGTTTGGTGTAATTCGCGATAACCATCACGCATGATATATCCAAGGTTGATGCCAAGCTCGTGCGGTTGTGCTCATTTTTGCCCTGAGCAAATATCCCGTTTCTCATAATGCTCTAAAGAATCAACTCCATTCTCATAGGAAGCGACCCACTTCCACATTCAGATAGGTGAGTTCTATCAAGAGTGTTTACTGATATACCCCACTTCAATTTTAAATCGAAACTATAGAAACTCATTAAGACTTCTTAAAAATCATCCTCACATGCAGTCACACTATCACGTCTACACCATAAGGAAAGGACAGAGAATGAAATTCTATGTAGTGTTTACTTTAACCCACCACAAATTAGTTGTCTCATTCAAAACCTTGATCTTAGGATCTCCAGTCAGCAAGGTTGAGTATCCTTCATGAAAAGTTTATTTGATGAGCTTAAGCCCCATCCCCCTCGATGCAATAACAAACTATTTCTCTAGATTATCCTTTCATCAAAGAATCCACTGATTTTACTCTTGACTTCATTAAGTCTACAAAAATCACTTCATTAGAGCGTAGTTGTCTTACCGAATTATCCTTCTACGAGTTTGTCTAGACTTTTCCATTGCTCATTTACTTTAGACTCACATAGTCAATTGAGTTTCAGCAATGGTGGCCTCAGGCTTCGGTCACAGAGGAATGCCTTCCAAAAAAGGATTTATCCATACAACTTCCTCTCATGCTTTAATTTAATCGAGCAAACTCTAAAAACATATGTCTATGTAATTTTCCTCTAAATGCTCTTATGCAAGTGTTTTTCTGAAATCAAATTTGGTTGCAGAACTTGATTTTTGATTTTTTACTGAATTTTAGACATTACACTCAATCGGAAAAAATTTCACTCTGCAATTGAAGCTTTCATCGAAAAAATGAATTGTAATACAAAATTTATATTTGTTCCATGAGTGAAAAAACTTGGTGAAAATTTGTACCACCGGACATTGTTAGCCTTTAATAATGAGACCAGAGTTCTCTCACTACAACTCCATAGCTTCAACTGAAGAAGAATGCAACAAAAGTGTTCTAAGCATGAAAGAAATAATGGTTTCAGCATTCAAACAACACGTTGCAAAAATCTCATAAGAGACGAAAAGTCAATCACGAGAATTCGTTATGAACACTCCTTCGTGTTGTCAGCAAGATGTGTAAGTGCTTTTAAAGAACTTGTTGTTAAAGATCTTCTTGTTAATTTCAGTCTTTTTTTCTACGTTAAAGATCTTGTTTATTAATTTCAGGAATGATTACGACCTTCATGTTTGTTATTACATGAAGAGCCTCGAAATTTTTCGTCTAAAGTGGATATAAAACAAAAGGTGCAGAATATGAGGCCAAAGTTGGTATGTAACATCCTCCTTGACAAAGGTGCATTATATGAGTGCAAAGTAAATGTTTTAATTGAAAGTTGACAGTTTTAGTCTGCAGTTAAAAATATTGCAGTTTTAATTTCAGTTTAAAGTACTTGTGTAAAGATTTCAGTTTTTGTTTCAGTTGGAACTGTTAGACATATTTGGTTTAAAATACTTGGAACTTTTATAAAAACATCTCAGTTCGTATATTTATCGATATCTCATTTGGTGAAATTAAGTTTCAGCAGTGAGAAAATTGTTGGAACCCTTTCGGTTTGAAGGAAAAAAGTTGAAACCAAAAAGTGTTTCAACATAATGCAGAAAAGCTAAAACCTTAGACCTAAACCTTTATGCATGAACCTTTAGGCATAAACCCTTACACTTTAACCCCTGAACCATGGACCATGAACCCTTGAACCCTTAGACCTTGAGCCTTTAACCCTGGAACAGGGTCCAACAATTACAGATGTTACATATCAATAAAAAGAAGTAAACAAAATGATGAAACCAAAAAGAATACCATCATAATTTCAGATGAAAAGAAATGATGGAACCAAAAAGAGCTCCATCATATTACAGATAAAATAAAATACTGAAGTATATTATAAACTATGAAACCTATTTCAGTTCCAACAAATTACTCCCTCCGACCCATTTAGATGAAAGGGAAGAGTTTTTTACGCAGATTAAGAAAAATGAGAGATATTGGATTTTTTTTTCCAAATATATCCCTTAATAATAATTTGTAAAATATTTAAATTTCCTAGTTTTTTGTTCCTTGTTTCTAGTGGTTTGATTTTAATGCAGGGAAAAATCAGGAAAAAAAATAAGAAAAATATGAAAACCTTTATCTAATTTGGGACTTGGAAAAAACCCTTGCTCTTCATCTCAAATGGGGACGGAGGGAGTATAAAAGACTGCAACTCTAAAAAATCTAATTTAAAATTAAACAAACATGAAACACCTGCTGCAAATTAACATGTTTAACTGTAATAAATGTAGAAAAAAGAATAAATGAAATAAAACAGTCAAAGAAAATATGAAATGAAATCTGAAAATGTAGATTAAAACATATTGTAGTCTAAAGGAAAACTGAAACTGAAAGTCGATGAATTGTAGTCGAAATAACTTCACATCTGCCGCGTTGGGCATGTCCTTCGGTTATGGGTAGACAAAACATGGCAGCCACCACAAGTTCTAATCTTCTTCTTGGGAATTGAACTTGTATTAGGAATTCTCTTCTTCTTCCTTGGACGACCTGATTATGGTAGAGTATCAGGACCAAGAACAACGTAATTTGGAGACACTATCGCAGGCTTTTCAACTGTGGAAACATGATTAATTGCTCTTGCATAGGATTCTCGGTAGAAATTTACTGTGCAGTAAAATTTTACATACTTATATGGATCTTCTCAATTCAACATGATACAATGGACATCCTGTGCACAAGGGAAACCATTGATGCGCCAACGGTTGCAAGAACATGTTCTTCTTTGCACATCGACCGCTTGTGCTAATGTCGAATGAACTTCAAACACATATTGTGACGACTTGGTGACATTGTATTCACGGCCATACATCTTGTTGTTGTAGAGCTTAATTTTAAATTCTGGACATAAAGTTTCTCGTAACTTCAATGAGGTTGCACAATGTTCCTCGCGACGTACACACATTTGATTCATAAGCTTCATTGTGATCTCATCAACCATGATGACTATAGGCTTCTCACTCTCTTCAAGGATCCAACCATTGAAACTATTAGTGATATTCGAACACAACCTACCATAATGACGACCCTGGAAATAAACACTTGCCCATTTATCAACCGAAGCTCTACTCAAATAATCTTGTAACCTCTGATTTTTGACCTGCATCAACTTCTCCCAATTCTTTGAAAAATATGTATGTTTATTAACATAAGCACATTTTTTAAACAATCCCAACACATAATTGTTATAAACCGTATTTTCCTTCAACAAGTATATATTTATATTATTTTTCATATGCCAGAATCACCACCCATGAACAACATCATGGAATACTGTAGGAATTTGATTCAACAAACCACTACCTTGATCACTCACAAAAGTAAGATTTTTTCTCATATGAGAAATGACTTCAAAATCTCCAAAAACCATTTCCAGTTCACATCATTCTCAGATGAAACCACAACATAAGTTAAAGGATAGATTTCTGCAACATGAACATGAAAAAAGGTTTCAACATAAAAATGATAAAACCAACAGAAACAAATGATGAAACCAACAGAAAAAAATGATGAAACCAACAGAATGTTTGAGAAGCTTACGGTCATTTACGATTAGACCTGTTGCTGCCATGATATGACCAAGGTATTTGCTCTTCAAATGGGATGCATCAAGGAATAATTAAGGACGACAGTAATTGAATCCACGAATGCATGCTTCGAAAGAGATAAACAATCTCTGAAATTTTTGAGTCCCATTTTCAACTTCCAAAACAACATGAGATCCGGTATTGGTTTCAGTCATTGTTGGTATACCATTTCAAGAACATAAATGATTTCTAGTTCTCTCTCATATAATATTTAATGCATGCTTCTTCCCTATATATGCATAATAACGACTAATGTCAAAGCCATACTCTCTTGTAAACTGATTCATAATATCCTTCTTCTTCTTCTTCTTTGGATTATGTTTAATCTCATCGAGAATCAAGCTACTAATTAGTTTCTTCAACACATGTAGTCTGTTAAAAACTCCACCACTACAAGTATGTTGCTTTTTTAACTCCTTGATAATACAAGGGTTACCTTCAACACCATCAATAGAAAGAACATATATATGTCATTCACATTTCTCCTCTTCCTTTTTAGCACAACATGCACCAATCCTCAACTTCTCATTCCTTGTCGTCTTGAATGAATACCCAGATGTTGCATGACATTTCAACAAATCACTAAAAACTTGTTGAACACCTCCCAGAAACACCTGATTAACACCCTGAAAAATGCCTAACCAAAGTGCTGACTTCAATGGTTCTTTCACTTTAATAGGGACATCATAATCAGCTAAATTTGTAAGTCTTGCATGCTCAAAAGGTATAATTCCTGAACTTTGTGGATGCTTAAAGTTATAATTCCTGAACTTCCTGAACTAGAACTAAAACAATCATCTATATGCCTTACATGTAACTCAAGAGTTGGAAACTCATTAAACAAAGTAAATAGAGCAACCGATTAGAGATCAAAATCACAATGGATAACCTTTTGCTGATCACCAACTATGTGAAAAAAAATTATAAAAAGAGGAGATAATCGACACCAACTTGAACATATACTACCATTCAAATCAAAAACAGATGCTTGTAGACCAATACAAAACGATAATGTATCCTCTTTGTGAGATATAACCGCGAGAAAAGATTTCATAATCTACATGACAAGTATGAAACCAAAAAAGGTTTCACTAGATGTGAATATCAACAACAACAACAACAAATTTTGATTTGAATAACAATAACAACATAACAAGTTTCATTCTAATAGATTTGAAAAAGAACAACAACAACATAACCAAAAATATCGTAAAAATAAATGGATTTGAGTTTCATAATCAAAATCAAATCGAAAATTCAAATACAATAAAAAACAACAAAATAATTGATTACCTGAAAAGCTGAATTTGAGTCTCCGATGAATGATTCAACTACTACAATAGCTTAATCCGAAAAAGAAGATGATCAAATTAGAAGGATAACTGTAACTTCAGTTGTCTTCTTCAATTTAATATCTAATTTCAAACTGAAAAGTTGAATTTGAGTTTCTGATGAATGATTGAATGATTCAAAAAACAAACTGAAACTGTAAATTCTTTTTTCTTCTTTAATTAAACTGAAACGAATACAATATCTCTTCTTCAATTAAACTTGTAGCTTGTAGCTTCTCTTCTCTTATTCAATCAATTTGAACCTAAAATTACTTTCTGAGTTGCAAATATTGATTAAATCGGCATGAATGTTAGAATTGAAACCCTAAAAACTAAGAAAAAACGAAGATAACGTCGAAGAAGATTTTTGATTCTCTCTGAATATAATTTCTCAGAGAAGATCTGTTTTTCTCTCTAAATATTTTCTTCCGCCAAAAATTTCCTTTCAAAGGCTTAAGAATATATAAGGAAGGGCAAGACTGGTATTTTAAAAATTAATAAAAGCTAAATTTAAATATTATAAATGAAAATGGGATTTTTGTCTTATTTTTATCTCAAATGGCTTTTATTTGGTAAATAATAATATGGGAGGAGTTTTTGTACACCAAACTTGGTCACCTTGGTGTTTTATTACTTGTTATGTTAACATATATTATTGTTGATATAGCTGGAAACTGATACGGGAAGGCATTGGAAGATGATCTTAATACTTGACATTCAAAAAATAAACAGAATACTTACTCTATCTGATTAAAACAAAGGAAACATGTAGGATCACAAGAAGTGTTAAACCTGAATATATTCTCCTTCACTGCAAGACCACTAAGAATAATTTTTCCAAATAAACAAAAGTATTTTGGGAAAAATATTTTTCAACTTCCAAAGGGCCTTCTAAGGAAAATTAGTTGTTGTAGAAGTAGATGAGTTCCCATTTGCTAAGACTTCATAACAATACTTTGCTGAAAAAGATCCTGAAGAAGTTTTAAGCCACATCAACGAGTCTTGTATAAAATCATTTGAGGATAAATATAATTCATATATTTTATCCATTATATATGGAGGAAAAAGTTCTTTAAACAGTTCCATATTCCAATTCCTCGAACTATGAAGAAGGAGATCTTTGCCCATTATTATATGTTCTGGAAATATAGCCCAATTTCTAAATCTGTTACCCATCATATTTGGTATCATGGATCATTCCAAATGTTAATCTTCTCCCCGTTATTAATTACCTAATAAAAAAATTCTCCATAATTGTTTTTACTTCCAATATACTCCTCCAAGTTGAAGAAACTTGCCTTGATGCATTGATATTCTACAAAATTTCTCCTTTGATTAATTTGACCCGCTTATCATCTTTATCAGTTGGAAATCTCCAAACAAATTTTCAAACAAGAGATTTAGTAACCAACTCCATATCTCTTATGCCTAGTTCACCATCTTTTTTTGCCTTGTATATCTTTCCCCGATTTACAAAATAGTGTTTTCTGGAGAACATATCATGTCCCAACCAAAATGAGCACTGGATTATTTTAATAATCTTCAAAACCTTCTTGGACAATAAAGAAGTACCAAAAAAATAATTGGAATTGATGATAACACTAACTTAGAAAGAACGGTCTTGCCTGCACTGGATATAAAATGTTGTTTCAAACGTGAAAGCCTTGGTTTAAACCTTTGAATCTGAAAATCAAAATTGTTGATCCTAGAATATGCAAGTAAAGGAAAAATTCCCAGATATTTATCTTTTGTTCTCATTTCCCTCGTATACACATATCTTCCGTAGTAGTATTTTTCCTTAATGGGTCCATACTTCCACTGAAAACAATTGCAGACTTGTTAATATTTATTTTTTGTCCTGACCATTCGGAGTATTGATTGATTAATTTATTCGAATTATAAACACTGGATTAGCATCGTCTTCCATTAGGATTCTATGCATGCACATGGATAGACTAATGTCTTTGATGTCAACAATTGTCCAACCAATTGCCGTTTTGTGCTCTTTCAGAACCCTAAGTAGACGTCCTTCTTGTATGTCAGTAAGGTTCTTTGCAATGATTACCGGAAGCTCTCCATAGCCATGTGTTGCTAACTTTATAGCTAGGGTTTTATGTTGAAACCACTTTGAGTATTAGGTCAATTAAATTTATTTATATGGTAAGAGACTATTATGATTTGAATAGATTAATTCTTGAATGTTGTTTATTGATTTAATGATGAAATTAGTTGTTGCTTCGCCGATAATTTTTAAAGATTAAACTTGTGCGGAAAATTGGGTTTAAAAAGTTATGAAGACATCCTTTAAAAGTGATAAAGGCACCTATACTTCTGGTCAGAACTTTATAAGTATGAAAACATACTTTAATTTTATTATATATATAATGTTAAGGAGCTTGACTCCATGCTGATGTTATATATAAAATAAGTAAATGACGAGTTTAAGCTGATAGACACATTTTTGTGTCCGATTTAGTCTCAATTTTATATGTTG
>JAJJMC010003991.1:13297675-13336665 GCA_023531435.1 Papaver californicum
TTTTTTTGGAAATTTTCTCTTGGTTTGGAAAGCAGAATTAAATTGGGTAATAAGAAGGAAGAAGAGAAAGATTTAAACAACATTCTCTTGATAGAATCAAACCAACAGAGAAAGGGAAGAAAATTCTATTTTTAGAATTTGTTTCGGTGATTTCTAAAAAGAATTATAAGGAAGTTTTAATGTGATTTAAGGCTTGGTATGGTATAAATAGAGGGGAAGATCAATTGGGTGGAGAGAAGAAATTGGGGAAGCTTAGAATTGCTCGAAATCACGAGACGAAAGCTAACAGACGAACAAAAATTTTTGCTGCTGCCAAGAAGAACACGAAGGAGGCTACACCAGAAAACAGTCGTTCATTAAAACAGGAAACTGTCGTTCATTAAAACAGAAACCGTACTTTATTTCAAAACGCAACAGAAAACTGTTTCTTGTTGCGTATTCTTTTGAACTGTTTTCTGTTACGGGCTGAAGTGTTTCCAGCAACACTTATAGCCGTATCTAATCGACTCTGTGCAATCATATTCTCCTTGTAATCAATATTTTGAGCAATGAAAAGATCTTTTGAGCAAGTTTTCTCCACCATGAGCTAAGTTCCTTTACTGGGATGATGGAGGAGGTTTTTCTCTCAATTTTATGTGGTAAGTCTATTTTATTTAATTTATTTATAATTCTTTATCTATTAAATTGCATAGTTTCGAAATAGAAAAAACGGTTTTCATTCAGTAGTGGTGTTTTTGTTTGATGGATCATGCTGGGTTGACGACCATTGATGTTCCATGCTTCTGATTTACCTCTGCTTGTTTGCATAAAAACCTATTCTGGAAATATCTGAGCTTAATTTATTTAAAAAGAATTACATGGTTAATCACATAGTTATGGGAAATAACTGAATCCTGATTCCTGGTTTTCTCCATATTTTCTAAAAACATGTCTAGTTTATTTTGCTTTGTTTTTACTATTTCTAAAATCATTACCTTCACAAGTTCGAGAATCGAACACTTTATTTACCACTTTTAAAACTACATCATAAGCATGGACCAGAACTCCTATATATCGGTTCGTCCTTTTATATTTTCTTTTTTTTAAAGAAAAAAATTATGTTCTTTAAGAAGTCTAGCAGATATATATTTTTTCCTATTGCATTATTGTTAGAAAAAACAAAATTTTAGGTAAGTGAGGTCTCTAAGGTGAAGTGGGGCCCTAAGAAGGAAGTAAAAACCTCATGAGTTAGAGGCAAGGGCTCCATGAATTGGAGGTGATGATTCATCAATAGGTGGTGTGGGGCAGTTATCGACTTCCTATGCACTACAAAATGGTGGGTGGGCTTCTGCGTTCCTCCTATGTGGTTTTTTCATGTTAGGTGCATATACTTCTCATTTGCTAGGGCTTTGTCTTGCTATCGATGTTTGGCTACGTCAAACCTGGTATGTTGTGTGCTAAACGAACTATTGGGTGTTGGAGAGACTTTTGTCTCTTGGATAGGGTGTAGCGTCTTGTCGAGACATAGTACGAGTCGTCGTTTTTTAAGACAGAATATGCTGGAGTGAAGGTCTAAAATTTAACAAATAATACGAGTGACCGTATTCGAAGACCGAAGATGCTGGAGATGGAGTCAGGATGGTCATGCAAATTCCAATTTTTTTTCGTAAATAGTTTTTTATTATGTTCATTACTTTTCCTAATGCCAAGCCCACCTGTTGAGATTGGTTTGGATATTTTATCCCAACCTAGGAGATTAAATTCTATTTTATTAGTCTGGTCTTAACAAGGAGTTAATGGGTGCACTAAAATATACCGCCTCGTGTCCTAATAATTTTTTTTTACAATTCTCGTTCTAAATGCTTTATGTTACTAGCCGAACCTCGTATACACTGAAACAACATAGTGAATTTGTCAGGTTTGACTACTAAATGTTTTATGTTACTAGCCGAACCTGAGAATTCCTTTTAAAGAAAAATAAATCGTTTGTGAACATCATGTGATTGATCATAGGATCCCATCTATTGACTTGTAAAACTTGATATAAGCCCTCATTTTCATATTTCTGCGTCATCAAAGAAGGCCCTTGGGAACTTATAATAAATAAAGATGGTGACAAAGCCTTTGGAAGAACCATTTAAAAGAATTGAAAATAAAACTGAAGTAATGCAATGCCTGATCAATTTATAAGCATGCCCATGAATACCCAACAACTGCAACATCTTTCTAAGAAAATACCAATATATTCAAGCGATCATATTCCTTTGGCATATCCACCGTAAAATAAAAATATCCTCCTTCGACTTAGAATTCTTCATAGAATGTAATAACTGCTTTGTAATCACAATATTGTCAATAATTTTCCTACCAGCCACAAAAGCATTCTGATTCCAAGAAATGCAGTTATTTAAATAATTTTTAAACCTTTAAGGAACCAATTTAGCAACCACCTTGTACAAAAAATTGCATAACGATATCGGCCTAAAGTCTTCTGCAATTATGGGACTTTTAGTCTTTGCAATAGAACAATATTAGTATGATTCAACGAATCGGGGATTATACTTGTTCTGAATATGGTTTGAACAAGAAAACATGGCACCAGATAACCATCTGGACCAGAACACTTCATATTTGATATTATGCTCTAAATTTCTTCTTTTATTGGAATGCTAGAAATTCTGCCACACTTCTCGTCTGTCATAGGAGAATTTGAATTGAAAATTTAGCCAAGTGGTTCAAGAGGAAAATTTGAATCCATTTTCTCGTCTGTCATCTGGAGGCATCTAAGCAAGAGGAAATAGTTTGAATCCATTTGGGTGTATTCTGAATGCTTGAAAATTTCTTGGATATGATGAAATAAACTTTGAGAAATATCTTCATTATCAATACCCCAAGACTGATCATTAGCATGAGATTATATTTCTTCTTCTTCTCTTTTGCACGCACATATGCTGGGAGTTGCTTTGTAATTCTATCTCCAATGTTTGCCCAATTTATCTTTCTACATTGCTACCAATATGATGTTCCCATGACAGTGTATTCATTCAGTTGAGTTATCAAATATTTTTCCCTGTAAAAATTATTGTTAGTAGGCCCTTAAAGATTGAACAAAGATTAATTCATTTTTCAGTTTCCTAATTTTTTTTCCTTTCCACGCCCAATGTTTCTTCTGCTCCAAATAACTAGAAAGGAACCTGAAGTTTTTAAAACATTTTGAAGATCAAGATTTGAATTTTTAGACCAAATTTAATAAATATAAGGAAGAAATTCATGATGGTTACACCAGAAAGCTTCGATCTTGAAAATGGGATTGATCTCTAAGATTGGAACGACAAGCATTGATAATAATTGGACAACGATCACTTCAACTCTTGGTAAATGCGAAACTCCATCATTTCCAAAAGTTAAACACCAATCACGAGTAGCCAATGATATATCAATTCTTTGCCGTATATTATTGTCAAACACTCGACCATTATTCCAAGTATATGTTGGACCAATAAAATCCAATTCTAAGAGATAATTCTGGTAAATGAAAGTATTGATGCTAAAGTTGATAATAGATGACCCTCCACTTTTATCCCTACTAGAAGTGATAACATTGAAATATCTTATAAATCATATTCTTCCAGGAAATTGGTGAATACAAATTGACAAGTTTCTCTAAAAAAATTGCTCGGTCAGGCAGTTGAGAAGGGCCATAAATACATAATAGATGACAAGGAGGAAAAGGACCAGAAGGTCCAGAACCAAGTATGTGAATTATGTTTTTTTATAAATTAATTGTGCATATATTAAACAAATTTTGATACAACTACCATTGGAGATGCATATCAATACAAGCATATGTTTGTATTTAATGTCTACAAAATACTTTTTTTTTTAGATCTGCACATAGGATATCCATATACCATTGAAGATGCTCTAAGGAGTCTATTTATTACGTAACTAAATTAGTGAAAACAAAACAAAATCAAATGAGTATACAAATCTTTTTACGAGGATGTAAAACAGGAAACAAACACAATACTTGAAACCGATCAAACAAGAAAAAAAAATTATATGAAAACGAGCATATATAAAAAAAAAAGTTGAAATAACGATAGATATATACAATTGCTGAGAGATGTTTATGGGACGGGCATATAGAGGCAAAAGCCAGCTCATGATAAGGGTGTGTAATTCCACCCTCAGCTTTGTTGGCTCCTAAGCCTAACTTACACCTTATTTTTTTTATTTTAGCCCATTTCCAAGCCTATTTTTATTTATTTACATCTTTTGTCTAGTTAGTTCAATGGGTATGCAAGATTTTTACCTCTCCAACCCGGCAATCCTGCCTCTGCCTCCGCGGGCATACAAGGAATACCTATGGCCGTATGGGCAAAACTATGGAGTCCATGGTTTCCCGAAATCTTGGGATACAGTTAACTGCCACTTCCACTTCCACTTCCACTGCCACTACCTCTACCATTACCATATGTACACATGATCTGTGTCGGTGCACATGTTCAGAACCCTATTCCCATGACTTACCGTTTTCGGTTATATCGAACAGTTATTAATAGGGCTGCACAACGGGCGGGCGGGTCGGTTTTGGGGTAAAACCAACTACCAACCCGTCTAGAGGCGGGTTTTCATATTCAAAACCGTATACCAACCCGTCCACAGGCGGGTCGGGTCGGTTTCAACCCGAGGCGGGTCGGGCGGGTTCGGTTTATTTCGCGGGTTAACCCGTGGCAGATAGAAAAAAACTGGCAGCAAAAAACACTAAAAACAGACACTAAAAACAAACAAAAAAAAAACATGAAAGAAAAGGCAGATAGAGATTGAGTTGATGAATCACCCATTAAGCCTCCTAAGAAACAACAAAAAACACCAAATATCGTCAAAATATAATAACAAATACAATTATACAAGGGATATACACTAGCCACAAAACCAAGGATTAATTTATTTTCTTTGCTTTCTTATCATTTGTATGGAGTTGAATCTATATCGTTATCTTAGAAGTTCATGTGGCAATTATAGAACTTGAAATGGTAAGATTTTTAAATGATTTCTGAAAATTTTAGTTTGGAATAGTCTGTCTTTGGAAATTTGTGTAGGCTTCGTTACACAATGAAAATGAGTGATTTTTGGCTCATTTGAAACTAGAAAGAATAAGCTAACACAATAAAATTGTAAGAAAATACAGTAAGATTTATAGCTATGTTAAAAAGACTCATCAGAAACAGAACAGGAATCCCGTATTCAGAAAATGCAGTTTCGGCAGTTTGAAATCAAAAATTCGTACGAAAATCATTTCTCAATGGAATTCAGAAATTTTGGTCTTGTTTGAAAGCTGAGAGAGTCCTCTTTGACATAAAAATAATAGGGAAGGGTATTGAAGTACAGGTCAGTGTGAAAACATCTTGACAAAACAGTACAGCAACACAGGTTCAGAATAAACGGGTTAAACGGGCGGGTTTGGGCGGGTGCTACACTAAACCCGTAAACCGACCCGTGGTGATCGGGTTTTAAATTTTCAAAACCGTATACCAACCCGTAGCGGGTCGGTTCGGTTATAAAACCCGTGATTTTGTCGGGTTCGGGCGGGTGCGGTTTTTCGGGTCGGTTCCTATGCAGCCCTAGTTATTAAACTAGTCTACACTACTACCCATTCAGAGTAGTCAGTTCATCCCATTTCTCAATATGAACCAAAATTATATTTCTTTCTTTTATGAGGAAATAAATAAGGACAAATAATTGAAATTTTTTGAGGACAACATCACCTTAATTCAGTCAAAAACTTCTGCTGCATGTTCTGAAAAAGAATAAAAGAAAAATAATATGAACAACTACATTTCCCAAGATAAAATTGAAAGTTAAAGATAACATATAATCCCTGGGAAAATTAATCTATATATTCAAACCCTAGGGCTAAGAGTAATCACCCCTGATTAGGATTAGGTTTTTACGTATTTCATGGGTCGTTGGAATTAAGAATATCAACTTGTAAATAACACCTTTAAACTATGAATTCAAGCAATAATATCAAACACAAAACGCAACTGAGTTGAATGCCTCATTGAACGTAATAAGTTGGGTATCATTGTTCCTCGAACTAAGCAAATGTTTAATCACATAGGAAGGAATAAAAAAAAATGAAATCCAAAGAGCATCTTAAGTCACTCTAATTGAAAAGTTTACGGGATGTTATTTTATTTTAATTTATTTTTTTAAAAGATAAAAACAAAAATTTTAACTCAATGATTATCTTTTTTTTAATAGACAAAAACCAGATCCAGGTTCTTACCTGACCCCAGCTAGGTAGATTGATCTTACCGTCAAATCCAACTATATAATCGTATTAACATAAACCTTTACTGTAGATTAAATCCCTAACTTTTTTTACCGGAGTTAATTGAACTATAAATTTGGACCCAACGTGTTGATCATCTAAGTTTTAATCAAAAGTCTTCATTTGGTCAAATATGCGATTGTTAATTTGTCTGCAAAATAAATCCTGTACTACGGAATGCTTGTAAGGCTTGTTAAATAAATGTTACTAAGTATCTATGATTTTTGTTGAGCATTATAATCGTACTACTAACTAGTACAACTAATAAAGTTTTCGAGTAAATTGTTTGAATTAATGAATGAAATCAGAATAATTTGCTTAAAAAGATAGAATATTGGATCCATGAAGTGAAGAATGCTAATATTCCTATAGAACAATATGAAATCAACATGCCACACACATGACTACATGTGGTTGGGTAATTCACTGCTAATTAGATATGCCCATATCTCCAACGGATAGTTTTGTCTAGCTTAGAGATCTCGTTCCTTCTATAGCCTAATTATTTATTATCTTTCCCTTACCAATTAGATTTAGTATCTAATTAACAATTCTTAATTCTTAATACAACCTATATTTTTCATGGTCGGTCAGGTACGAAAAATTGTGGAGCAAATCCAATACGTAAGACTAGGATTTCCAAATCATATTTTTATAATAACATATAGAGGTGTAAATTAGGCCGTATCAGCACGAGTACAATCCAGTCTAACACGTGAGTTAGTCCAACACGGTACAACACGATAGTTTCATATGTTGTGCTGGGCCAAACTAACCGACACAATGGCCCAACACAGCATGTGGCACGAATAAGTACGTGGCACAACACGCTAAGAAAGTACGTCATAACATGTATAAAACACTACATAATATGGTATAATACAACATATTTTGTGTATATTTTACAAAAGAGTAGTTATTCTAACCAATTTTTGATATTTTATTTTCGTTATGTTGAGTTATTTCTATAACAACACATATAATATCTAAATATCTGGAAAATATCAACTTTAAAAAAATATAAAATAAAGGTGTCAGGCACAACATAGAATAACACATCACATCCTCAAACATGGTACAACACGACACGTCCTAATCTCTTACACGACACAACACGGCACGTAGCACGACGGATTCGCCTCTTAATGGACTGCGCTGGGCTATGTCGTCCCGTTTTACACTTCTAAGTAACATGTATTTTTTTTTTAATCGGCAAATAAGCGAAAAAGAATTCAAAGAGCATATAAACTCATAGAATGCACAAAGGCATCAGCGGGAAAACCAAACACTTATATCGTGATAAACTTAAAAGATACTAGTAGGACAATATGCGCTATGTACATGTTTGTATTGGCTCACTTAACAACATGAAGATTAAAAATAATGAAATTTTTTGTTTAAAAATAAAAAATTAATATTCTTATTTATACTCATTGTATAGATTATTCAAAGAGCTTTCTAAATATATAAATTCCGATTTATATTTTAAAAGATATAAAGATTTAAGGTTTTTTAATTTATTTTTAAAATAATGGTATTTTTGTAAATAAATAAAGATATGTACAATATACAATTTTACCCTTAAACATGTATATAGTGGTACTAAGGATGTTGGAGATATTTTTGTAATATCAGGATTATACCAACCAAAAATAAGTATTTTCTTTATATTAGTAAGATGTTATAATATACATTTTTTTAAACCAAAGCCTACATGGAAATTTTATTCATAGAAAATAGAAAAAAACAAAAACAAAAAGAAGACTGACCTCGAAAAGGGAAGAGAATAAAAAAATATAAAAAAATAAAAAAAAACATGATATAAAATTATCAAAACCTAAAAGAAGGCGGATAAAAATGATCAGTTTCAAGGACTTGACGAATAAAATAAGATGGTTCGTTCCATCATTGTGATCCTTTAGAAACTCCCCACTTTGCATAGTTCTTACTCTTTTCATATATAAAATATAAAAATTCGTGATCCTTTAGAAACTCCCCACTTTGCATAGTTCTTACTCTTTTTATATATGAAATACAAAAATTCGTCACCACCTTATTAATGTTATGCAAACGGGAAAAAACTGTAGAGAGGATCAAACTTTTGAAATGAAAGTACCTTTATCAAATAGTACAAAATTCAGAAAAATAAATAAATCAAATGGTACGAAAAAAAAATATGTGTAAAATTATGAACTACTTAAGGTAGAACAAATAAAAACTTAACTAATGAAGAGTTACAGTTAATAAATCTGCTATTTTTTGGGCTATTTATTTATGCCCATCCAAAGGCAAAGGATAAGGGGTGTCTAAAATTGTAAAAGTACTAAATTACCCTCACTAATTCAATTTACGTTTATACCATTCAGCCTTAAATTATTTTATTTTATTTAATATTTTTATAATATTTATTATTTTTTTTTGTTTTTTTATTTTTTAAAAAATTGTTAATCCAAAAAAAAGTCAAACTAGCCTACTATAATCGGAAGTACGGAATTTTAATTAGCTACTGATTATATTACAATTGGTTGCTAATTAAAACCTCAAACTACCGATTGTGAAAGTAGAAAAAATCAAAAATTTAAATTTTTGGCAAAATTTATATATGGGGCTACTTTCACAACCGGTAGATATATCAGTCGCCGAAACTACCGATTGAGAAAGTAAAAAAATTCTAAATTTTCTAAGTTTTGAAAAATTTATATTTGGGACTACTTTCACAATAGCTAGATATTTGATTTGTTGAAACTACCGATTGTGAATGTAGAAAATTCTAAAAATTGTAAGTTTTGGAAATTTTATATTTGGGGCTACTTTCACAATCGGTAGATATATGAATTGTCAAAACTACCGATTGTGAATGTAGAAAAATTCAAAATTTTATAAATTTTTAAAATTTATATTTGAGCTTATTTTCATAATCGGTAGATATTGAACTTCTCTAAACTACCGAATGTGAATGTAGAAAAATTCAAAAAATTTTAAATTTTGAAAAGTTTATATTTGGAGTCACTTTCACAATCGGTAGATACTAATCTGCCAAAACTACTAATTGTGAAAATAAAAAATTTTAAATTTTTTTAACTTTATAAAAAAATTATATCTGGGGCTACTTTCATAATCGGTATATATTGAACTTCTCTAAACTACGGATTATGAAACAAAAAATTCGAAATTAAAAAATAAATATTATTTTAGGGCTCATTGTATAATTGAAAGTTTACAAACTATCGATTTTATTAGTGTTTTTTTAAAATAAAATTTTTTATTTTATTTTATTTTAAAACTAAATGTATAATCACTATTAGTGTTTTCTTGGAAAAAAAAAATGTATTAAAAAATAATAATTTTTTATTAATTAATTATAATTTAATAATTAATATAATTTATTAATACTAATTAACCAAAAATAGATTACTCACTATATAAAAATAGGTTAATAAGGGGTGGTGGAAAATTATTTTATAATAACGCTATTTTATCTTATGGATAACCCCCGATTATTTTTCTTCAGTTAAAAGTATGTAAATATTTGTGATAGTAACGGGAAACATGTACAATGAATCAATGATTATGATGACCTAGTTTCAGTTAAAATTGAAAGGAATAAACAGTACTAGTGTACTACTAGGATTTAGGTGTAAATACGATTAGTTTATGATTTGAAAAATATAAAATTCTGAAATACATAAATACTTTGAATCAGTAACGTGAATACATACATCCTTGAGTTGTTCCATCCAATCCAAACTAGCACATTAAAAAAGGATATGCATGAGAGACATATTGGTATATGTCAGTAACTCTTCAGGATAGGTATTTAACTACGTAGATTTTTTTATCTTATGTCTTAGATTTATTAAAAATTAAATCAAATTAAATGCACATTATTGGAAATTATTTTGTGAGCAGGTAACGTACATGTGCCGTATATAATGAGATATTTTATCGTATTTAAAGTAAAATATTAAACAAAAGAATGTGAATTGGGGTATCTTGGCATCGTTGTTCAACGAAAAGGGTATCTTTAACTTTTTGTTTATATAGTACGTATTTATTAGAAAATACATAAAAGAAATAAGGTCGGCCATAAGTAGCAACCAAAACATTTGATGCGTTAGAAGGGACCGTCATGAGTTTTGGTGAGTTACAAGCATGTGCATGTGTCCTTTAGCTTTCATGAAACTAAAATAATAATAGCAAATAATTAATATTAAATGAAATTAGGTAAGTTTAATTTAATGAAAAATTGAAAAGAATAAGTGTTATTAGTCATTTATAATGCTTCCACCATCCGGAAATAGATGATCTAGTTTAAATTTGTACAATTTTTAAGATAAGGTAAAGAAATAAGCATTTTTAAATATTTTTTTATAATTATACTCTTATAGATAATAATTAGTAAAATTTAGATTTAATTTATCTCTTAAAATATACGACGAATTTTTATAAACTTTATACCATTAAAAAGAATTTTAAAACATTTACATTACAAATATAAATATAACTATCAAATTATACATATTTTTTATATTAAAAATAATTAATTAAAATGA
The DNA here is from genome assembly GCA_023531435.1 of Papaver californicum. Taxonomy (NCBI): domain Eukaryota; kingdom Viridiplantae; phylum Streptophyta; class Magnoliopsida; order Ranunculales; family Papaveraceae; genus Papaver; species Papaver californicum. The sequence goes on from JAJJMC010003991.1 coordinate 13,308,548, forward strand.
TAATTTTAAAAATATCTCATTGTTTAATAATTGATCATCTAATAGTGAATAAAATTTAAAAACGTCACCTATTTCTAGACATAGGGAGTATAAAATAAACTCAAGTCCCGGATCTTGCCCCACCTTTAGCCCTACACAGCCATCTCTCTAGCTAGGTCATAAGGACTCCAGGTTTGCATCATCTATATCTCACAAGTCCTAAGAATAACTTCTATATATACCATACAGACTGCATTCATCTTTTCAAATTCGAAGTTTCATTTCATTTAAACGAGAAGAAGAAAAAGAAAAAAGACTTAACACTTGTTAAAGACAACTACTGCTGCTTACTACTCACCAAAATCATCGGTACATTACAAGAAAAAGAAGAAGAAAACAAAGAAATGGCTTCATGGGTTCGTACAATCAAAGCTCCATTCAAGAAGTTGTTCAATCAACAGCAAAGCAACTCAAGAGATAAGAAATCTCAACAAGGTATGTACATACAGTATATACGAATACACACCTACTTGTCTTTCACTCGTCTGTATTGAGTTGGTTTTGTAACATATATATTGGTATATTAAAAGGATGTTGATTTGTTCTTGTCTTGGAAAATTGCAGAACATGATAATCGAATAGTAATGGATTTGCAAGGAGAAGTAATGGCGTGTGCATACGAAGACGTTCAAGTTATGTGGTCGATGCTTGATAAATCCAAGCAAAGAATTTGCACTGTTAATTAGTTATGACGATATGTCAACTACGACGAAGCTGATTATCTATTCATGGCCATATCATTGATAAAAAATCATAGTGGTATGGGTATATATCTGCAAACAATCTGTACAGTTAATTTGTAGCTAGGAATCCGAAAAAGAAAAAAAGAAAAAGAAGAAGAAGAGAAAAGTACTTGAAGATCAGATGATGGTGATGGCATATAAGATAATAGCTACTAAATTCATGCTTTTATTTTGTACTTTGTAGCTGTTTAATTCATAGCCGTCCTATTAATTTTGGTGTTGTTATATAGGAAATCCCCATGGTCTATATTGAAATTTATCATGGTGTGATTTAATGGACAAGAAGGAAAAAAAAAGGTGGAATTGTTTTTCATACAAGGGTCGTTGATTGTTCACCAATTTTGGTCAATTTATAAGTTACAAATCAAATACTAGAACTGTATATGTGGATGGTACATATTTAGGTGGCTTTTAGTTCCATGTCAATTTTTAGTACGCCAGGACTATTGTTCATAAGTTGGCGCGATATTCTCGAGTTCATTTGAAAGTGCCATCAGAAAATTAAAGCCAGAAACAAGAAAATTTGAAATTCCAAAAAAGAAAAACAAATACTCCATTCATACTTGAAAGCTGTATGAGTTATACTTAAAATTCTGTATAACTCGTACTCGTATTTTATAGAGCTTTTTGTGCTTCAAATCTTTTCTGAGAAAACAAAAACGGGTTTCAAGTGCATGTATATAACATTTCCCTCTATATTCGAAAGCGTAATTTTGACCATTCAAATCGATCTCTCGCACCAATCCCAGTTAGTTAATAATGTGTAGTTGTGCGTACACACAAACGAGCTTTTTTACCATCCTAATTTTTCTTTTTTTGATCGAATTTTTTAATATCCTAGTTAGTAGTACTATTTAATCTGTGCATTATTTGCTATCAAATGAGCTTCTTCTTTTTTATATTGCATTACTTATATTAAAAAATAAATACTAATAATAAATACTAATTATATTTCATAATATTAAAAATAAAATAAAAAGTAATATAAATTATTTATTTCTAGGATGCAGATAAATATATATGGGAAGATAAAAGTAGAATCGGTGGTTTGGATGTTATATTTTATATAAACTACGATAAAATCTTAAAATATGAGTTAATATATATTTTAAAATGTTATCTATCTAAAAATTTAAAGGTATGAAAAAAACTTCTACATTTAACCGTAAAGAAATCCTTGTTTTCTATTGGTAGAAATAATTTTTTTTTTTTAACTTTTGTGGAACGTGCGTTTTAGTAAGGACGGTTGGTATAATTTGATTGGTGCAAATATTTAGGAGTTAAAGAAATCCATTTTTCTGTTGGCTTTTTTGTTTTAACATTATTACACTTCGTTTACACCCGATACTTAATTGTACCGGATTAACGTCATCTACAGTGGGTGGACAACACCCAAATCGACGATCTACGCTAATCATCTTTAATAAACGGCTACCGTTAAATTTAATAAGGGAACCAAATTCAATTTGGAATTTATTTATTTATTTAAAAAGGAAACCAATTCAATTTGAAATTCGTTACAAACAGGGACTAGGAAACCAAAAAAATATTTATATACAATCAAAACGGAATTTTGATTGGTGCAAATATTTAGGGTTAAAAAAACCCACTATTCTATTGGCTATTTTGTTTTAAAAATTACACTTTGTTTACACTCAATACTTAATTGTACCGGATCAACGTGACCTATTGTGGGTGGACAACACCTCAAAACAAAATATACGGCTGACACTTTAAACGGTTACCAAAGATACTTAATTGATAAGTAATCGGCTGCATAGTATCAAGCATGTTTTTATAAACATTCTCAGTCAACTGCAATGTATAAAACCAAATACTTAAATAATGTAATTCAAAACTAATAACCAAATTAAAAAACAGTGTATCATTCCCCTATATTTGAAACAGAGAGGTCATGCAACGAGAGAGTTGCAGAACAAACCGGGTATCATGATTCATCATTCTCAACGTGTCTATGATTCTGGTGATGAGTTCTACGACTAATTCTCTTGTAATATTAACATTTATGGTAAAATTAAATAACCAAACCGCCATTAACGGTTGATGAACTTTTCATCCAGTCGTCATGACGGGATGGGGCGAAATCCCGGCATACAAAATCAAAAATTCTAACTGAACTTGATCGGAAGGTAATTGTTATGAGAAGTTAAATATACCCGGTACGTAGCACGGGCACGAATCTAGTAAACGTTAATTGCTAGTTTTATATTTGTGTAAACACTTATAATTTATTTGTGGATATCATACCAACTTATCGTCAATCCTCTTGGATTTTTTTTTTACCAATAAACTCTTGAAATAAATTGGTTATATAACCCTAAAATCATTTTTATGGACGTAGAAAACAAATAAAATAAGATACTTTTCAAATATTCAAAGATCTTAATACTTTTCTAATATCCAAATTGGATATTCTAGCCAATCAAATAAAATTGATTTAAGTGAGAACGAACAAACATACCCTTCTTAGGTATTATCACGTCGGTCTGATATTCACTTTTGATTTGTATGTTTGAATCGCCGTTTTGATGACATCTAATATTTGACCTAAGTCATCTTTATACTGCTTAATTTTTGTTCTCTTCATTTTGATTTTGACGATGAAAATCATCATTTTTTCATATCTACCATCATTTCCACTAAATATGACAATTTCTCCATCATTCCCATTAAATCTGTTTGCTTCACTCTCCCTTTCATCATCATTTTTCTCTCCTTCTCTTACCTTTCTGACTATCCAAAATAAAACCCATTCTTAGAGATAACAAGAATAACATACACCTCCCTGCACATCAGGTAGTACCGGTTAGATTTCTGCCGGTAGGGATTATGCATAATAGGCAGAATTCGGTAGCTATTTAACAAAGGAACAAACTTGTTTTGACTTGAGAGAAAGAGAGAAAAAATATTCCGTTGCGAAGAACGATCTCTCCCTGCCTACAAGCTACATTAAAATCTGATAGTAATATTGAGGCAGGTGTTCTTCCTGTGATAAGAATTCGTTGTAGTTAACAACTTCAATAATATTAACAGAACAAGATAGGTTTTAAGCCTAACGTGTGTCTACTTAACAGCATATATACCTTAACTTACTTATTCTCATCATTAATGGAAATTTAAATTCAATAGCACATGCTGTTATGCATACAATTTTTTCCACATAGATAGTAGGAACTAGGAAGAATGGGTTTTCCTTCTCTCACCACATAATTTTTAGCAGATATATCTTCTTCGATTTGAAATTAAACAAAAGCAGTGTTATATATAATCAACTCATATTGCATTTTCAAACAAGAATGAATCTAGGTGATCATCGTAATGATGTTGGCACAAATTTTAAAATTTTAAAAATAATGAATTTAGGACCGTCTAAGTTTTTAAGTAGGATGCACCTAGATTCATCCTAGCTATTTTTTGAATAATATTTCTTATCTTAGTTTAAGCCGGAATGCATCCAGATTCATCCTAGCTATTTTTCGAAATAATTTTTCTATCTTAGTTTAAGCCAGGATGCAACCAGATTCATCCTAGCTATTTTTGAATATTTTTTCACAACTTATTTTTAAACAAGGATACAACCAGTTTCATCCTAAATATTTTTCGAATAATTTTTCTTATTTTAGTTTAAGTCAGGATGTATCCAGTTTCATCTTAACTATTTTTCGAATAATTTTTTTTATTTTAGTTTAAATCAGGATATATCTAGTTTCATCCTACTATTTTTCGAATAATTTTTCTTATCTTAGTTTAAGCCAGGATGCAACCAGTTTCATCCTAGCAAAATTTTTTTTAAAAAAAAATACTTTCGAATTTAATATCAATAATGTATCTTGTTTTGTAGATAACTTAAAACCTTTCCAAGAATATAAGTTTTATTAAAATTAAATATATATTTGGAAAATTATAAATTTTTTTATGGTTTGTTTTTAAAATAGAAGAGAGAAAGGAAAAAAGAAAAAAATGATATAAAGATGAAAAATATAATTGTCTGGGTATTTTAATGTCCATCACACCTATCTATAATGTTTATTGTCCATTAAAATTATGTTTTAGGAATATTTGGACAGTAGACTCATTTCTCTAAACTCTTGAGCACGAAACAAAAATAGAAACCTCTTTTAGCAAGGCTATATGTTTCGCAATTGCTACCCTGAAAACAGCAGAACATTGAACGAGTTATTTGTCTAGCTACTGTTCTAAACCTCCCACGCATCCAAATGAATTAAGTTAATAATTATCCAGAAGTATAAGTTAATCACAAAGTAACAAATCACATTCTATGTTTTTCCTTTTAGCAGAAAAATTTAGAAAACTCATATACCAATATAACATGTTAGGAGCATTCAGTACTGCATGTGGAGGGATAAGATTCTTGAGATGTTATAACAATATTAATAGGGGATTGGGTTATCCATTCACATATCATATGCATGCATCATGGCCCCTGCCAATTAAACAGAGAGCTATAGTGAATTCATGCATTACGGCCCCACCCCATCCATTGGATACTTCATTGGGAACCTTGCATTCATGATCATAAGTCATATCCGGCTCATATGGACTCCATCGTCCTGTCCAATACTTAAAAGACATATCTATGCTACAACCCAATGTAGTTAATTTCGAATCTCGGTCTTGTCGCGTCGGGACCTTGACATCTTAATAATGATATCTCTGGGAGATTATCGGCGAAATCTCGGGAGTACCAAATCTTATCCAAATTTTATACATGTGAATGCCAAGAATTATCTATATTTTTGTTGATTTATTACCAAGAATCTTAACAACCATACTTTAAGAAGAGATCATATTAATATATTATAATTTTAAGTTCAAAGTTCCAAAAATCTAGATTAAACAACAAACATATACCTTGAATATCGGACGAATCTCGACCGTATCGGCCAATACGGCTATATTTGAAGATTCGTCACGCTCTTAAAACGATACTTTGAATATCGCCGTTATCGCGGCCGTAACGGCCGATATTGACCACATAGGCTACAACCTCTGCCCATGTACAATTTAGTAATTAATATCAGACCCATTTGAGCGTTGGCCGGGGACCCCTCCTTGCAAGATTTTAATTATGCTTAAAACTCCATTTTCTCTCGTTTTATTTCGACAAATGAGTTTAATCCATATCATCAATCAGAAATTAGAGACGGGATACCGGTTGAGTTTAAAGGTTCAAAAAGGATTCAGTACACAAAACAACAGCTCGTAATAGGGTATAACGTCCACTCTGAAGTCCAAGTACACCGATGGAACTCTATTTAAAAGAGAGTCAACGGAAGGGTTTCACGTTGCTTCACATGCTATTCAGTTCCGAATAATATGGAGAACTAATTTTAGGTGTCGGGATGTATCATGCATCACCTGACTACCGTGTTTTGCTCGCCAAACGGCTAAAAAGTAAAAATCGAAGAGGATATGAACGCATGTCATTTGGGCCTGTTTTATTAATTTCTAAGTGGACTTCAAGTTGTCAATTTGACATGAATCCTAATTTGGGCCATATTGGAAAATTGCCTATTTTAATAATTCCTAATTGGACTTCAAGTTGTCAATTTGACATGAATCGTAATTTGGGCCATACTGGAAAATTGCGTACCATACAATTTCATAACCATATCTAGGATTCATGTTAAGAGGTGTCCTAGGAATAGTTAAGCCCGTGTTTGGCAGCATAGATATCGCAACATAGGTTGGGTTATCTCTAAAATAACCGTAATAATATGTTTACATGGGTTATATCGCATCTCAAGATAAAAATAGTATATCCTACCTAAGTTTTAGGAGGAGCGAAATTTTAGTATTTCATGTAAAATTTAAAATACCTTAATCCTTTCCTGGATTTACAGTTACGTTTTTTAAATTTGATAACTAACTAATTTATTTTAAATTTTATTGTACTCAAAACCGTTAATATATATGGTTTTATTATTTTTTTAATTTTTTTAACAAACACAAGTTGAGTTAACTCAGGATAGGATAAAATCTTAGACAAACAACATCAAAACTGATCAGTCTCAAGGTTATTATAAATTAAATTAAGATAAACTATTCTTGGATATGTTATTCCATTTCCAAGCTCCCAAACATTTCCTAAGTTACTAAATTATCCTTTAGTAGTCTACATTTGAAGAGCCATTTACGCCAGATTAAGACGATCACACCCTTAAAAATGACGCTACACTTCGGCAACTTACTTAAATTTGCATCAACAAAACTCCAGACGTAATCTTTTGCAATCGGGAAAACTCTGCATCAACAAAACTCCGAACCAGTAGCATCCGCGATCAATAGCCTTCGCACCAACTACCACCCCAGCAAAGGACTTCTACCTTCCTTGTTTATCTAATATGGATATGTCTCCTACAAGCCCATGACTTGTATTAAGGGCTTAAGCCCAAACTCATAACTAATAATACTCTAAAACCTTTGTGTAACTTAACTCCCATAGTCCTTGAAATGTATATGATTAAAAGGTTATATCCCTTGATCCCTAAAAATTGAGGCCTCACACCTCTTTGTAAAGGACTCTAGTTCGGCTTCCTTTTATAGGAACCCAAGTTTGTTATGTTAATAAGAATGAAGTTTTCTCTCTACTTTCTTTATGTTTAGTTTATTAACTTGAATATTTTATATTGGATCTGTTGTGTAGCATTTCCAGCAACTACACCTTTTTACATCCGACGACTCTATAGGAATAAATTCATGCCTGTCAATTAAGAAGTGGATTTCCATCAACATTGCTACTTTGAATGTGATGTGTTTATTTTGCAAGATTTTACTACTGTTGATGCGATTAAATCACTTTTATAAGGAGATAAATTCTCCCTGGCGAAAAGTAATGGTTAGATGTAAAATTTTAGAATATCATAAGCGTCATTTTTTTCACATGTTAGAAGTCTGATTGGATGATTGTTAAGGTGGCATTCTATATGGTGAATCCTTTGTATTTGTCAAAAATTCAAATTGTTTTTCAGTTTGATCAAATCAGGATCATATTTCTTCAAATTAAACATAATTTCTTTTGATTGGATCAGTTCCAAGATCTAAGTCTAAATTATAATAAAAATACGTTAATTTGATCAAATAATATCAATTGGAAAGACCTTAATCTCTCAATTTCGAAAAGAATCCAATTTCAATTTCTATCAAAATCGAACAATTGATCGAATCAAAATTTACTTTCCATAAAAACAAATATTAGTTATCAATTGATCGAAAAAAGCCTTGAATCTTTTCAATCTTAAGAAGTTGAGTTGAAAAAAAAATACAAAATAAAAATAAAAATAAAAATCAAGGACAGAGTTTCAGAAAATCGGGTGAGGAAGACGGATTTTAGGGTCACATTCCAGACCGACGAAACTGGACTGTCGAAGAGTTCGGTCCAATAACGCTCCACATCCGTCATAATTCGAATTATGTCATTCGCAAATTGGATTGTCTCAGTCAACTAGAATAGACTGTCGCATGAGCTCAGTTTAATGACATCCGAGATTTGTCATTTTACGAAAAGCAAGCCATGGACTTGAGCTGGACAACCGTTTTTATTCTTGGCCCAACTCAAAAACTTTTGCCTGAACTGAGAATGAAAAAACATGATTACTCTTATTTTTGTCAATATATGCGCAACTTATTAAGCCGGTGAACATGTTTGGATGTGGGATTAATAAGTTTTGACAGTTTGATCATGATTTAATCGTTTTGATTGTGATTTAATTGTTTTGGTTGTACTAAGCATATTTTGATGCCGATTCGAACGCAAGCAACTTACAATACTTGATTATCTATTTAAGAGACTTTCTTAGAATAGCTTTTATACAGGTCTTAACGGTAAGTTTTTTGATTTCTTCTAAACATACCATTCAAAACACTGTGCTGCAACTAAATTTTAATAAGTTCGTCGGCCCCCTACCATATAAGCGGTCATCTAGTCTTTGTCTTTTTAATTTGTTTCTTGCAATTCCTTTTGTCCCATTCCTAGCAAGAATTTTCTCTTGTAAGTATGTACACGCGGAGGATGGAGAGCAAAATTTGAAATCCAATTGAAAAGTGCATAAATACATTTTATGCAATCACAAGCACATAGAGACAAATATTAGTAGGTACTAAAGCTATTAGTAGTGAACATCACTTTCGGCTGACGAAGATGAGAAATGTACATATGGAGTATCTTTCTTTAAGTCTTCAATCTAGACATGTAGAAACTAGTTTTTGTGCAAGTTCCCTGGAACCAAATTGGTGGGTTGATGGCAAGCGTGCATTATCCCTGCTTATGTTGGGTTTTGTCGACATTTTGCACTAAATGGTCTAGATTTGCATCTAGACTCGAGGAAGTCAACTTAGAGCTTTTGATTGGCCAAGTTTGACTATTCTAAGAACTTAGAAAGAGAAATGAGTTGGGAGATTATTGGAATGAGGTGGTTCTCCAATCTCCATCTAAATGGTCAACCCACTAGGCCACTATCAAATCATATTACGGTACGTTGCCGAAATTCAAATGTACTATATGATTGCACATCTGGATCAATTATTGCCATATATTTCGAGAGGTGATCAGTAAAAGTTAAAGAAGCATCTTCTTGTATAATCTGGTTTTCGGCAAAGAATAGATTGCATGAACTAAGGTGTTCATGCTCATAATATTTTGTAGATATCACTGTAGTATAATGGTAAATTATCGGACGATAATACTAACGATCTGAATTAAAAATTTATCAACATCAGAATAAACGATAAAAAAAAAAAAAGTAAAAAGAAAAACAACCAAAAAAAGGTGTTTATACTCTCACTCACCAAACTAAGTCCGGTTTCCTCAAGGAATTTAAAGGTCCCAATCCTGGAAAATAAACTACCCATGAGTAAGTCCTCAAATGGGTACACACTATTTCGAGTTTTTTGACCTTTCTTTTCTACGAAAAAACACAAGAAGAAAATGAAAGAATTGATCAAAAAAAGAAACAAAAAGGAAGGACTCGGATAGATAGTCAAAACTTTGACCATGACCTAATTCTTGAAAAGCATTAATGGAAGAAAATGAACACGCAAAATCCATATTGAAAATCGATTACTGTCACTGTTAGTTTTTATATATTATATGTTCATGAAAATGTGTATATAAAGAGGTAAATTGAGACAACCCAAAGGCAGCAGCAGCTGGAACCACACCTTCTTCTCAAGGTCAACCACAAAGATAGACAAGAAAAATAGAAAAACCCACTGATATTCAACTTATGGCGCTTTCATTTCGTTCTCGTTACCCTCCAATTACTCTCTCGATCTCCATATCCATTGTTCTTTCTTTGTTTCTCACTAGTTTCATTGCAGGAGCTGAGGCTCGCAAAGGCTACTCCTGTGTATCTTCTATAGTCACCGAAAGTGTGTTTAAATCAATCTTTCTACACAAAGATGACGCTGCTTGTCCTGCCAGGGATTTCTATACGTACCAGTCGTTCATTCAAGCGGCAAGACGTTTTCCTAGATTTGGTAACTCCGGAAGTTTAACCTCACGTAAGCGTGAAATCGCAGCTTTTCTAGCTCAAATTTCTCATGAAACCACAGGTAATTAAGTAGTTTTAATGGCTAACAATCGAATTTTTGAATCCAAATAGTATTATGTTTCTAACGATTAATATGCATTAACATTTATAATTCAGGAGGATGGGCAACAGCACCAGATGGACCATATGCATGGGGTTTGTGTTTTAAAGAAGAGGTGAGCCCAGGGAGTAATTACTGTGATTCTACCAACAAGCAATGGCCTTGCGTTCCTGGAAAATCTTACAAAGGCAGAGGCCCTATCCAGCTCTCATGGTAATTAGTTTCATGGAATTGATTATTGATTCTGGGGTGTTTCTCATAAGCCTGAAAAAGTATATTTGCGAAGGTTTCTTTTCCATTTGTGATTTATCTGGAATTCAGATCATGTTAGCATTAGAATTAACTGATTTCATGCAATCGTGCTTAAATTGCAGGAATTATAACTATGGACAGGCGGGGAAAGCATTAGGATTCGATGGTCTAGGAAACCCAGATATCGTATCAAACAATTCAAGACTTGCATTCGAAACTGGTTTATGGTTTTGGATGACTGAACAGTTGCCCAAGCCTTCATGCCATGATGTGATGATTAGGAAATATAAACTCACAAAAGCTGACCGTGAGGCCAATAGGACAGTTGGTTATGGATTGGTAACAAATATAATCAACGGTGGACTCGAGTGTGGTATAGGGAGTGATGGCCGAGTCAGTGATCGAGTTGGGTATTTTCAGAGATATGCCAACCTGTTTAATGTTGATATCGGACCTAACTTAGATTGTGATAATCAGAAATCATTTTAATTATAATCCAATATGGAGCTTTGACTTAACTATCTCTGTATCTACTTCTTTTTCTTCTTCTTCTTTTTTTTTTTTTAATTTTATTTTGAAACTATCTCTGCATCGTGTTGTAAATCTTCTTGTTTGTATTGATTTGGAAACATTTGAATAAGAAACAAAGTCCCTTTCCAAGGCTATATTCAAATACTGGTCGTTCTTGTAAGTAAATTTGTAATGTTAAAGATCCTACATTTGACATAAAATATCCCAAACGGAGCGTGTATCAATCTTTTTTTTAGGAAACAAAATAATTTTAACCGATATATTTTTGTTTTTGTTACTCGTCCTAACAATACAGGTACCCATTTTTAGTAATTATGCCCGTCCAGTATGAGTACATCTTTTAGTGTAATATTTTTGAGAATAAAAATATTAAACCTTGTATGATGGGCTAGTTTTGACCCGAAATTCTAAGACTTCTAAATTCTTATGGAGTATGAAAATCACAAATTTTAAACTCTAACAAATTAATAGCAGATTAAGTTACCTAGGTAATTTTATGCCTATTTATTTTATTTTATGTCTATTACTAAAAATTAAAAAAGGATATTTTAAAATAAAAATAAAAGTTTTTTATCCATCTAATTTTATTAATGACTAATTTATCTATAATTAATTAGTGTTTATTAATTTAAATGATAGTTAAATTAGTTGGTGATTCAAATTGGATTATAGTTAGTGTTATACGATAAGAGTTAGAGTAGAGTATTTTTCTTAAAGTTTGAAGAAAAACGAGAAAAAGTTGAGAAAAACTAGGGTTTTGTGATTTTGGTAGCAAAAATGAAACTTGATTGTGTCGATGTATATTCTGGTGGTGAAAAAGAAGTGAGTGCATCTGCATATCGCCAATCAGATTATCGTGCTTTCGATTTAGAATTTTTGTTGGATGAACAAAAACGTGTAAACGAAAGCATAGATGAGGTTTTAATCAAGCAAATGAAGAATCAAACAGGAAAAAATGAAGATCTTAATGCTTCCAACCGTCTGGTATACGTGTTAAGGATCTCCAAACATGTATTTTTAGTTTATAATCCATAAAAAGTTAATTTTTTGTAAATTTTAAGTTTATTTTCTGGTCTACGTATTACCCAGAATCTGCGGCTACGATGACGTCACAACCACCGATTTCACCTCTTCTCAAAACTTTGAACTAGAATCGGCTGATATGGTCATGAACAACGACCAATTGTGGTTCATATTTGGGGGAATTGATGGGTGAAAAAATCGGCTTTTATGGACACAGATATCGAGCGATTGTAATTGGAAAAGTGTCAGAAAAAATTTACGTTGTTGAATGCTAGAATAAGCACACAAGTCAGTTTACCTGTGTCGATTCCAACATTTGGAATTTTCCTCCAAAATCATGACTGGGTGGAATGTGGATGTGTATAGACCTAAAGGCCGATTGTTAAGAATCGGCCAACACGAGTGTTACTTATCCGCCGATTGAGTTGGCTTAATTTTTTGATTTATATTGTAGATTGTTCAAACGCTCGGCGACGACCAACCTGAACCCGTGTCTCATATAGGGTATAATACTTCTTTCCACGACTACACTGATTTGGTGTGGGAAAAGAAGGACGATGCAAGGCAATGGTTTGTGGAGAAAGACATGAAGATAAAAATACGCATTAGTCTTATGTAGTCGTTCGAGGCGTGATCATTTAGAAATTTTTTACGAGAGAAGTGGCGAGAATAAAATTCAGAGATCAAAGAACAAACCATATGTGAAGAAGACATCGAGGGTCTACACGAGTAAGTCAAAGAAGCATGATTTCCCATTTGAGATTATAATGCATAGACTCAATGGTTTATATAAGTTTTCTAAAGTGAACAATGGTTGTCATAATCATAATGAATGTTAATTGAATTATTGGATACTTTTTATAAATTAAAATTAACTTGTTTACACTAGTAAATTGCATAAAATGAAACTCTCTTTATTACCTGTTGCGAAATTCAATTAGCGATGCAACTACGAAATGACTATACAGCCCCCCTCTCCATTTGGTATATTCCTCTTGCGCTGCAGACCTGTACCCTTTGTGTTTGTACTTGTAGAACAATTTTCTAACCGCTATTGTGCGAGAAGAAACATATTCATCCCTATAAGATAAAAGTGGTTCCAGATATTTATCTTCCCACTTGGGCATGAAAGAACCCATATTAATAAGATTCCAGAATAGACTATTAGGATGATTCTCTTCCGAGAGATCCAACACGATGTAAAAATTTCTAACCCATTCGGTCTCTTTCTTAACATCCGCATTTAGTTCCTTTTGTTTGATTTAGTCGTTAATTTGTTTGGCGGCTCTTTTGAGTATCTCTTCTTCCATAACAGCAATTGATTTGGTAGTTGACGACGATGGGTTAGCCACTATAGTAAGATTTATTTTGAATGAAGCAGTGAACAATGTAAAAGGATTTCTCTGAATGAAGTAGTGTATAATAATGGAGAATGGGTTATTCTACTTATATGCATAAAGGGCCAACAACTATTTTTTTTTTAAACTAGCCATTGAGCCAATGTTTGACAATTTTCATCGAATTTACTAATTCGAATTGACTTAATCATAAGAGATAGTTAAAACCTTAGTTAATTTATTAATCCATAAAACCAATTAAACCTTGTAGTCGTTACAAACCTTAAAAAAGAAGTATGATCTATTGTTTCCGTATAAATAAACACTCATAAGATAAATCATTTATAACACCCTCTCAGTTATCACCATCAGCGACATCATTTTCAGCGCCAATTTCATCAACAACATCAGTAGCACCACCATCAGCGGCGCCACCATTATCTGCATCAGGTAGATATAACATTGTAAGCAGTGTCTCCGTAATTCCATATCCTCTCGTTTGCTTGTTGCAACACGAATAACCTCGTCAAGTTTCTCCAAAGCGAGCTCTCCAAGTAGCTTCGTTACTTGCTCCAGCTTTTTCTCTCTTCCAAAATCAAACGTGTATAGGCGTCGCACAATCTTTGGCTCCATCTGTCTCTTTACGTCACATAAACGAATATGTGTATAATCGGCACTCCTCTTGCGATTGTTATCCATGTCTGCAAAGATTAAATTGAAGAACAAAGATAAGTATGTATAAAGACAAAAAAAATCAAAAAAATCAAAAACAAAGATTATCCATATCTCTACAATTGCTATTAATTTTTACCAATGACAACAACTACTACTACTAGTTCTAGAAATCACTAATCACTAATTCAATTAACAACAAAATTTTAACCACTAAAATGAACACAATAGAATCAGTGGATTGTATCCACCGATTCTAACATTAAAAGTGAACAGAAAAATCAATATATTCAGAATCGTTGGATACAGCAGATTGTATCCACCGATTCTCAAAAGAGAAAAGTAAAAAAAATAAAACAATAAAATCGTTGCATACGGTCCGTCATATCCAACGATTTTGGATATGCTATTTGTTGAAGAAAAATCAAACAAAACTCGGCGAATAAGCAGGTGCCTTATCCAACGATTCCTATCTGAGAAAAAAAAGTAAAATAAAATAAATTGGTAAATTCGTTGGATAGGATTTGCCGCATCCAACGATTCTGGGTATGATAATTATATGAGGAATATGAAAAGGAATCGGTGGATGTGGATATGATAGATCCATATCCACCGATTCTGTTATTATTTCAGGATTTTGATTTATATAAACTGATATCTAAACCTATAGATCAACCAAAAAATGTTATTAGAAGAATGAGTTTATAGAGATTTACCTTGTAGATCGGATGGGATGGGAGATCCGAGTTTGTTATTGGAAAAATTTATTTAGGGTTTTCAGAATTTTAAAAGTTTGATGAAAATAGAAAGTTTGTTTTTGGTTTAGGTTTTTATTGGATTTGGAAAGTAGTGAAAAGAGAGATTATTTTTTATTTATATTATGATTTTAGTATTAGGGTTAAATAATAAGTAGATGGTAGTTTGGTATTTTTGACCAAATTTTAGACATCCCTTATCATACTTTCTAGTTTTGTGCAAAATTAGGTAAGCCTAGGCCAGGTAAAATTACTCGTAGTGGATCAATCAATGACAAATTAATTGTTAAATCCTAAGAGTAGACGATGTTGATTCATAAAATTACAAGATAATGAGAAATTCAGAAATGGTTTCACCTATTTGCCACCTACATTTTTCTCATTCGCCACCCCCTTCGGAATTTCTAAAGTACTTCTGTTTTTTCCTATTTACCACCTATGAAAGTCAGATTAAATTTAAATATAAATATTACCACTCTTATTTGCCTTTTTTTTCATTAATCTCCCTTTTCATTAAAAAATCATTAAAAAATGATTAACCCTGGATTAGAATTATGTTTAATTATAGAACACAAACTTATTATTTTTTATCTTTTAACATTTGATTCGTCAATAAGTAAACGAATTAATCGACGAATAATCCATGAACTGTTATTATAGAAGATTCCACTATTGAAAATCAAAGGCAAAATATCTGAACTTTAGATGAATCAAACATCAAACGAGATTATGTTAATTCTACTGAAAACACATTTAGTGAAAAGGTTTGGAGGTAAATAAGTGATCACCGTTGGTTGTTTAATTAGTGTTTTTTTTTTTGAATTTGTTGATTTGGTCACTGATTTTTGGACAACCAGAAGGTATTCCAGTCGTCCAAACATGAACGACTCTGTAAACCAATAGTCGGTTGTATATGTGCGACTATGTGTTTATAGGGACGGTCGTTTTTGGACGACTGTAGTACTTTATGATCCCTCATGAGTGAATCGCTTGAGCTGTCTGACGGTTATTTTTATATTATAGGTACTTCACAACCAATTAATGGCATGTGGAACGTCTTCTACATCTCGATATTCGAGGAAAAGGTTTCTTTATTTCGTTTACTCCTACAATCAGAAGAAATAAGAGTGAACAATTGCACAACCCAAAATTCACGAAAAAAAAAGAAAAAAATAAATAAATCTGATAGTCCCTACAACCACCGCTAGTCATCCAATTTTGGAAGATTACAAAAACAACCAGTCGGTCGAAACTGGACGACTGAAATTCAGAATTTAATTTGTTAAATTCGTTCAAAGATGAACGACTAAAGATGCTAACAGTCGTTCAGTGGTTATCGACTGAAACACAAATAAGTCGTACATTCATGACCGACTAGTTTATCTTAAGTTTATCAAAAAAAAAGCACAGTCATTATAATCGATTCAATCAATCTTAAACAAGTCAAACCAAAGTGAACGACTAGTTCTTCATCTCAGTAGTAAAAAAAAATTGAATTTAAACATGAATTACTATATACAATCACACATTCAAAAAAATTACAATTAAGTTTACTTTTACCTCGTTTTGGGTTTTGATTTTGCTTGATCATTCCCTATTTTATTTAGAGACATAGTTTTGACACAAAATCAAAAAATAGAAGAAAAAAGTTAAACAAAATACGAGTAAAGGTGGTGATCAGTAGAGGAGATGGAGTAGAAGAAGGAGGCCGGTCATAGAGATGGATTAGAAAATTGATTTCTAACTTTGGTTTGTATTGTTTTAGTTGTTGGGGTGGTTTTGTTGTTAGGTGTAAGCAAAAATTCAAGAGGTAATAATTAGGATATTTGAAAATTTATATGGGTGGTAATTAGGATAAGTGAGGATGGCAATTACTATAGGTGAAAAATAGAAAAAATGTGGGTGGCATATAGGTGAAACCTTAAAAAATTAAGGAAAATTGTAAACAACAAAGAAAATAGATGATGCAATCGTTATTTTCTTTCTATTTTAATATTCAATTTTAACATTACCAAGCCTAATATTGAAAACTTAGGTCCCCAATAATATGGGGCCATGCATAATGGGATGGCTGGTCTAGTCGAAAAAGTGTCAAAAAAAATTATTATGTTGAATGCTAGAATCGGCACATAAGTCATTTCACCTGTGCCGATTCCAGCACTTGAAATTTTCCTCCAAAATTATGACTGGGTGGAATGTGGATGTGTATAGACCTAAAGGCCGATTGTTAAGAATCAGCAAAACGAGTGTTACTTATCCGCAGATTGAGTTGGATTAATTTTTTGATTTATATTGTAGATTGTTCAAGCGCTCGACGACGACCAATCTGAACCCGTGTTTCAGATGGGTCATAATACTTCTACCCACGACTGCACTGATTTGGTGTGGGAAAAGAAGGATGATGCAAGGCAATGGTTTGTGGACAAAGGCATGAAGATAAGATACGTATTAGTCTTAGGCATCGTTCGAGGCGTGATCGCTTGGAAAATTTTTGCCAGAGAAGTGGCAAGTTTGAAAGTCATCTAGCAAAGGACAAACCGCATGTGAAGAGGACGTCGAGGGTCTACACGAGTAAGTCAAAGAAGCATGATTACCCGTTTAAGATTATAGTGAATACACGAAATGATGTATATAAGCTTTCTAAAGTGAACAATAGTTGTCATAATCACGATGAATATTAATCGAATTATTCGGCACTCTCCTTAAGTTTTCTAAAGTAAGACATTTTTTCTTTAATAGATAAAAACTTAAAATTATAAATTTATTTAAAATTAGGTAAACTTTTTTTCCCGGGTACGAGACTTAACTATTTTGACAACTTAGAAATGATAAAACGGCTCTCCTTTCCATTTGGTATATGCAGTTTTTGCCGCAAAACTTTCCCCTATGTGTCTAGCGAGAATTCGTTGTACTTGTAACACAACTTCTTAACATGAATGGTCCTTGAAGAAACATAGTCGTCCCCGTAATCAAAGCGTGGACCCCTATACTTCCCGCCCAACTTGGGAACGAAAGGTCATGTTTTTACTAGATTCCAAAATATATGTTCATCCCGCTGTTCTTCGAGAAGATCCATGACGACGTAAAAATTCCTAACTCATTATGTCTCATCCTCAACGGACTTTAATCTTTCCCTTAGTTGGAATTGGTTGTAACATTGTTTCTTGAGTACCTCTTTATCCATGACACTAATTGGTTTGCTTCTTTTGTGTATCTCTTCTTCCATTGCTAATTGATATTGTGGTGTATGATTATGGAGTAGGCCATTTGCATTTTCTGAGTATCTTTTCACTTGAATTGGTAGTTGATGATGGAATTGTCATTGCAAAAGAGTTTTATTTTGAATGAAGAAATGAAGTACTACATTATGGAGAATGGGTTATCCTATTTATATGCATAAAGGGCCAACAACTATATTTTCAAACAAAAAATTAGTCGTTGAGCCGAAGTTTGACCATATGCAATGAAAAATAACACATAAGACGTAATTAAAACCTTAGATCAAAGACCAATTATACCTTATAGTCACTACAATCCAAATATAACAAGTCATTATAAATAAACATAAACTATTGTTTTAGATATAAATAAACATCCATAAACTAAATCATTTTTAACATCCTCTCACTGATCATCTTTAGCAGCTCATTAGCATCATTTGCCACTTCAAACCCCCTCCACATATCTGCAATACCCCAATTCGGCAGGTAGGGTTCGTCGATTGGAATATAGGTAATGGTTTATCCTTTCCTAACACCGAGGCATTTTCAGCACAGTTGGCTACAAAGTTGGAAAAAAACTCTTTAGTTAAGCATGCTCAGGCGGGAGTAATCCAGGGATGGGTGACTTCCCGGGAAGCTGCTGCTGGATGACCGCATCGGTACCCGTTAGAAACCCGACACTGCCGGATGACCGCAGTGACTAAGTGGGGACAATATCAGTGGACGGTCGGGTCATTAAAAATGGTATCAGAGCCGACGACGGGTCACCTGCCGAAGGTGAGAGAGTACGCTGGACGAGGTGTTCCAGGTACTGGTCTCATGAGTGGTAGAGAACATTGGAGATCTGGGCTTGTATATATTCAGGAGCCGATGACGGTTCCAATTTAAGCTGGTGATATTGTAATACCCTGATTCGACAGATAGGGTTGGCCGAATGGAATATAAGTAATGGTTTTTCCTTTCTAACACCGAGGCATTTTCAGCACAATTGGCTCCAGAGTTGGCAAATAGATCTGCAGTTAAGCGTGCTCAAACCCGAGTAATCTAGGGATGGGTGACCTCCCAGGAAGATGATGCTGGATGACCGCAGCGGTGCTCGTTGAAAGCCCCACCCTGCCAGATAACCACAGTGGCTAAGTGGGGACAATATTGGTGGAGGGTCGGGTCATTACAATATCAATATATTAGGTTCTGATTGTTGCAATTCTAATGACCTCGTGAAGTTCCTCCAAAGAGAGCTCTCCAAGAAGCTTCTTGACTTGCTCCAACTTTTTCTCTCTTCCATAACCAAACTTATATAGGTTTCGCACAATATGTGGCTCCGGCTTTCTATATTCACATCACACTCACGGATTTCTGTATATAGCTACTACTCTTGCTATTGTTCTCCATGCCTACGAAAAATAAATTGAAGAAAAAAAGATAAGTGTGGTTAAAGAGAAACAAAAATCAACTATCACTAATTCAATTGACAACAAAATCATCCATAAAAGTGAACAGAAAACAAGTAAGAATGAATCGTGTATAGAATCGCTGGATAAGAAGCACTATGCGAAAAGTAAAAAAATAAAACAGAAGAATTGGCGGATACAATCCGTGTCATCAAACGATTCTATATGAGACTTGTTAAGGCAGATAATCAAGTTCTTATTCAACGATTCCCACCTTAGAGAAGTAAAAAAACAATGACAAAGTATAATCGTTGGATATAATAGATCGTATCCAACAATTCCCATATGAGAAAAAGTAGAAAAAATAAAAAGGTAGAATCGTTGGATACGATCTGCTGTATTCAACGATTCAGAGCATGGTAATTATCTGCATGGTATCATTCGATGTGGATGTATGATATCCAACGATTTTGATGCATGTTCTTCATGTTCATTTAGATCATGCCGAAATCGTTGAATATGATACATCAACATCGAACGATTCTGGTAAAAAATCAGGAATTTGATTTACGAAATGTAAGATTTAAACACCGAGATTAAATAAAAATGTTATTAAAAGTATAGATTTATATAGATTTACCTTGTAGATCGAGTGAGATGGGAGATCCGATATTTTCTTAGCAAAAAATTGGATTAAGGTTTGTAGAATATTGGATTAAGGTTTTTAGAATTTGATAAGTTTGATGGAAATAGAAAGTTTTTTTTTTTGTTTGTTTAGGGTTTTGTTAGATATGGAAATTAGTGAAAAATGAAAAGATTTTTCTATTTATATTATGATTTTAGTATTAGGGTTAATTAATGAGTGGAAGGTAGTTTAGTACTTTTGATAATATTAATTAGACAACCCTTGTCATTTGACTTGACTTGACCTAATCCAAACAGTACCGGTTCACGACTCCACTATCATTCTACGAGATATCAAATACAACACATGGGGAGATTCTTATTGGGGTATCGTTCTTGCCTGTTTTTCTAGCAACACATTCTAGGCACAGATCATTGGTATTGGATGTATCGGTCTGGCGGTCTACGAAAATTGTGCGTTGTGGCAACACATCCACGAACAAGAAGGTAAAAAGTAGTGGGACAGTTATAAGACATTTGAGAGCACGAAATGCCGCTCAGCATCGCTGATCTGATGAAGAGGCAGGAGGTTCTTGCCAGAACCCAGATATACATAGATACCACTCAGAAGAAGGTACTCGCTTATCTTAAGACCTTAACAGAGTAACTCTCCCCATAACAAAACCATCGCATGACAGAGAAAACCAGGACTAACCTTACAGTGGCCATTGATGTTGATACTTCCAGGACTCGAAAAGACAAAAAAATTTATATCATTACTGATCGTCCAGCAGCAAGAAACCAACAATCCGATTTTGTCATCCATGAAGATATGGAGAGACTCCTACGGGATCATGGAAAGGAAGACTCACCCTCGCTTTATCATCATTAGTCTCCATACTCACTTGAAAATCAGAGAATCCCTTTACCAAGAGTTTACTCCTCTCCAGCTTTTTTGTTATATGAAGGAACTAGAAACGCTCGTAAACATGTCTCTCGATTCTTAGAATTGCTCGAGGAACATGAGTATAATCATTTGCTATGTTTTAAAGAATTTTCAAAGTCCCTCACTGGAAGAGCTTACACATGGTACAACAAAATTGCTCCCAATAGTATTTCTAGTTGGGGAGAAATGATCAATATTTTCTACAAGAAGTACTTCTTTGTCTCTGAGAAAATCACCCTATCAGACTTGGGAAGAATGTTCCAGACGAATAATGAGCATCTCAGTGAATATGTGAAGAGATTCAGAATTCAAACGTGACTGTCACGATCTGAATAAGACAGAGCATCAATTAGTAGACTTTGTATTAATGGTATGATCCATGTCTATTGTGCTCTTTTAGAAAAATTACATTTCCAGACTTTCTCTGAATTGCACAAAGCCGCAAAGCGATCTGCCACAACTGCTCATGCCTTGTTGGAGAGAACCAGACCAACAAGGGAAGAAAATCATGGAGAAACCCGTAGAAGTCGACGGCTAATAAACAAATAGTATAATAAACTATCAATCGGAGTTGTCAGTAACAAGGGATCCAAGAGGAAAGCTCTGTCTCAACCAGGGTCACAGAAAATGCATTCTCCTTCCATTCCGACTTCGAACCAATGCCAACTTGGAGATTGACTATGTTTCAAAACATAGCCAGAGCTCCACGGCAGCAACTACAATAATTGCAGCCGCAACAAGAGCAAGATGTGAAGCTAAATATAATATTCCCAGATTTTCCGGTTCCAATGGAAGAAATGATCGACTAATCGAAGCTTGGATAGGAGACGACACCATCCAATTACTACTCGTACGATGACTTCCTACAACCCAACACATGACATATCCGAAATACTGTCATTATCACTGATATGTCAATCAATCAACCATTGAGTCTAACAATTTGAAGCATATCTTCAAAGAAAATATGAAATCAGGAAAATTGCAATTAGAAGTTGAAGGAGTCCAGAAGAATCCCCTTTCTATTAGAAATTTCACTATCTCCGGGAAATCAACTAATCATCAGTTCAATCTCTGATGGAACGCATGTGTGAGCTTCTCTATCTCTCGAAAGGACAACGCGAGGATGTCTTTGCTGTCCTAAATCATGTCGTGACTGGAAAGCGCTTACTCTTTACATAGGATACTCATACTCGGGTCAAGCCTCCCTTGAAAGACATAGTCGACATAGAAGTGTAGCTGGGAACTACTCACGACTGCCTCCTTGGAAGCACACAATTTAAAAGAACATTGATTGAACCCGACATAAATACTAATTTCATTACGATTACAACTCTCAGAGCCACAGGGATCCCTCGGAAGGAGACTATCTACCCTCAAACCCTGATTAAAAATCCATACGGGGAACTCAAAGAAACTTGCGGATAAGTCACCTCAAAGATAAGGATGGGAGATACTGAAGCAAACACGGAGTTCCATGTCATCAAGGAAGACACATAGTACGACATAATCCTGGGACGACCATAGATTCACAACAGATAGCAGCATCCTTATCATTGTCAAAGCTTGGGACTCAATTCATACTTCAAAACTCGACCAAGTAAGTCCCGCTTCCCAAACTCCTTTGTAATCAATCAGCCCCTGTCCTGTCAGAATCCAGGAACTCTGCCTAGGAGACAACCAAGTGACGATCAAAAGATGTGAATGGGAAGCTGATCCATTTTAATATTTTATAAAATGGTAGAAAATTGTTTTTACTAAGAATTAAAGCTTTGTGAATCATTTACGGATCAAGTTGCTTCTGATAACGAGAAAAAACGTGATCAACAACCCTTGGTCGTTGATAGACACATTTTTATGTCTTAATTAGTCTCACATTTATATTGTTATCTCTTGATTTTTGTATTAATATTGCTATTTTTTATGTTTTTAGGTATTTTTGGAGAAGTAATAATGGTGGAGAAATTAGGCTTTAAAAGTGTTAAAGGCACCCAAAAATTGATAAAAGCACCCCACCGGGAATTGATAAAGGCGCCCCATGATTAGATAAGGGCACCACCTTCTCTTTGAGTTCAAAAATAAAAAAAATGTCGGGAAGCTTCTCACTTTTTTGCGTGAAGTGGGTAAAAATATTTGAGGAGATTTTGACGAGAATCAAAGAAGGAATTATCTTGTTACCTTAATAGGAGGAGTTTTACAAGTTTAAAAAACATAAAAACCAAAACAGAAATCGTATGAAACTCATATTCTCACGAAAACATAATAAAGAAGCTAAACCCGGAAACTTGGGATTTTCCTTCCTATTCTCGCATGATTCTTATTCCTTTCTTATTCAATATTGTTATGACAAGAAAATAAACAGAATCTCGAGAGTCTGTTGAAAATAGAAGAGTATATAACATCGAGATTTGGTTTAAAGGCCGAGAATAAAATCCATTAAAGATAAGATTTTTGTGGAGATTTTTGGAAGAGAATTAAGTTATTAAAGTTATATTATAAATAGGGAGGATTGGAGAAGAGAAGGGGGAGGCTGGCTTGGCAAGAAATCGAAGAAATAATAAAAAAAAAAAAACAGAAAATTTGTTGATGCTCAGGTCGTGAACGAAGAAGAAAAGTTGCGATATACTTTGAATAAATGGTTACATCAACGGTTTCTTCAACAATTCCATCGACAGTTTCTGGACTCTAATACATAATAAAGCCGTGTTTATTCAGTTGCGCCTGAATCAGTCGTAAATTCATTAGCTTTAACAACGAAACTGATCAGTTCTTCTTTGCACTATTCCTGGAATATGTCGTTAAATCAATAGAGAAATAAATAAAATTGTGAGCTCTTCATATTTAATAAATTTCATGTGTTTGATTAATTTTCTCTCATTCTTTTCTCCATGAGTAGCTAATATTCTTCCCTAGGGTAGCGGAGGAAGTTATTTTTTGATGCTTACTATTAATATTTAATTTCTTAGACAATATTTACTCTACAATTTGTGTTATTCATGATTAATAATTTCTCTTCTAAAATGCTTTATTTTAATTGTTATGGACGATTTTAAAACTTTTGATCTTTTATAAACGAAGGAGGTTATATTTTTGTACAACGACGAAAGTTGTATAAATAGTTATAAACGTTGTATTTTCCAAAACATGAGATTGGGTTCGAAAATGTTTTGAGTAATTTGATAGTATATTTAAGAAATTAAATTGTTAATTGTATAAACATCAAAAGTAGTGGAATCCAAAACCCTAGACTTTTATTTTCTTGGTTGATAAATTTGTAAATTTGTTTTATCTTTTTATTTATTTAATTCATTCATTAAAAATCATTCCTTTTGTTATTAGCATATTAATTAATTAAAAATTAGAAATTGCAATTCCAAAATCCCTGTGGAACGAACTGTGCTTGCATATTGTCTCATCGACAGTCGTGCTCTTGCGGATACATTTAAAAATCTCCAACAATCGTCTCAAGAGGAGGCTTTTCAGGAGAATTTGGACCTTTTCGAATTGGAGACACGGTCCTAACGATTACTAAGAAGACACAGCTTCTTGCATCGTTTCCTCTGATTATTGAGGAAGAACCTTACATAATTACTGAGATTATGCTAGATGGTTACTACAAGCTCATAAACAACGACAAGCCAGAAGGAGTAAAAATTCATGGGAAGTGGCTCAAAGCTTGCAAGGCTTGAATGCTTAGCTATTTTATTTCAAGTACTTCCCTATTTTCGTGCAAAGTTTGTAATTCCTCCAAAATGATTGCAATATTTCTGCATTCGCACTTACGATTTCAAGTTTACCTATCAATTCAAATATCATTACCCATTCCAAAAAGAAAAAAAAAAGTTTCTCTTTTCATGAGTAACTTATCAAAAACCTATCTACTCAAAATCCCAAAAGAAAAGTCATAAATGTGTTTCATAAAATTATAAATCTAGAAAAAATCCTTAAAGACTGGCTCAGTCCCCTTAGAGTACCCCTTTTTCATCCTTCCGAGAACCTCAGTCGCAAGATGCAATTCCTTAGAAAGAATTTCAATCTCTTATCTAGCCTTGGTTACCGCCTACAAACTAGTAAATTCACCTATTTCAGCAAAATGCTCTCGCATGGCTCCCAGACGGTGACGAACCCGCGTGATGTTCAGACCAGAGCTCTCGACATCATTCATAACTTCCTCCAATTCCTTGAAGACTACTTCAGAAATTTCATTATGAGTAAGAGAGATCATCTCATGTATGATTGGCAATAAGCTGGATATGTCTCGTTCTAAAGCTCTCTTGTTCCTGGAATTATCTACAGAGAAGTGGTCGAATTCTCTCATATATTTGTATATAACTTTACATAGGTGGATGAAACAACAAATCCCCCGACACATAAGTACCCAGGAAGAGTCATGTTGAAGCAAAAGTCAACACTAATAACCGCATTAGGATACTCGATGGGCACATTCTCTACTGCAGTACCATTCTACATAACGACATCAGTGGAAGCACTATCCTCAACAAGAATGCAAGTATGAGTTCTCCTGTGATTTTCAGTATGGGAAAGGGCATTAACTACATCATCATCAATGATAACTCTTACTCCTTCATTCATACGCTTAGCTCTCTGATTTCGGTCATTCTCCCCATAAAAGTAGAGAGCATACAGGAATATGTCAAAACGTTTCAAACACAAAATTCTTAAGCATAAACCATAAAACCATTACAAATACTCATAGAAATCATATACATTCATTACAAAGTGGTATTTGAAGAATTATATGAGTTGGAACAATCACAAGATGTTTCACAAAAAATACATCAGAAGCAATTTACACTGCCTCTCGGAAACTCTGAAGCTGGCGATAATTGGTGAAGAATCTGGGCATGATCCTTATGTAAATAATTTCGTTTAGATGTCTACTATAACATTTTAAAAGGAAACATCAATCAGATAAACGATCTAAGAATTATGACAAAAACGGCGAGCGGTGTCGGATCTGAAAACTGTCAGAATTTTTCTGGATACTTTCTGAATTCTATTGTTGGATCATTTTGACATCCTAAACAAGATCAAAACCAGGATTTTTCCGGAAAAGGACATAGGAAATTGTATACTAACAAATATAGAGGGGTCAATCATTCAAAACGGAGGTCGTATGAAGATTCTACATAGTTTTTTCCCAAGCACTATACTTCTGAAATTTTCGAATGACGAAAATCTATGAATACTTCACAAAATTCAAGCATAGTCATATTCATGTGTAAATTGAAGAGTTCATATGGTCTATTATAGTCATAAAGAGATTAAAACTTACTTGAGGAGGATCCAAGTGATAGACATGTTTTCGTGTCCAATTTGTCCTCAATTTGTTCTTTGCTAGAGCTTGATTTTGTATTAATTGTGTGATTTTATGTAATTGTAGCTACTTTGGTGGAATAAATAAATAAGGAAAAAGTGGGCTTAAAAGTGCTAGAAACACCCTTATCAAAAGTGTTAAAGGCACCCGAGATTTTGGATTAGGGAACCCTCTCAAATTGATTAAGGCACTCATACTTTGGATTTGGGCACCCACTCCTCATTTCAAATAAATTCTAATGGCGGGTAGTTTTGGTTATATCTTGAATTGATTTGGGTATGATTTTCACGTGATTTTTGGGATAGAAATCAGAGAGAATGATTTCTATATAAAGATTGATCAATTCATACGTGAAAATCAGGAAGAAATCAATCACAGCAAGATATCAGGAAGATTTTGTTTTCTCTCGAGAGATAGATATTTTCACGGATATGAGTTGAATGAGGGAATAATTAGTTCAGAATCTATATCACATCACCAGTTATTGCCAGAAGAGAGGATGGAAAGATACTTAGAGATACAGGGAATAGAATCGTATCAGAAATTGAAGAAAAAAAATCATCGAGTATCATTTTCCTGTGAATGAAAATCTCTGGAGATTTTTAATGTTTTGAAGTATAAAAAGGGGTGATGGGAAGTCAGAAGGGGGAGAGAGATGGAGGGTTACGTTCATATTAGAGAGAAAAGCTCGAAAATCCCAGTCATAATTTTCTGTTGTTGTTGTTCATCACGTAAAGGAGAAGAAGAAGACGCAGAGTACATTCTGAAAGAGTCGCAGAACCCGTGGCTAATACATTTAAAGATTACAGCGCTAAGAAAATGTATTTCTGTAGCTGCTTCTGCAAAATATAATTTGAATCAGAAACACTTATTTGTAACAGTGATTGCGGTAACATTTATAATCGTTGCAGTTTTTCTGTTTCATTCATTATTGTTTATTTTCTTCTTCCACTTATAATTGTGAGCAAATGAAAAATATGAGGAGCTAAACCCCATCTATGAGGCGATGGTGGAAGCTATTTTTTCCAAAAAAAATATGATAATATTTATTTAATTAATTTGTGCAATTATCTGATGATTTTTGCCTTAAATAAAAATTGATTTAATAACTTTTGTAGAGTAATTGTGATATCGTTAGATGGTTTATGCTTTGCCTAGGGTTTATATATTCCATGCTTTTGTTATACAATTGCTACTTTAAGAATTTACTTATTGCAACATTTTAGAATCGAATTAAAATTTAAAATTGCATGATTCTAATTATTGAATTTAATCGTTATAAAAATTGAAAAAATAGTGGAAACCTAACCTCAGTTTTCTCTCAACTTTGTTGTGAATATTATTTTCATATTTTGTGTATATTCTTTGTTTAAAATTAGTTTATTAAAATCTAAAATCAGTCTTCACAAGTTCGAGAAACAAACCCTTATTTACCACTATCTAAAATTACATCACTGATATAATTTTAGAAGTGGTAAATAAAGGTTCGATTCTCGAACTTGTGAAGGTGATGATTTTAGAAAATAATGATTTAAACTAACTCTAGAAAATTCCAGGAGTAAGAAAAAGACTAAATAACCTAACTATGATTTTTAAATAATTTTAAACGTACC
>JAJJMC010003991.1:13336675-13373206 GCA_023531435.1 Papaver californicum
TCACTAGAAATTAAGGTGCAATTTAGACACTAAAATGTGTCTATCAATCACCAAGTTAGCGGAAGAGTCTAGCACCACTTCACCTTCATTACTTACTTCGTCATCAACGATATCGGATTTAGACTCTTCATGAATTTCTTCTGTACGAGACGTTTCTTCGAGCACCTTATCCCCAGGCTCGTGTTAATCTTCCATATTCGTGGTGTCTTCCGAAGCCTCGGGAGCATCAATAGAGTCAACACAAATATTTGTGCTCACATGCTACAACAAGACGATAAAGCATATTATAATTTGAAAATACAAAAGTATCAAGAATGACGAGTGGAATTTACGAGGACCAGTCATGCTTCCAGGAAGAATCACCCTTGTTCCTTGCCTTATAGACTGGGGACTATCATCAGCAGCAGAAATAACATCCACCCGAGGATGAACACATACGTCTGCTGAAAAGAATGAAACTAAGAAACATGACAGCCATATTTTGATATTAAGAATTTAAATAAAAGACTGTTACATGTTCAGATGCATCAATAATGAGCTTCCTCTTGGCTTTATTTGAACTCTGTAAATTGGGACTGCAAGCTCTGTCTTTCTTGGAAGGGGCGCCACTCATCTTTACCGGTGATTCTGAGATGAATTCTGAGATCAATACAACTCATAAGTACAAAGACCCAGGTTTCCCAACCATTTCTTGCACAATAGGTAACCACCGTGTTGAGAAAGCATTACTTGAATTAGGATCCAGTGTGAACTTACATCCGTACCATGTGTACCTCCAGCTATGACTTGGTGATTTGAAACCTACTCAGATAACACTGCAATTAGCTGATAGGTCTGTGAAAATTCCTCGTGGTGTCATAGAGGATATTCTTATTGAGGTCGATAAGTTTATTTATTCAGTTGATTTTGTTGTCCTTGATACCCAACCTGTCCCTGACCCAGAGAATCAAATTCATGTGATATTAGGTCGCCCATTTTTAGCTACATCTAATGCGATCATTAACTGCCGAAATGGTATTATGAACTTATCTTTTGGTAATATGACTATTGAGCTGAATATTTTTAATATTAGTAACCAACCACCTGAACTAGATGACACATGCATTGAAGAGGTAAACATGATAGGAAAAATAGTTCATGATTCATTACCAAACACTTTGCTAGAAGATCCATTAGAGAAATGCCTAGCCCACTTTAGATTTGACGTTGACGATGATAGTATGATTAATGAGGTGAATGCTTTGTTAGATTTTGCACCTTTGATGGACACTTATAATATATGAAAAATTGAGTATGAAATTCTACCAGTTTATAAGTCCACCTTATTCCCTTCTATAAAGGAAGTTGAGTGTAGTTCTAACCTTAAGGACTCTATAATCCAATCAATAGTTTTTAGTCCATCTGAGAGTAATGTCCACCCTAAGTTTGGGGGTACCGATGATTCTTGTGATTGTCAAGTATCCCTACTTAAAGTCCCTAACTTGGGACTTGACATATGTACCTCTACCATTTTACAAGATCATCTTCAAACTATATTTCCTGAGCCTGGTGATGTCCAGAAAGAAGTTCAGTTGTTAGAAACCCATCATCTGGTCGATGTGGTTTACCTAGGCGATAATACCAAGATTGACTTTGTTTTCCCACCAAAATACTTTCTTCTATATGTGGGAACATTAGAATTTCAAATGTGTCATTTATTAAGTTTTGAGACTAAGCCTAATTAATTTAGGGAATTAGAATCGACACATTTATTTAAGAATGACCACCTTCATAGTAATCAATTGTGTGAGTCAAATCTGACTGACTTTGAGGATCCACAATTATTCAGGTTATTATTATGTGCTTCTAAGTTCTTAGTTGAGTTACTCCAGACTTTACAACCTGATCATGTTGATCCTGCTTACGAGGAAATCCAGTCCATGAAAATATTTTATCTACACCCTTTTATAGAGCCTGAACCTGAACCACATCTAAAAGTAGTTGTCTTAAACAGAAAACTAGATAAGGGTGTGCTCGGTTTGTTCATTTTCTTGGACTGTTGCAGTTCCTCTTATTTGTGATAGCACTATTTGATTCAGATGACCACAGTTGTTCCGGCTATTGTTATATGATTTTATGAGGTGACTAATTTTTTCTTAGTCTGGCTGAAGACTTTAAACTTAGCACTTCTTGGGAGGTAACCCATGCTCATGCGACACGGTAATATCTTTTCTTAACTCCTTTCCTTCGATTGGTAACAGTTTCTCCTTGTTCATGCTTTTAATCGTTCATCGTTAGAAACATTAAGGACACTGTTTGATTTAAGTTTGGGGGTAAGGGAGAAACTTTTAATAAAATATGAAACTCCAAAGTCTAGAAACTTGTGAACAATTCAGGATGACACTAACCATTCTAGGTAGATGGAAACTTAGCTATTTTTCTATAGGAATTGGTGTGCCCAGTTAAATGGTCTATTCTAAAAGGACAGAGTTCAGGTGTTAGAAATAACATGATAGTTGTCACCATATCTCAGAATTTATCTCAACCATATCACCTTCTCTTTTCATTTTTGCAATTTTTGTGTTTCTCTAAGTGATTTGGTGGGGCACTAGTATCGAATTTTTATCACCGCCAGGATGGAGTAGAGTGTTTGAGATTATTTAGACTTTATTTCAAAAAAAATAAAAAATAAAAAAATCGAGTATTGACATTTTGATAGCAATATGTGTGTGTTCTCCCTGTCTCCGTCGCCTAAGCAAGCATGGAACGCAGGATCCATGGGAACTATCATGTAAGATGCTGATAAGGACCATGCACTTGGATTCAATTTGATCCAATCATGTTGTCAATACATTTAATAATTGTTTTATTTTCAATAAATCGATCGCTGGGACCCTTGTATATACCAGTTGAATCGATATTAGTATTATGATTAAAACCATGTATCTCAATCCATTAGGATTCATCCTGGTATTGACCTTCAGACAGATATGGGAAACACCGTTCACCTTAGTCAACACGCGCAAACTTCATTTTGTCTATTTCCATCTTCTAAATCTTTTCATGTGATTGGACTTTGATACATTCTGAGTATTGTGGTTGAACGACTATCTGAGTAGAGCTTTGTTTTCTTATATATGAATTTTAGTATGCTTGAGTAAAAACTCGTGTACATCAATTGGAATCATATAGGGTAATGATTCCCATAGCCGAAGAATTTAGTATGCCAACTAAATAGCTTGTTTAGTGTTTATGCTCAATCGTTCACGAGTAGCAACAATTTGGAGTAAAGGTTTTGTGGGTATATCTCTTGTAAACCCTCACGAGACAAAACTCGTCCACTAGGGACACCTAGGGGTTTAAAGGCTTATTACATATGCTAAATGTAGTCGCGATTCCTGCGAAAGTGAGTTAGGATTTTATTTTATTTTCTAGATTAGATTTGCTCGAGGACTAGCAAATAGTAAGTTTGGGGGTATTTGATAGACACATTTTTGTGTCTAAATTGTGCTCAATTATCTATTTTACTAGTGTTCGATTTTGTACTATTTATGGGTTCTTATGTCTTTGTAGGTATTTTTGAGAAATAAATATTTGTGGAAAAATCGGCTCAAAAAGTTGTTAAAGGCACCCGAAAAAATCACTAAAGGCACCCAACAAAAGTTGTTAAAGGCACCCACAAGTTGGATTGGGGGCACCTTCCTTTCAAATTCAAAAATCAAAAAATGGCGGGATGAAAAAGTTTCACGTGAGAAAGTTTCTGAGTTTGGTGAAAATCGAGTTTTAAAGAGCTTGGGGTAATTCTGAGTTACCCAATTAAAGAAGAATCGAAAAAAAGATTAAATACATCACTTCTGAGTGTTTCACGCTGGAAAAATTGCTTGAAAAATCGATTCACAGCCGGAAAAGGAGTTTCACTCTTTTTCGGATTTGCATGGAATTTGAGTTGGATTTGGATGTTTCTTTGCATCCTTATCGACTTAGGAAGAGTTACTAGGGTTCCCAAAGCCTATAAATACCAAAGAGAATCGAAGAAAAGCTCATGGGGAGAAGCCAGAGCAGTCGGAAAAATTCTAGGAAGAAAAAAAAAATTGCTGGTGAAGAACACATTAAGAACATAAGGCTCCAGAAAACAGTCGCAGTCTCCGTTGCATATTCCTTTATAATTCTGAAGCTGTCGGGAACCGTACTTTATTGTTTCCCTTTACTTTTCTCTTCAGCAACGCAGGAAACATTCTCTGTAACGCTTATAAGCGTGTCTGTTTTTCTATGTTACCTTTATTTCATCATTGTAAACAATTTTTGAGTTATGAAAATCTATTTTGAGGTTGTTTCCAATACAATGAGCTAATCACCATCACTGGGGCGACGGAGGAAGCCATTCTTCCAATGATTAAGTGGTAACTTCTATTTTATCTATTTTTTTACAATTCTTTTATTATTAATTGCTTTGAATTAAATTGGAAAAAAATGGTTTTTATCAAATAATTGTGTTTTCTTTTGATGGGTCATGCTTAGTTTTAAACTTTTGATGTCTCATTCTGTCGATTTACAATTATTCTTTCAAAAACCTAATTTTGGCAATATTTAGAATAATTTGAAGACAAGAATTGTAAGGTTTTATCACTTGAAATATTGGTTAATGGTGGGATCTTAGCCCTAGTTCTTCCCATCAATTTTAAATCAACTTTGTTTTAATCTTCTTTATTTTTAGTCATTAAAAATTAGGTCTAGAAATCGAATCTTCACAAGTCTGAGAATCAAAACCTTTTTACCACTATATTAAAATTACATCAGGGGATGCACCGTGATCACGATGCACTTCCTGATCAAAACTCATCTGACGAGTTGCGCGATCAATGTTATATGTATGTACTGAATAACCTTCTGAACGAAGAGCAAGGATGTAACCTGAGATAGAGCTATTCATAAATGTATTCTGACCAGGAGAAAAAACATTAATCTTTTTCTTTGGGCGTGACCAAAGAACCATCTCAACTGCTTCAACAAAAGTAGTTGATGAAAGAATGTGCACCTGCTCAGAATCCCAAGGCCTAAAGTTTACCTCATTCAAGACGTCTATCAAATCTTTTAAATTTACAGAGGTAAGATTTCTCTTATTCCAACAGAGGATCCTTGCATATTCAATACCTCCATTCAGATGTAGAGGTTTTTTCAAAGGTGCATATTTTGGGAAATGCTCCCATAACCATGCTTGAAGAAAACAGTACGAACACAAGAATTGATCTTCATAAACCCATTAGAAGTCTTCATATCGCGAGCCAACGAGTCTAAATAGGAATATAAAGATGCAGGAAATAATTTACCAAGAGGGAGGTATACACCATCAGCAAGCACCACGGCTAAGGGAACAACTGAAAGCTTCAATCTACTGATAGGGAAATCTTCAAACACATCTCTAGACAACCAGAGTGTCAGAAATGTTGCTATCACTAATGGAAAAAGGATGTTATACGACTATAGAATTTGTTCTAGAACCAAGTTATAGACACTTTTAAAATACTACAGAAAGTGTCGTAGATTCACTGTATTTTTTTGAACGGTACTATCAAAATATAGTTAAATTACTTTAATAAACGATACTTTCAAGTTATCGCTATGTACGACATTTTGAATATTGTGTACCCTTATATTTTTTTATTATAAAGCATAAATGTTCAGCCTCATAATTGAAGTGTCATTTCATTTATATTAATATATTAAAAAAAATCTGATTGAAACTTAAATTCTCAAATTAGACTGAAATTTAAATTATTACTAAATTGCATTGAAACTCAAATTAGAATGAAACCAAATAATAAAACTGAAACCCAAATAAAGGATTCAATTCCTGAATTCACACATACAAGTACTAATAAGTTCAAAGTTTCTCAACATCACCAAGTGATTCAATCCCTGAATTCACACATACAAGTACTAATTTCTCAACATCACCAGGTGCAGGATGACTTAAAAACTGCAAATATAAGATACAAAAAGAGTATTTAAGTTCTCACATTTGGATCTAGACCAACTTCAACCAACAACTTAATGATTTGTATTAACTCCAGTTCATCTGCAACCTACAAGTGGCAGAGCTTTTACTCCATTTGGATCAGCACCTGCTTACACAGTTAAATAATATTTTACCTTGTCCTTTTATGCCTTCAATTACTCAAACTCGGGTGGAAGGTTTTGACATTAGTTTATCCTTGAGAATCCATGTCAGAAATTGTAAGATGTAAGATGCAGGATGACTTTTACTCCATCTGGTCCAGCATTTGGATCAGCATATGCCTACAAAGATAGAAAAAGATATAAGAGAAGAGGTTATATACATACCAAAAAACAAGTATAACAACAAACACTCAATTCCGGCATTGACCAGCAACAAGCAGATGCCAATCATTTTAGATAGTTATCGCATGACGTTTCCATGGTCCTTGTCTAATCTCTAGATCTGATACGACTAAAATACCATCACCAGTAATGGTACACTTCCTAAAGAGACACGCAAAAGAAAATAAACAAATATGAAAAGTTCTCTAACAAGACAATACTAAATCATATACGACGAGTTTGGATCACACAAACAAGTCTAAATATAAACAGATAAAGTCTAACAACAATAAGTTTTCAACCTTGAGTAAATGTTCCGCGCATTGCCAAGAATACGAACGAATGGATGCCTGAAGTGGAGTGTTCACCTCGTTGAAGAGTAAATTAGGCTGCATAGACAAAATGGAAGGTATACTCAGCGACCCCCTTGTTTAGAAAAGAAAAAAGAGAAATTGTACGAGTAATAAATCATACTTGTAATACATTACCAGATATTACAATTTCAAATTTACCTATACTTTCCACCTTAACTTCAATCAATACTAAAGCTTCAGAAGTCATAATGTGGTCATATACTCACACACCCTTTTCTTACCATTAAAGTTGAAGTCCTGCATTAACCCACTAAGCAATCCGCTACCTAATGACCTATTATTCTATATAAAACCACCTATCTCATTTCATTACAATTATTAACAGGACAAAACAGAAGAAAAC
Organism: Papaver californicum; assembly: GCA_023531435.1. Classification (NCBI taxonomy): domain Eukaryota; kingdom Viridiplantae; phylum Streptophyta; class Magnoliopsida; order Ranunculales; family Papaveraceae; genus Papaver; species Papaver californicum. The sequence goes on from JAJJMC010003991.1 coordinate 13,343,711, forward strand.
AACAACAAAAAAAATAAAAAAATCATTAGAAACTAACACAACCACAGAAAACAGAATTAGTTAATGTTGGAATAGTAATTCAATTATAAGCATATTCTAGACCTAAGAAACATAAATTGACCTAAACCAAATATTCAATCTGCAAACAAACAAATCAAATTTCAGAAAAACTTGACATTTTAATAGATGAGAAGGTTCTAGATTAAAGCTTAGAGTTTTGGATGCAGGGAATTTTATATAGTAAATAATAGCTTTGTTATTCTTAAAAGATATACAAATACTCAGAGTCTTAGATGCAGGGTATCATGCTTTATACACACAAAGAAAATGTGTTAAATTAGTTCAAACAAGAGGACCTATACCAGGGACTTATTTCTTAGGCTAACGGGAATGATGCATAATACTTCTCGAATGTAAAGGAGTGGTGGTCAGCACATTCAAACGAAGATTATGTGCTAGCATCCATGTTTGAAACCTAAAAAGATTATGTGCTAACAACCATACATTAATCGAAGCTATTCATACTAACAAGAAACCTGAGAACTCAACCACATAAAGTAAGATCATCTACTAAACATACCAAATTGAACTAAAATCATGATATTAAAAAAGATGTGAACTCACATAACTAAACATGGAACAATTTCACCATAAGTTACCATATACATGATACTACACATATAAAACTTAACTAAATCATACAAAACTAAACTAAAATCACATAATTGACAAAAATAAACATGTAAATTGAAACTACAAAAGGATTACAAACCCCAAAAATCACTGAGCTATTGAACAAAGTACCCCTGAGTTGTTGAAAAAAGTGGTTGATTTTCAAAAACCCACCGATGATACCTGAAAAAGAAAACATAGGTTAAAATTAACCAATATTTGAAGGAAAAAAACAATCACATAACAAATTTCTAGTAATATAACCAAAACCCATTACTATAATCACAAATTTGATTCAACTCTGAGAAGAGTTTCGATATTTCTTTTTTTATAATCACATATTTGATTCAACATTTCATTAAAACGAAAAATGAACAAAATCAACAGGAAATTTAGAGGGGAAATGATTTGAAGTCCCATAATAGATTTAATGTCCAAAATTGAAAATAAAATAAGAAACCCTAACTTCCTTACAACCTTCTTTTACAAATCTAAAATAACTACACACCAAAAAAATAAAAAACAAAAGAAACTCAGAGAAAAAAGAGACAGAATGCTTCAAAAATAAATAAATAAAGAGACAGAGAGAAGAGTTAAGAGATTAAACCTGGGTAAGATGTAGCTTTCCTCTCGTTTTCTCAAACCTATAAGTAACAAGAAGAAATATACAGAGGGGAAATGATTTCTGAAATTAGTAGTAGTTAAATACGGGTTAACAGAAAATGAGACAGACAAGTGTTAGCAGTAGTCATCTATTGTTGTTCTTTTGTAGTAGCAACCATGATAGATCTGTGAAAACTGATTATGAATCAATATAAACAAGATGGTGAGGGAGAAAAAGAAAAAAAAAAAAAAAAAGAGGCGAGAGAAGGTAATTAGGTTTTTAGTGGTTTCTCTCTCTCCTAATTCGGTATATAAGATAAGACGTAGGATGTTTCATCTCCAACCGTACATATATTTGAAGAGTGAATCTAACCATAGAATCATCAATACCTATCCTATCATCCATAGTATCCGATTGTCGTTGTCTAGGTCAACAAAAGTTATTACACAACGACACTTTGACTTTAGTCAACGATAATTTTAAGGTGCAGTTCAATTTTTTTATTTTTTCACCAAACGAACAACATTTTGCATATGTTGTTATATCTCGATATATGTTTTATGTAGTTCCATTATGTCTCAGATTGTCCATTTTCCACTAGTGTATGCTCAAATGATCACTAATAGCAAGGTCGTTAGCAATAGTCCCACCATTCCACCAGTAATCCACTTCACATAGTGTGCACCACATCGAACAACCCCTTGTTGAAGTTCTTTTATCTTTCTCTCTAAAGATGTGATCATTTGTTTCTCTTCAGTAGAGTTTTCAACAAGAAGAGTACCAGCAACCATGAGCTGTAACAAACAAACTACATCTTCTAGATTAATTGTTAGTTCACCCCAGACGCATATATCATAATGGGTTGGTTCACCAACGTGAAGCAAAAGTTAAAAGACCTTCAGCATCCTTGAAAACCCGCAAATACTCAGACATTCTTACAACATGAAGTTTACGGGCATCTCTCAAAACCTTAACCACTGAAGAATCATTCAACATTTCTTTACACCAGCTTACCCACTTTTTCATAGGAACGTGGTGTGTCTTGAACTCAACAAAAGAAGCTACATAATCTCCCCTCTGTAAACAAAATCTTGGAGCAGTCTCAAGAGAAACTCCCTGAGAAGTAGCATAATTCTCAGAATTAGGGATAAAGTTACCAATAAAGCCAGAGGGTATGTTGACTTCTTCAGAAATATGTCCAAAGAACCTGTCACGAGTATGAGGTACGCTTTCAAGAAATACAACATCAGAAACTTCTCTTATATTCTGACTAGAGGACATGCCAGCGTCATTATCATACTCATTAATCATCCACAATGGATTCAAGTTTTCTTCTTCGCCAGAAATGGGATTCTACACTACATGACTTCTTATATTAGAAAAGCAAGACTTGAAGCCCTAGCTTGTCTAAGTTGATGGCTCTCAAAAAAATATATAATCAACCCTTGTTGGTACTCTATAAGCAAAGGCTAGGGTTACAAGATAATAACAAAATCAATGGCCACATAATAAGTAAAACATCAGAAGAAGCCATCAATATCTACCTCGCGGAAGCAGGGAAGTAGACGCAAGACCTAGTCGAGAAGTGCATGCTCGAGGAAGAGTCTTCAGCTAGTGGCAGCATACTCGGGACAACGTCTTCAATGAAACCACGGAAAAGCGTCATCAGCTAGCGGGAGCGTACTCGAGGAAGCGTCTTCAGTCAGCAACACGAACTCAAAGAAGCCGATGCTGCTAACGATGCGTATTGAAGAAATTCCATACTCGTCAATAAAGAAGAAGAAAAGAATAACAAAGGAGATAACTTTACGAGGAGAAGGGCACATATATATAGACGTTAATTATAGGAAGTCTGTGTTGGATTAGGAAACCCAGTTTTTAAAACCTAAGGACGTTTAACGCCAATATTCTCTTCCCCTCATGGATTAAAATTCCTGAAAAGAACGTGGACACATGCTAATCCCAGCCAAGATTCATGCTAAGGGGGACTTATTCTAGTAAACCGGAAGCAAGAGCTAAGTATAACCTTTTCTATTCTTAAGATTTTAATTATGAATATACAATTATTATAAGCATATTGTCATCATCTAGTGCTTACAGTGCAACATTACTTTTCCTCACTAAGTCGAGGACTTAATATAGATGGTGAGTTTTTGACAAGGGATAGAATTGTAAAATTGCCTTCTGACTAGCAGCAAGAATATAAAAGGATATGTGCATATTTATGCACGTATTCCTAGATTTATAACAAAACACGAAATATTATATTTCTACTTATATATTCTGTAAGTGAATTAAGAATACAGATTCTCTAAAACAATTACAGGCATTCTAAATTGGCCTTGTAGCCTCCTCAATATTCACAATATTTATGCCATACTGAACTATTCTCAAGTCACATAAATTCCACAGCTAAATTCCTTGAACTTGCCTCGAATGCGCATCGATGTTCTAATAACATCTATCAAATCTTGGAGTAGCTAATGCTTAATCCCCAAAATACATTTTAGCTTAACACCTTGTTCACAAAGAACACATCACAAATTACTATCATAAGCATTAAAGTATGCCCCTTTAGTATTTTTCTCAAAAACAAGCCACGAATTATGCGTCACTCTTCTTGGACGCGCCACAAACAAAGATCAATGTCTCCAAAGACACATTGTGCCTCTGAGCTAGGATAACCCTAGCCTTTTCCCCCATTAGCACATTCATGCTAGAAGCGTTAGCTTCCTTGGATAGAAGCGTCCTAGCCCTAGCGCTAAAGGCGCTAACTTCCTCGTCCAAAAAGCGTTCCAGCCATAGTGTATTCGACACTGGCTTCCTCAGCCAAGAACGTCACAGCCTTAGCGCATTGGCGCTAATCTCTTTGGATATCAAGCGTCCTAACCATAGCGTATTGGATGCTAGCTTCCTAGAACAAGAAGCGTCACATCCTTAGTGCATTGGCATTAATCTCTTTGGATAGCAAGCGTCCTAGCCTCAGCGTATTGGACGCTAGCCTCTTTGGCCAACTATCTTCCTTGCCCTAGCGTATTGGCGCTAGCTACCTTGGATTAGCAGCGTCTTAGCTTTTACGCTAGCCTTCTTAGTAGCATCTTAGCCTTTGCGGCTGATGCATGTTGTAAGTGCAACAAATTAATCAATATATTTTCCACTAATTAACTAGTAATATAACGGTAGTAAAGATCGTTCCCACAGAGAGATGTGTAATTGAGATGTTATTTAGATAAGCAAAACTATAATAAATACTGAAAGATCGGGGTTTGTTTGTTTAAAGTAATTTAAAAATATAATAAAAGATAATTAAAAGAAAAGATGATTAGGGAATCATTCTCCGTTACCAAACATTGACTGAATCAGTATACTTATTTATCTTTTGTAGGATCATTCATCACCAGTCGTAGAATATCAGCTAGTTCAGTGTTATCCCCAAACTCCTTGTATCACTAAATCTCGAAGCTCCCGAACACCAAATTCTATTCAACCGAGCCATCAAATAGTAGCTCACTCAAGGTGTAACTCACTTGAACGCTTTATGCATTCAGGTTGATCCCAATAGTTAAACTCTTAACTCAAGGTCCACTTTTTGGTGTTATATTTACTCGCAATTTCTCCATAAAATCCCTCTGCAAGATCTCGCGATTTCTACTTGTGTAGAGAATTAGGAGACTATTACACTTATCTCACAACCCTCTACTAGCGATAGAATAATAAACATATTAATTCAATTATACACTTGAACAATCTAAGAATTACCCATAAACATTAGATAAATTAAAAACAATCGATGAATAATTAAAACTCCAAATAAATTTATAACTAATTAAGTTTTACATATGGAACATAAAAATCACCCATAATCAATAAAATTAGATACACATAATAACAGAGTTCAAAAAAAAATATAAAGAAAAAGAACTAAAACTAGAACTCAAAGTAAAAGCGCATCTGATGAAGTGGATGATATGTGGATTGGTGCGGTAGATGGACTGCAGATGGTATGAAGCTGTTTGTTGTGGTCTGGTGCTAGTGAACGTGAATTGGTGGAGGTGATTTTTGATTGGAGCATAAGCTACTCTCTCTGTTGGTGTAGACATGCGTGAGGTGAAGGTGTCCTTCTGTAGATTTCTTTTTCTACTTTTATATCCCTAAGAGCATCCACAGTGGGACGATCAAATCATGGACCAAACCCAAATTTGATATTTGGTCCGCCTAAAATGGATCATAGTGGTGCGATCAAATTTGGGTTATGGTCCAGCTTCTCTACTGTTTGGGATCATATTTGATCCAAGAACTGGACCAAACACGAATATGATGGAGCGTTAACTTACACGTGCATCTCGTGCCAGGAATGACGCTGGCTCTCCGTCTTGTGCAAGGCGTAATGCTAGACATTTGTTTCATTATCCAGGTGTGAACCAGAATGCCGCCTGATGAAGCGTTCACCCAAGAGCACGTCCAGCATGGCGCAAGGCCAGGATCGCGCTTGGTATACAGACGTTCGCTTAGAATAACGCTCGTGTTGGGCGTTTGGTTAAGACAATGATTGTTGTGGACGTTTGGTTAAGACAACGCATGCTTACATTTATTAAGAGATGTTTGTACTTGGTAGTGTTTTCTTTTTGAGCAAAGCAAAATTTACTTGGTGGCTAATAACCAAATACGTGTCCAGAAACATTACATTATCCAATATAGATGTGGCATGACTATAGAAAGTGTTCGATTATGGATAAAAAAAACAGAAAAATACACTAACACTAACTATTGATGTGTCATGACTATAGAAAGTGCTTCACTATATATAAAATAAAAATAGGAACAGAGAAATACACTTAACACTAACAATTGATAAATTCATTAACAAACAATCACTTTAGTAACAATTCATTTTACGGTTGTCAGCGTTTCAATAAACCAATAAAATAGCCCCCATCACCCAGGGAGGAGAACAAGCATAAACATCGCCCCATTAGGCGTTCATCCAGACAAATGTCTGATAAGACGCGCGTATGGCTGGAGGAGCGCTTGATGGGACGAGCGTAATCCTAGAAGAGCGTCCGTCTAAAACATAACACGTACCAGCTGCACGAGTAGAATAGTGATCGGGTGTGTTGCTAGGTTAACGCCCCATCAGGCGTTCTTCTAAACACACGCCTGTCACTTGGGCGTGCCGCTAAACGTGCGTCTATCATCAGACGTTCTTCTGGGTTGCATCTCCCACCGAGCATTCATCCAGCGTCCACCCCAACCAAGCGTTTTCACAGGCATACGCCCATAAAACACAATTCCAACAGACGGATACTTGTATATGCGCCCAACGCCGGAGTTAGGTTAGACTTACGCCCGATCAAATTTTACTCGCTGCCCGTTGCGTTTCAGGCGGAGTAAACCAAATTTTTTTGATTTTTACTCTTTGGGTTTGGTCGCACCACTGTGGGTGCTCTAAAACGCTATAATTGTGAATCGGAAAATATCCAACAATTCTAATTCAACGTAAATTCTCAAAGCATGTAAAATCTCAACCATTCACTACCCAATCAAACGGCAACCACAGTAGTTCTCTACTGAATTCTCGGTTAATCTAAACTCCAAACTTTCCTAACTTCTCCACCAATCTAAACCCAAATCATTGAGAGATCAAACTCCACCTCGATCTCTTCCTTTGATCCACAAAAACCAATGACAGAAAACTCACTTCTTAATCTATTTTCTCGGCTGAAACTTACCCCAAATCTCTACAGTTTGTGCTTCAAGTTCCTTCTTTGTCTCAGCTTGAAAACCTTCTCTAAACCTTTGGGCGAATACCCACTGGACCCATGCTAACTGACGACCTGAATTTGGTGCAACAACAAAGTAGTCTGAACTTGAGATTGTTAAGAATAGGGGTGCACAAAGGTCGGTTCGTCTCTGTTCTTGGTAGAACCGCGGTCGGTTATCTACCCGTGTACTTGTACCCTGTACCCTCTACTCTCGGTTCGGTTCTTGTACCTGTACCCTTTTTTCCGGTCGGTTCCGGTCCCGTACCTCCTTTTTTTTTTTTTTTGGTCTACATTGTCTCTCTGGTTCAGAACACTGGGTACTCTTTTTTTTGAAGGATAAACACTGTCTACTTCAATAACTAAATATGGAAGACAAAATCTGTCGAGCATAATCAGGACATCTTGGATAACAGAAATACAACTGCAGTCTACATAGCTAGAATGTAACACCATTCAGGTGTCCCGCTGATGTTATAGCAAGTTCTGTTGATAGAACACAGGACTACAACTACAACTCACTAGAAGAAACACAGTAGAAAATCTCTCCTGGGTATGGCAAAAGTTCGGTGTATCATCCAAACCAATCACAACTAAAGAAAAACCCATTGAACTACGCTAGAACTAGGACTAAACATGTATAGTTTTCTATGTTCTTGCTATGGAGTCCACTAGCAGAAAAATACTAGGGCATTGAATATTAGGTGTATAATATACAATCAGTCTAAGCTAAAACAAATGTTATTATAAGAGGCATCCTAATATAGGTATCCTGACTAGTCACTAGGCGTGCTCTAGTGAATTGTTAACAGATAAAATCCTTCTACATCTTTAAACCTCTGAACCAACACAGTGTTACAGATTTACTTCATATCAAGAACTCTAAAACTTTACTTCATGTGAAGTATATACAGGAATATCAGAATTTCTATACAAATATGTATTAAACGAAACAAACATTTATTATTCATGACTATAATAACAATGATGAACAAATCGATGAATTCACACCTTCACCACTTCAAGCAAGGTTACACTATCAAGATTCAAGACATATTAATCATAATCTGCATCACCTAATTCACACCTCGATGTGCAAATATAGTTTTACGCTTTGCATTTCTTGTAATACTCAAGAAGGAGCAACAAGACATTCCCTAATTCACCACCTCAAACACCAAATTATACAAGAAATAGCTGCTAGCTAACATGAAATTCAAGCAGAACCCAAGACCATTAAAGAAAATTCACAACAGATAAGAAACATCAACAACACAATTAAGGTTTGCATTACTAGTAAACAGGTTTTACCCATAAACACATACAAATTTAAAAACAAAATTCATAGGAATTTAAAACCCAGATTCATATTGGAGGAGCACCAAACCTAATCAACTAGTCAAAAGTTGTCCAATTTGAAGTGGGTTCTTAGTGGCAGATTGTAACAAAGATTGAGAATCTGTGTTTATGGCATAAAACTCGATACCCTGACATCAAAAGAAGAAGATTACGTAAATAATTTTTCTAATTAACGATGCTTTTTTATACAGTAGAATAACTGTCTGATTTGTTCGCAATATTTCAGTCAAATAACTGTTTGTTCTTTAATGGCAACTCCTACATTAACATCCAGTCAGCTTCAGATACTTAGAAGGACAACCATTAACCTAAGGTACTAGTTCAAATTTTTAGGAGGCATAAAGTTACAAATATGTTAAAACAGGTATAAGGGTATATAAGAGGAGTAACATACATTATACTGTAATATCAACATAAAATAACACATTATACTGATATCAACTAGGTAAAAAGACAACAAATAACCACTAACAATGACTTCTCATGGAGCAACTTTGGCATTCCCAATTAAAAAACGAAGCAGAACAGTAGTTGTATATAAGAGGAGTAGCATACATATCAGCTAGGATGTTGTATGAAAGCATGCTAAAAGACCCTAGTGAACAAATACGATTAAATCAAGATTCAAAACCAAAAACAAGTAATAGGGTTAGAGTTTATACTTGTTCAAGGAGTTGTACTTTAGTTTTCTAGGAATGGTATTGTAGTCTTCTTCTGCGATTTTCAAAAACAAGATACAAAATCAATTTTCTAGGGTTCACAAAATAGTTGAATCTTCTACTAAATAGAGTTAGGGTTTATACTTCTTAGTGTGTACTTGAATCTTCTTCTGCAAATTCAAATTAAAGAGTCAAGATCCATTTCTAGGGTTTACAAAATCACAATATTCAAAGGATATGAAATGGGTTTTCCTACCTGAAAATAGGTTACTCAAAATTTGTGGAACCAGATCATTGATTTCTTGAAATAAGCTTAGGATTGATTTCTGATGAAATGGGTTCGTTTCTGAGATGAGAAACGAGAGCTGAAAAATCGTTTTCAAGGGTTTACTGAAGTTTGTGAGAGTGAAGGAGAAGACCAAGTGAAACACGAGCTAAAGTTCCTAGTTTTAGGAAATAGACAGATGAGATTAAAACTCCAATATCTAATAAACGGCTTAAAGCATTCGGTTCCTTCGGTCCGGTACAGGTCGGTTCCTAGGTAGAACTTGTACCTGGTACCCGGGTGTACTCGTTTTTTTTTTTGTACATGTACCATGTACCCTCGGTTCGGTCCGTTTCAGGTACGGTTCCGTCGGTTCCGGTTCGGTCCTTCGGTTCCGGTCAGTTCCTGTGCATCCCTAGTTAAGAACAAGTTTTTCAAGCCTTTAAGCAAACACATTCTGTGCAGTTTGCTAGTTGATTCTAACATCAATTTGTTTGTACTTTCTAATACCAATTCTCCTTCCCTGCAATCACTTTATCATTCAAGACAAACCCAACTGAAATCAACACAAATCAATCATTCACAAACACATATTCAACTTCAACAGCAACAAACTTCATTGTTTTCCGACCATGGCAAAACTCCATTCTTTCCTGTCTAATTCGAATTAAAACAAAACCCATCCTCTATTTTTTCCTTGTTCTTCACGGTTGTTGTTTCCTGAACTCAAATCCTCTTCCATCTCTTTGTTCTTCATCCAACAACGACAACGAACTCGAGCTCAATTCAATAGAACTCTGTATTCTTTTCTTCTTCTCTGCTCGAAATCTTCTAAACTCAGCAATTCTCTTCTCGTTGTTTTCTTTCTTCTTGTTCAGTTATAACAACGAACATCTCCACTCTCTTGTTATCTGTAACTTTTAAATTCATCTTTTATTCATCATCTCGACAACGAATCCACCTTCTTTCTAAATTCAATTCATCGATCCCCTTGAACCTGCCGGCGTGAACAGATAGGACTTGGTTCCTCTGGCAGTTGGTGTGTTGACTATAAGGAAGTGGTTCGAGACCTAAGTTTAGGCTTTTAGGTTAAAAAGAGAAAGGATTAAATAAGGGTGCATACCCGTCGGTCGGTCAGGTTATTAGGTAAAATCGTCGATTAAACTGTAATATGATCGGTTTTCACTTTGAGAATCGTCACCGAACTGTACAAAGTTCGGTTTGGTTGCAAACCGTACTGAATCAGATCGGTTATTTTACGATTTTCACCGATTCAAATAAAAATGGTGTTTTTCCTTGTTTTTACAATAAAAAAAAGAAAACCTTGTTCTTTATTTCTTCTCCTTCTCAATTACATAAATATTTGTATATTATAACAAATTTATTTTTTGAGACTATATACATAAAATCATAGATCTTCGTACATACATCTATTCGTCACAAACCATTTTACACATCTACATGATGATTCTAAAAACTTTGATACTTAATAAAACAACCCTCTTCTCTCTCTGTCTACCTCGATATCTATCTACTCATGTTTCTCTCTTTCTCTATAAACACATGTTGTTTCTGCTATTTCAGATTTAAAATAAATAAATTTTAGATCGAAAATCACATAATTTTAACGAAACCCATGATCAATATAAGTCAAAATCAACCATAAAATTAGAAATAAAAAAAACATTTTATAAGAACCCTAAAATTCTAATATACTCTTAACCTTTAAATTTTTTTCCCAATCAAAAGGTGGTGGTGCTGGTGACGGGGTGTAGCAGGTGGTGATATTGGTGATGGAGGTATAACAGGTGATTGTGCTGGTGTTGGCGATGTAGCAGGTGGTGGTGTTGGTTATGCCGTATGGTGTTGTAGGGTGAAAAGGAGTATGAAGAAAAAGAAGTAATCAAAGAATGAGAAGAAAAAGGTAGTGGTTGTGGTGGTGATCGTGATGATAACTAGGAGTAGTGACTGTAATAAGAAAAAGAAAAAAAAACAGAGGTGAGTGTAAAGAAGAAGAAGAAAAGGAGAGATAAAAGCGTGAGAGAGTTGCTGCATAATTTAGGGTTTAGGTTATTTTATATGTAAAGAAATGAAGGGTTTAATATTAAAAGAAAATATAAAATTAATGGTTATAGATAAACGGTTCTATCGGTATAAGTTGTTGACCAAACCAAAGATCCTATGGTTGTGGATGTCGAAACTGTCACCGACCGTTAGATGAACGGTTCAGTTCGGTGTAAATTTGGCCGGTTTCGATCTGGTCGTCCGGTTTGGCTCGGTTCTTGTGCAACCATAGGATTAAGGCATCCACTAACATCCATAAAAGTTAATAAAAATGTCATCCCTGACCCAATATTGGGGTACCAAAATCATCCATATATCCTTAAATGATGGGTTGGCCCTCATCATACGGTTGCCTGCGAATAACACTTTCCCATGAAATGACGATTCTGCCCTTTTTCACAATTCTTCTTCTTTTGCTTCAAATGACTCCTAAACACCTACAAAATAGAAAATAAACATAATATACAAAAAATACAAGAGAATTAACTAAGAAAAGCGTAAGTAATTGATATTCAAATGATGTATATTAAGCACCTATCAAATTCCCCCATAATTCTTCTTTGTTATTCCTCAAGCAAACTAAACTAAACTAGTCATATGCTAAACTAAACTAAAATACAACTCATTTTCGTTGATGACACGGTTACACTTAGCATGTGTAACAAGCCTTTAAACCTCTAGGTGTCCCCAGTGGACGAGTTATGATCTTGTGAGGGTTCACAAGAGATATACCCACAAAACCTATTCCAACTTTAAAGTCACAAGCATCCGAAGATCTATGAGGACATAAAGTTTATGCACACTAATAATAAGAAGTTAGAAATGCTAAAGAATATTATTCTCATGCTTAACTCTTGAATTATGAGAAAACACCATATGAAAGAATCCAACCTCGATAAGTGATCGAATAAGCATTCTGCCTCGACTTCTGCCTCACCAATAAGGTTTTATGAAATTACACTCAGAAGACACACTTTATGATTCTCATGTGTGTAGGTAGGAATGAAGATAGAAATCATGTACACGTTGAATGGTGGGAAGGAGAAGAAACCTTCCGAATTATATTTCGATACCCCATAAAAACGTGAGACAAAAAAAAAAAATTCTTTTTTTATTATTTTTTTTATTATTTTTTCTCAATGAGTTTTTATTTTAATAAACTAAAGACATATAATGAAACTAATGTGGTCGTGGGAGAAGGACTTTACCACTTAATTTTTCACAACTTGTATTGTCTCGGTATCATAAACTTCATAAAATCCACTTCTTTTGATTATCTTTGTTTTTGTACTTAGTCTTCAACTTATATATAAAATTCTGCTCCTTGTATTGTTACTTCACTTTGAGTATGAAATTTTGTTCTTCTTTATAGTGTTGCTTGTAAACCTTGAACGTCTTTAACTTTCTTCGTGATTTTGATGTCGCTCCTCTTGTTGATGATGATAATGTTTCTATGAACCTGTTGTTGAGAGAGAATGGTGCCAACTGCAAATCAAACTACATGGTAAGTTTTTTCACAATTCTGATGTCACCCTCATGATTGATAGAATTAGCACTGAAAAGATCACAAAGTGTTGAAGGGGTGTGAGGTTAAGTAACTCATCATTCTACCCGGAATTAGTGTAAGATGACACAAACTATAATGGATAATTTTTAGACAGGTAAAAAAAATTAAAGTCTAGTGCCTCGCTTGATGTAACAATAGGTAGTCTCCACTGTTGACTGATATTGTATTCTTTAGACAATTTTTAGACAGCTTCTCTAATATTGTATTCTTTCTGCACCTAACTCACCACCGGCGGTTTAAGTCCCTTTTTGTCAGCTATTGCCTCTCAACAACTAAGAAACCCGAATATAGTTCTCTAACTTCTAAGTTCAATTATTTCGGTAAGAACTCCGTATGTAAACTTAGCTAGAAGTATACTAAGTGACTCTAAAATCTCTAAAAAATGGAGGTTTTCATGCAATTATTTACAAAAAGTCAAAAACAAAATTACTCTACCAAAGTGAAAACTTTAACTAAAAGACTAAAAACTCTATATGAAAAATATGCAAATACTCCCCACACTTAAACTTTACATTGTCTTCAATGTAAATTGATTCTTCCAATGTAAAATTAAGATGGGAAATCCTAATATGCTATGAAAAAATAATAAAAACTTAAAACAGAAGAAAAAGAAATACAAAAACCACTGGGTTGCCTCCCATTCAACGTTTAGTTTAACGTCCTCATCCTGACCTTCTTGTTAGCGTTCGTACACCAATAATCTGAAAATATAGGGATCCACCCAGATAATAATCCGCAGTTCTAATAACAACTCCAAACAATAATTAGCATAAGATATGAATAATGAAATTGTTATTTTATGGAAGTTTCCCCCACACTTAGTCTTTTTTACACTTGGAAGTGTATAAATAACATAAAACAAGGGAAGTTCTTTGGGTTCCTCTCGGTGAACATGCACAATGCTAAAATCAAACACATCTAGTAGTGGATAGTTAGAAGAAAAATAATTCTTAAGAATTTTTATAGCAAATATACCCAACCCTAAGTAAGGTAGCTCCTTAAAAATCGTGTTAACAACCTTTTGGGGAACTATTTTGATTGGGAAGGAGGACCAGGAGATATAGAATTATGCAAAGGATTAGACAAACCTTTCACGGGATCCTCATCATTCTTAAATAACTCCATTGAATTATTTACCTCGTATGTGTCGTGGTCCTCTATCAAACTTTTTGAAAGTCATTCTTTATCAGTTTCTGCTTCAACCGAAATCTCAACATCATTATAATCATTGGCAAGCTCAATTGGTCTTCCACGAAATCAATCAATTTGGTTTTATTCTCGGTCACCACTTTTCAGCACTCTCGTCATCGGAATCAAGGTCTTCTTCAAGAAAATTTTCCTCGGTGTAGATCCTAAGATTTTCGCTTGAGTAGGTTACACCATTTATAACAATTGATAGGTTATACCCAATCTCCTTCTTTTGAATAGGCGAATGATTGTTATTATGATCCGGAATTGGAATAACTTCATCATTGTTACCAAAGGTTGCTCATCTTCATAATAGTCTTTATCTTTCTTCGGAATTTCAGAATTGTTTTGGTTTTGAGGTCATACTTCTTCCTCATCCCTATTTTTACCCAGTTCATCAATTCATTCGTATAATTTATCTGAATTTCTTTGAATCTCTCGATGTGACTCTTCCTGATCATATTGTTGCTGATTAAATAGCCTTTGGAGTTTGTCTAACTTGGCACAAGTAGAATTTGTGGTACTAGAGAAATTATTAGAAACATAACTATCCTCCCATCCTTGTGATTCTTCACTTACATACCTACCATAAGGTTGTTGATATGTATGAATAACCATAAGGTTTCGTAGGGTATTTATCATTGCCAAAAGATTGGTTTTGATTATACCCTTGGTATGGTTGGTGGTTTTCATAAGACTGAGAATGAAAACCATATTGATTACCACTATTATATGATTGATCTTGTGCACCGTACATGTTATTTTCGAAGGGAAACATGACGACTCACAAGAAAAAAGTAAAAACCATTAAAACCTAAAAGAATAAACAAAACAAGGTGATACTTATAACCTGTTTTCAGAATTTACCTCTCGCTTTTGACGAGATTTGAACACCTTCAACTAGTTGTTAACACCACGAAAACCTAAAAATCTGAAAAACACTAAGAAAAACGTGAAAAACATCCTATGTTTTTTATGGTTATGAAAGATGTTCATAAAAACATATATTTCAGTAACGGGTAGCGACCTAGCTAAAAAAATAAAATAAAAGCGGCAAAGGTGTACTTTTGCCTTTTTTCTTGTTACCAACTCTATTTATAGACGGGTACTTTCCCTTTCACTTTTCCCCTTCTTTGTTATTTTTACCAAATCTCTTTCCCTTATTTTACCGATTTTCAAAACAAACCCAAGCAAAAGCAGGATTTTTGGTTTTAAGTGTAAATTCATGCTCGACCCACACTCAGTTTTCAGTTGAATTTGTCTTATACAAGAAGGTAAGGGTTTATCTCGTAATTTTTTCTTTTCCAGATGATTTCTTTTCTAATTCAAGGTTTTATGCATATACAACACTTTTTACAGCTATAGCCATTTTTACCCAAATTAGTAAACGAGCTTTTGGGATGCTAGTTAACTAAATGAATTTTATAAATTTTATCCATAAACTTCATTCAATTACCCATGCTCTAATAGTTTTTGCACGACAATAGGTTTTGTATGAAACTTTAAACTTTAACTCTTGCATATATATTGAGCTGTGGATAGTTTCATATGTTATGAATGGGTTTGTTAAGATTTAAAATACTATGCGTAGCTCTTTAAGTTTTGTTTCATATCTTAAATTAAGTTTTAAACTGAATTTTTAGAATAGCCTACTGCCTGTTAATAAAAATGATCCAGAAAGTTATGTATTCGAAATTCTTACTGATAACCATAAAAAGAGTGAACTCTTCCATAGATTTTGTTATATTATCCTATTATGAAATGTTTACTTACTTTAGTGATCATTGTGGATGTTTCATTCAATTTTATACTTGATTTAGTGATCATTGTGGATGTTTCGTTCAATTTTATACTTGATTTAGTGATCATTGTGGATGTTTCCTTCTTACGAATAATATGAAAGTAAGCTAGAACACTCTATTTTAGGACTGTCAGATCTTAATTGACTTCCATCTATGGTGGATACTCGGAAGACCGTTAGCTCTAACGGTGGTCGGTATCTAATTACCCTGACTATGGTGTCGGCCATAAGATTAGTAGAGTAATTTGTCTTTATTTGCGGCTCTTAATCGTTGATACCAATTTATTTGCATAAGGCTTATATTTGACAACTAGGACCTCTTGTCCAATTTACCATTTTCTTAGATTTTATGCTGATACTATTTGGTCTCTACTTTGAGCTAGAAAAACTGTTTTAAGTACTGGACTTATAAATGCCATGATAAGGTTAAGTAAGCAGTATTGCTCAAGTAATTATTCACGGTTCTTGAACCTTGGATACCCAAGGCGGCATCCGTATAGCATCCAGCACACGTGTAGGATTAGTATAAAGAAAGAATATGTACCGAGGGAATGAACAATACCTTCTTAAAGTGCACAGTTTTTATACCCTCACTAGTGGAGAATGGGCATTTCAGAACCTATTGAGCCATTAATAAAAGAACTGGCGTGGGCCGAGCCTAGGTTAGCGCTGTTGAAATTTATTATTTTACTAGTAAAAAAGCGGAAAAATCATAGTGAGAGACCTAGCTTTTATGTACACTGAAATTTTACAATTTTATTCTTAGTTAGAAAGGTCGGTTATGGTTAAAGCTTTTTGTAGAAGAAATATTAGGCGGACCCATGTCATGGCATATTACACCCACAATCTTTTCTCTTTTACTTGTTTCTTTCCCGGTGCCATAAAAATCAGATCAAAAAAACCCTAGCAGGTGCTTAAAAACTTTATCTTTCTCCCTCACCTTGTTTACACTGATACATGAGGAAGAACCAAGTTTTTACAGATCTATCATGGTTATCTTTTTCTTCATTGATTAATAGAAGAACCCAAATCTCAAACTCTACACAAGAAAATTAAACTTCTTATACACTTTTTTATTTCTTTTTTTGCTCTTCCTGATTTGGGATAGATCCTTAAAGCAATTCCAGTGGTATTAAAAAATTGGCTAAAATACTAATTATGCGTCCACAGTAGGATGGGCAAATGCCTAAAATGGATTGGTCAACCCTCAAATCAGAGGGTTTTCCATACGCGTCTCCGGTTGAGTCGCTCAACGGTTATATCATCCAACGACTATTATTTCACTCTCTATAAATTCAACCAATTTCAACTCCAAAATCATACCTTCTCAACTAAAAAATTCTTCTACTTTGACTTTAACCTTAATCTTTTCATCTCAGCTTGTGTTAAAAAAAATCAAAAAAATAAAATAAAATGGCCAGCTCATAATAAACACAAAAACCTTCATTAGGAAAAGGTTCCGGAAAGCCTCACGGTGTAAGGTTTAGTCTCACATAAGATAAAGCTATTTGCAACGGGTATGTAGCATGTACGCTTGATCCTATCAATGGTGTTTATCAAACCCATTCAACGCTTTGGGGGAATATTTTTAAACAATTTGATCATAAAAATGGGAATCCAAATAAACATGACGATTCAGGGTTGCCAGGTCGTTTTCATGCAATCAACAAAGACATGAACGGTTGGGTAGCTTTGATGATGCAAGTTAATCATCAAAAAGCAAGCGGTGATGGGAAAACCGATATAGTAAGTTGCATTTTAACTTTTTAATTGATTTTTAATTTTATCAAGTTGTTGTAGTAACTAATTTATGAATGTTGAAACTGCATATGCGAAAAACTCGAGAAACCAAAGAAGGTCGATTTTCAAACATGAAGCATGTTTCCACATCCTCAAAAGCTGAACCGATTTAACCCCAAATTGTTGAATGGATATCAAGTTCCAAAAAAATCCCTTTACGAGACGCCAAACGTTTCTCAAGGTTCTTCATCTACTTATTCTTCACCAGAAACAACCTCAACCCCACAACCCAATATAGGCGAATCCCAACATTATGGTAATTCTAATCTTAATGGAAATAGAAATGCAGAAAGATATGATAGACCAGGCAAAAAAAAAGCTAAAAGGAGCAGAAAAGCGGCTCAAGAAGCTGCTGAATCTTCAACTTCAAATATCAACTTTCAATAATTTTTTGAAAAACAAGAAAATGCTGATATTGTTATAATAGAAGAGCATAAGAAAATGGCAGCAAAAATTAGGAAAGGTCGCAAGGCGCTTGAACAGAATCTTTTTAATGCACACATGAGATGAATCTTTGGAATGGACACGTAAGAGAAGAATTATACACAACTGCAACTTTGGCAAGAAGAAATAAATCAAATTCAAGTACAAAAGGCACAACAACGCCCAAACTCAGTTGACGTTGATTCTGATGAGTAGGAGAATAGGGATAGCAATAATGCCATTGTTACACTGGTTTAGTTTATTAATTTTAAATTTTGGATATAATAGTTTAGTTTAGTTTAATTTCGATGTAATCCTTTGTTTTGTATTCAATTTAATCCTTAGTTTCAATCAGTGTTGTTTTTTTTAATCAATTTGATCCTTATTTCAACTTCAATTTCATTTTAAGTCAGATTACAAAAATCAAATCAAAATAAAATAAATAAAATGATTGTCGTAATAACTAAAAAGTTAAAAAAACAAAATAAATGGTGAGGGTTTCTTCTTCCAAAATCAACCCACAAGTGTGCTGTGGGATCCTCCTTTAGCCTTAAATATAATCTTCTGTTTGAATTTTTATTTCTACCGTTACATACTCTCTTGTGGGCACATTGTGAAGAGGTTGAACATCTTTCCTCAAATCTTGATGTTGATAACTTGTCCAACTGGGTTCCCGTCAGGACTCCTCGATTACCATATTATGCAAAATGATGCAGGTGAGCATAACCTTATTCATTTTTATTGGTTTAAACGAAGTATATGGTCCACAAATTATATGAAACTTCATCTTCAAAATTCCAAATGCTCGTTCGACATCCTTCCTAACCGCAATCTACTTCCCATTAAAATATTGTTTCACATGCTCTCCTTGGAGTACTTGAGCGTTAACTTGAACTAAAGTTGACCATTGTGAATAAATTATATCCGCCAGAAAATACTCCATGTTATAATTAATGCCGTTGTTGGTAAAATTTGCAGTTAGAGAATTTTCATACTTCAGTTATTCAAACAAAGGATATTTATACAAAATATAGATGTCATTATTTAAACTCGGGAGTCCAAAAAAAGCATGCCATATCCAGCAATCATAAGAGGCGGCTTCTTCCAAAAAAATAATTGGTTTTGTGTAGTGGCCCTTATACTGACCTTTCCATGCATAAGGACATCCATGCCACACCCAATGCATGTAATCAAGGCTACCTAGTATTCCTGGAAAGCATCTCTTTTTGTTTTCAACTAGTAGTCGGTCGACATCACCTTGTGTTGGTTGTCGTAAAAAACGTGGACCACAATGGTTGACTACATTTTTGCATAACATTTTGAGATTTTCGTATGATGTTGTTTTTTCCATGCAACAATACTCATCACAGACACCTGCGGGTATACCATAACCTAGAATCCTTATGGATGCAGTGGCCTTTTATTCAGGACTATGTCCTCGTATATTTAGTGCATTAAATTGATAGTTAAATTTAGGGTTTACCCGACAAAGCTCTCCAATAACCCGCATGACCAAGTGTTGTGGCATGCGGAAGCGAATAAAATCTTCATCAGAGTACACACTTCTATTACTAAAATAATCACGCATCATTTGTTGATGTCCTTCCTCTCAATATCTCCACATCCATCTTCTTCTAATTATGGCTACAAACTCGCAGTATTTGCCCTGAATCTTTATCCATTTGATCAATCTGTTGAATAATTCCTTGAGCTTATTGGAACCATATTTCCCTAACATTTGCGTTTCTTCATTTTCTAAATTATGATCCATATAATGAATGAAACGACTGAAAACAAGTAATAATATGTTGAAGAAATTGCAAGATTTCTTTTGTGAAAATAAAGAATTGATAGAAGTTGAATGTGCTTAAAATTGGTGAATAAAGGAGATTTATATACGAAAAAAATATAGTCGTTGGGGTGGAAAAAAACAACAACAATTGTCGACCTAAGTTGGGTTGATCGGTTTAGTTTCAGCCGCTTTGAACCACTTTACCTATCCTTCTGGCTTTGGTTTTTGGCCAAATATGCCTATGCCTATGCCCAGTGGAGTCACTCTTACAAAACTAGTCGCGCCACTTCTACATCGACAATCAATTTTGAACAAATTTTTTTTCGATCTCGCACTGCTAGATCAAAAAATATCTAGCAACATCTCAACAGTCAATTTTAATAGATATGACATCAGCTAACCGGAGAACTTAACCATGATTATCATTCCCGATTCGTAGTTATTCTCTAAATTTTACTACTTCTGTTCTCACCATTTTTGGCGCAAGATCTTCAAATCTAATTTCTAAGGGAAAACTATTACCACGTTCATTCTTTTAAACGTTTGTTATTCTTTCAGTTTAATAAATCTTTCGAGTTCTACCCCACCCAGTGAGGTTGGTATTCTTGAATTGCTGGATAGGTGCCATAATTTCTAACCTAACCTCTAAAATTCACGAAAATTCTAAAACCAATAGTTTGTATTTTTTTTATAGAAAGGTATTAAATCTTTGAAGAACTTGTTTTGGATCCATGGAACAAAACTTTGTTGAAAGTATTATCTTTCTAAATTTGTATTTCAATTCAATTGGGAAGTCCAATTAGTAACTTCTGTAGTTAGCTAGTTTTCATATCCTTACAAAGATTTCATCTTGCCTGGTCTTCATAAGATTAAAATCTATTTAAAGTAAAAGGTTCGAGCTCTAGCTATATGTTCATGTTGTTGATGGAAACATACGAATGTCAATATTTATGATCTATTTACTTTCTTGAAGGTTTGGAATCCAAATTTTCTTGAAGAATTTGCTTACACAAAATGATTACAGTAAAAGATGAAAATAATTTTTTGAATATAACTTGCTTTCGATTAGAAATAGCACATGAAAGACATAGTATTTCTAAAATAGAGGAATCTGATTTTTTTGTTTGTTAAAATACAAAATATATTTTACTCGGTTATTTTGAATTGTGGTTATCTTGTCATTTTAGTTGATGTTATATCTAATAATATTAACGGTTGAGATGTTGTTAGATATTTTTTGATCTAGCGGTGCGAGATCGAATTGTTTTCCATTTTATACCCATCGATAGGGTGCACATGGTACGGTTCGGTTCGTTTTTTAACTCAGCCATAACCGAAACCAGTAGTCTTGTTTTTTCGGTTTTGAAAACCGAGTATTACCATTAAGCATTTCGGTTCGGTTTCGGTTTTAACCGGTTATTTTCAAATTTAAAAAAAAATAATAAAACAACCAACTCATGTTCCATTCACGCACATTCTTCCTTCCTAATCTATTTCTACCACTTTTTCCTATCTAATGTTACTACCGATCAACATATTTCACAACCAAGATCTGAAGATCCCTTTTAGTTCTTTACATATGGATATTTTTCACACACATTATACCAACCAGCACACAACATGACAAGAGGACAATGCAACCTAGCTATTTGCTTCATAAACTAAATAATCAACAAAATAAAGGAGCATAAAAGATCCAAAGACACATGATTTCTACAATTCAGAAGTAATCAATAACCGTATTAAAAATCTGCACTTTCACTCCCATATGATTGCACACATCAAAGCATGTTACCTATATTGCACAATCCAGTAAATATATTAACACCAGAATGGTCGAAACACTTCACTTCCAACTAATTTCAGTGAAAAAAAGACGACACATTTGCTCTCAGTGGCCGAAACATCGAGTAATTTGCACAAACAACTGATACACAGATTACTTGATATCCCAACTAAGATTTGAAGTAGAAGCAAGAAATAAATTTTTCTTCAAGTTTGTGATACTTACTTCTAACATGAATAGCTTCTTGTAGATCACTCATAGTAGCCTGCAAAACACACACAACATTTCAAACAAAACTGAGAAACCCCCAAAATCTATAATCTCAATCACATATCTATAAATACAATTCAAGAGAAACCCACAATACTTTAGACAATAAAAAACCAATATAATCAATGAAAATGGAAAAAAAGATCATATCTTGAGATTCAATAAATGAAATCAAAACCAAACTCATTCTCCCCAAACTAAGATTTGAGCTGAAAAAGAATTTTTACCGAATCATTGAGTTGAATTCCACCCTTGATGATTTCTCTACCACTTCGAGAAACAACAGTAACCTTCATTTCTCCACAGAATGAGGCTCAATCCAATCTCATAAACCGGAGAAGATGATTAGGTACAGACGGAATGGTAACTAGTAAGCATAAACCGAAGAAGATGATTAGGTAAGTTTTTAGGTTCACATCCTACGACTTATATTACAAAGATCGACACATATTAAGCGGTTTAAACCAAATAGATTCGGTTCGGTTTTATGGATGGACTAAAACCGAACCGGAATCAACCGGTTTTTTTAAATATATAACCGTTGATAAACCATTAGATTTTCTATTCGGTTCGGTTCGGTTCAGTATTTTAGTGGTACGGTTCGATTTGGTTTATCCGGTTTCGATTTTTTGTGCGGCCCTAACCATCGAGGTTTCTTTCTCTCTTCTAAAACCCTTTTCATTCTTCTTTGGGGGTAAAATAGTTTCAGAATCCCCGAATTGGAAACCCCTTTTCAAACCTCAACCACAACTCAGGTAACTCTCCCCCCTTCTCATTTCCTTTAATCATACCATTCACTTCTTAGCATTTTCTTCAATTTTGTCTAATTGCTCTCTTTATTTTGTTAGGGTTTTCTTCTGGTAATTTGTTGTTAGGGTTTCAGTTTCTTCAACTCAGAAAGTAAAGTTAGGGTTTGAAAATGTATTTCTTTTCCCATTTCTCTTTGATATTTGTTCATTTTGTTTGTGGTTTGGGTTTCATAACTGTTTTGATTCTTGTTGTAGGAGTTATTAAAAGACCGATCATCAGCTTCAATTTTCTTGATCATTTACAGGTATAATTTCTCCACCATTTTATTTGATTTTATTTGCTGTAGAATTAATTAGAAGTTCATTTGGAGTTAATACATCATTAAGTCTTTATAAAAAATCTACAAAGTTTTGGGGTTTCTTGTTTGATGATTTGATTTTAAGGTTTGATGTATTCTTATAACAATTTCAAGTGAATGATTTTAAATCGAACGATATTACAATGTTCTTCTATTACTGTTATCTTTACACTCTTCCTGAGCCTGTTTTAGTGCTAAATAAGGTGATGGTGGGGCAATTGTGAATGTGCCAGTAGAGTCAACCTGACGATGCTCTTGTGTAGAATCAACCTGATGCTCCAATCTGAATTTTGAATGTTGCATTACAAACTAAGGTAAGCAACAATTGTATTAACAGTCACACAGAAGAATGTCTACTTTTTGGCACGCGTTAGTGTTGTTATAGGCACACATGATTAGAGAGATCTCTTGCATCACGATGAGTAGGTTGTATTTCTACTTATTTCTCTTACAACCTTTTGGTTATTCTTTTGCCGCAACAATGATATATTTTTATCAGATATATCATATATTCGAATGTGCAATCTCTGTGAACTCGTTTCAGTCATATTGCTCTGATTTGCTCTGATCTTGCAATGGAATGTTTACGATTATTATAATCCTGTCAGAGTTATTGTCTCTGTAACTGTGAGTGGCTTCTTTGTGTTAAACAATTATATTATGCAAGTGGAGAAGTAATGTTGCATGAAAGTTGAAACTGTCCATCTTTGAATCAACTTTATCTTCCCTTCCTTTACTTTTCTTTTTTCTTTTTCTGTATCAAGTGCATGTTACAGAAGTTTGAAAACAAGGAACAAAGAGTCATATGAAATATTCTGTTAGTGTTATTTAAAAATAGTCTTCTTTTATATTTACACTGATAACGTGTCAGACAGTTTCGCTTTCTGCAAAATTTCTTGCCTCCCTGCACATATTTTGTTACCATGAGTTGTAATTCTGTGATCACCTGGCCATGTATTCATTTCGACTGTTGACATTCTCTACTCTGGCTTGATCTTGCTGGTGATATCGGGTTACGTATAATGAATGTCATTATTACTAATCAAGTTTTTCTTGCTGATGAATTTGACTTGAGACCCTACAAAAGTGCCAATTAAGTGAATTAGTACTGTTTTGGCTACATGAAGTGCTAATACCTTTGCTGAATGCACAGACGCCAAAAAAATTATTTGTTTGCAAGTTTATGCGCATATTTATCCATAAGGCATCCTATCATTTTACTATTATGAGAAACTTTGAGGAGCAGTAACGTACCATTATTTGTCATCCTTTTTTATCTTATAAAGTTCTACTGCATGAGTGATCTCAACTCTAGGTATATTTACCAAATCCGCAAGTCAACATGAATCCTAATGACAGAATAGTTCTCATCATTCTGAAGATTGAATTAATTCAAGTTATATCTCTGTGTTGTCCCCAGATGCGTATTCCATAATTTCAAGTTACTTTGTCTTATTAAATTCAATCCTGATAGACTGACCGAGGGCTGTCTCCCGCAGGTTGTCCCGCATGACACAGCCCCTGCGACCCCCCAACCCGTAGACCAGAATGGCGGTTTTTTGGGTTGGGTGAGTTCCAGGGCTGTGTCACGCAGGACAACCTACGGGACCCTGCCCAAGGTAAATCTATCAATTTCTTATAAAATTACATGGCTATCTTGCTCCTGCATTCATGCACAGAAATTTGCTGACGACGAAAAGTGATATATGCAGGTCCATTTCTTCGCCGTCCCCACCGTGGCATCATCATCTAGTATTCTTTCTTTTCTGAGATTTTATGCTAAAAAGTGAGCAAGAATCTCGTTGAAGTATAAACCCAGATTATCACTTGGAATCGAAAGCTTATAAGCTTCTAACAGGTAATTTCATTCTCACCTCTACAATTCTGGATACAAATTAGGGTTTTTGAGCTCAAAAAACAGATTCCCCTAAAACTGCTCATGTTTTTCTTAAACCCTAGCTATGTCATTGTCCACTTCCTCCTTTTTCAACTTAATCGTATTTCATTTCGTAGTTTTTGTTACTGCAAATGGTAGGAGTTGATATTCTGTTATGAGATCATTTTGATTTAAGTATAAAATTTTAATTTGATGGTATTATTGATTTCGACAGGGTAGAAGAATGAAGGTTAAAATATTACGTATCCTCGATTGGGCTCTCCTTTTATTTGATATCAGTGCCGTTATAATTATCATGATTTTGTTTTTCCTTGTTACATTTGCTATCTTTTTAGTTGCCATAGGGTAAGCAATTAGCAACATATGTTGATCTTGATTCTTACTATCTTCTGTTGGATTGCATACTTATATGTCAGCTGTAGAAGTATCAAATCTCTATTGTTTTGCGGCCATCTAACCGATAATAGTGGATGAAGATATCACCTAGTTTAGGTCTTCGCATACCGATGCAGTGTCTAAACTGTTGGCGTGTTGTCCTATCAACCATGCTAGGTACACGCTACTTAGCAACATATGTTGATCTTGATTCTTACCATCTCCCATAGGATTACATACTTATATGTCAGCTGTAGAAGTATCAAATTCCTATTGTTTTGCGGCCGTCTAATTGATAATAGTGGATGAAGATATCACATAGTTTAGGTCTTCACATACCAATCATGATTTAATGTCTAAACTTTTCCATGTTGTCCTATCAACCATGCTAGGGTACTCGCTACTCGTACCCTAGATACTCCCATGCTGACGTGGATAGTGGCGTGGCACCCATCTATAAACCCCTAAATCCTCTTGATGGTGCACCCTTTGAGGTAAATGCCATGATATGAGGGTTGATAGTCTGTCGTGTCATCGTGCGCGAGTAAGCAGCCTGCATCTAGCGTGCTATCATTTTTGTTGTTTAATACTCCTATTGTTGTCTTGAAAGTTGAAACAGTTAGGGGGCTAAGGAACCACAATGATCTGAAGAAAAAATTATAGTGCTCAGGCTACAACTCTGTGGCTAGTTACTACAGTGAGTATCCTTTGGTTGATTTAGGTCACAAATGATCTCCATTAAATATTGACCAAATGGATCAAGATCTATATAGAATCAGTTAGATAAATAAAAGGATGCATACCTGCTAGGTAGTCTGTAGTCCTATCGGTCTAGTAATAGATCTGGCTAGCTACAACTCTACCCAGCTCTCCTTCGAGCTGATCAAATCCCAAGTTGAATGAGGGACACATTCAGTGGAAGAGGAATCAACCTATAAAAGAAAAAACACATTCTTCCAGGGAATCAAACACAATATGAATCTTTCTTGGAGCTTTGTGACGTCGCTAGATTCCAACACATCAGCCCCCAAGGCTTCTGCAACATTGAAGTTGTCCTTAATATAACTACAAGTCATTATTTTTTTCTTCATTTTTAGTTTATACAGTATTGTAACGCTTGAAGATAGCAGTACAATTGGATATTTATGTCATCACATGCCCGTCGCTGTTTTATTTTTATTTTTAATGAAATTGCTATTTTCTAAGTTAAAGCTCTGGCTCCTACTTTGTTCTGTATGGTTTCCCTCTTTTTGCAATTCGTCTTTGCAGTTTTCTCTTAACTTTCTACTTGATGCAATTTGGCGATACTTATAAACAGAGTATGTACTTCCAACCACTTGCAATTTGTTTTGAATTGAGTTTCTAAATACCTACCAATTAATCATTCCTGTGTAGTAATCCACAATTACTTCTGGTTGTAATTGTAGGTGGCATGGTGTGGCTTCCTGGACTTGGGATGCCCAGGATGAGACATGTGGTATATGTAGGATGGCGTTCGATGGCTGCTGCTCTGATTGTAAACGCCCTGGAGATGACTGTCCTCTAAGTGAGTATAATCAACTGTTTCATTTTTTTTAACAGACTCAGCATTTTGTCAAGTTATCTGTCAAAACTAAGGCATGGTCACTCTTAGAACATGCATGCATTTAAACCTTGGTTTCTTTTTATTCATAATGCTTAGAGTGGAATAATTAATCTAGAACTTTCCTAGTTAAAGGATTTCGACACTGCCGAAAAAACACTAGTATCCGTGTTCCATCGAGGTCCTTGCGAATTGTAACCTCAAATTTTACTCCACAAATGCATCTTCAAAGTGTACTAATTGAATCCTCTGGACTAAGAAACTTAGCCATGTTCTATCTAG
The DNA here is from genome assembly GCA_023531435.1 of Papaver californicum. Lineage (NCBI taxonomy): Eukaryota > Viridiplantae > Streptophyta > Magnoliopsida > Ranunculales > Papaveraceae > Papaver > Papaver californicum. The sequence goes on from JAJJMC010003991.1 coordinate 13,370,964, forward strand.
TCCATTGCAAATGAAAACCTCCACTTATACCCTACAGATTTTCGATATGTACTATTTGTAGCCTTGGGACTAAGAGAACTGCAAGCTCTCACTTGGTAATAATCAGAATACTTTCCTCAGTAGTTTAATTTGAGCCGCTTTATAAACTTTTTAGACTCTTAGTTCTAAAAGATATGTTTCCAATGGATTTTTACCTGCTGTTTTATGTCTCTGCTTCTGTTTCTTAGGAGTTATATATATTTCCGTTCTATTTTTTCGTATTGTGGAGCCAATGAAACTAATATTTTGAATTAATTTTCTCGCAGTTTGGGGTGCATGTGACCACGCATTCCATCTCCATTGCATCTTAAAATGGGTGAACTCACAAACTCCTCAAGCAAATTGCCCTATGTGTCGTCGGGAGTGGCAATTCAAATAACAAGGAAATGCATGCTTCCATTTTAAATGATTTTGTGTGGAGGTAACTGTATCTCATCGTAGTTACACTTGTTTCATGTAACCATTTCATAGATTAAAAGATGATTATTAGGAATTTCTCTGATAGTTCAATACAGTATAATTCATTTTGTTATGTAGTAGTACTTTTTTGTAACAGCACACAAAGGAGTGTCTATGTGAGTGTGCTTTTATCTTTATTGAAGATTGGATCTGACATTCAGTACAATCTGTTTCTGGAACATTTTTAGTGGCAGAACACTTTAATCTAAAACCATACACCCACTCACTAAGTGAACAAGAAGGAAAGAAAAGATAGATCAAAAGGAAAATTGAAAAAGGTGGAGAAGAAAAGATAGACATTTGGATGTAGAATCTTCCTGGGGCAAAAGTAATACAGGCATTAAATCTCCATGAGCTCTTTCCATGCCCAATACAAGCATCTTTCTTTATAAATTTTTGGCAAATTAGATCCTACATCCACTTCTAAGATGGGGCTCATATCTAAATGTGAGTTGCTGACCCTTTAGCTTCTGATTTTCTAAATAAAGCTCTTGGGTGCATCATTAGAAAAATGCTCAGTGAAGTAGATGAGTATTAGTTTGTTTTTTTAGGACAACTTGATTTCTTTCTGAAGTGTAGTCTGTGTGCATAGTTCACTTTTATGTTCTTTTGAACCACTTTAAAATGGTAAAAGCTATGCAGTAGTTTAGATCTGTTAGTCCATTTTCGTAGGAGTAAAGACAGGAAGCATGTGAAACTAGACTGTCAAAGAATCTTGTTCTGCTGTTCACATCAGCCGGAATCCAGCCTGAAAGTAAAGTTAACAAAGCTCTCCTTGTGAAAGGTGGTTTTGCATTGTTATCAAGCATGCTCAGGATGAAAACGATCTACTTCGTCAGATACGAAGATCGTTTGTGAAGAAATTAATTTGGGCATATTACTTCCCTTTTATGGAAGCATCTAATATCTATGATGATCAAGAAACAAAATAGTTTGAAACCATTATAAGGATATCCAATCCTTCAACAAGCTGCAGAAGTTTAATACAATTTTCATATCTCGTTTCTTTAAGTTTCGAATGTAAATCTTGTACTATCTGTATTGTCATGTTTATTGATGTAATTGATCAATGTAATCAAAATTTCATATCAATGAAATTATGAGGTTATTTTGTCTCTTCCATAAAAAAAGGTAACTAAAAGAGACACTAACAAAGCTAGCAGCACACTTGGAAACCTTAACGGTGTCCATACTAAAACTAAAATAAGCACATCGCATCTTTGAATCACAGTGGAAAACCAAGAACTTACATAATGAATAGATTAGGCTTCAGTTGTCTGTTCTTCGCTTGGTGATGGCATAGATAGCGTAGATGATACCAGGAAAGTAACCGAAGAATGTCAAGATGAGACAGATCCAGAACTCAATCTACACATCCAAAAACAACACACAAAAACACAAGTTAATTCATCACAGCCAAATTAACTTCAGGTACGCAGGAGAGATATCTCTGTACCTAATATGTTTATTGTTTGTATACAAAACATACTAGAATTTGTAATCCTTAAACAAGTAGAGTTACGAAAAATAAGACGATTGCTGAAGAGAAGGAGTGACAAACCTGGCATCCGAATTTGAGAAAGACACCAAGAGGAGGAAGCATGATAGCCAACAAGATGTCTATGCAAATCAAAGTCTTTAAAGTCCTGAATATCATGTCTTATCTTAAAATCTTCAATGTCCATTGTTCGATAGCTACAAGATGCTTGAGAACGTTTATTTCTAGAAGTGGGGTTAACATTTGC
>JAJJMC010003991.1:13383206-13408419 GCA_023531435.1 Papaver californicum
TTTTGATGATATTTCTGATCTATCTGTCATTGAATTGTAAAAATGTTGATCAAATTGTTATTTCTTAAAATGATTCCATGTATCATTTCATTTATTAAAATCTTATTTTAAATATGCAATCTTCAAATCATTGGTTGTTAATGTCAATGGGAAAATTGACATAACAGTTATAATACCAACAATATAAAATAATTCGTGTCGACCAGGCACGGATGATACCCTAATAAAAGATAAAACTGAATCGAAACGTTTTGCCTATTTATAATGGGGAAGTAATGGGTGAGGACCAGGTAGCGTATCCCAATTGGAATTTAACATATTCGCCTAGCTGTGCCATAAAAATGAAAATTAGCTGACTTTAAAGATTCAAGGCAGATCAAACTTGTGTGTTTAGTAGGGCCCCAAACTTGTAATAAAGGACACCGAATTAAATCAACTACGAAACCAGTTTATTTTGAATGATGGGTGAACATGCCATGGTGGTGATCGGCAACGACCGGACTCACACCTTGTCGAGTAGATAAGAAGGGTTGATGTCAATGTTTGACCGAATTGGTGTCTGTTTGTATCAACTTGCTTGCCCTATCTGAGGTTTTTAGGTAAGTAGACTCCACGAGCACATACGAAAGTCTTCTTTTATGTATACTTCCTGTTTTTATTATCTACAGATATGTACGATGTATATGTTTGTATTCGATTTTTTTAAGAACTTTTAATTGGAAGATACTCTTATAAATTGGAGGATATTTTGGATTGAACCAACCTAAAAATTCTGATAAGGGGTTTATTTGGTAGTGATATTATTAAAATACCATTCATCCATAATCTTAATAACTAACTCTAATCAACTATCCCCCAAATTCAGTTAAAAAATAACATAACCGATTCATTATTCCCCACTAACTATTCCTCATTCTTCTCCCTCTTCTCCATAACGGCATAACCGTTTCATTTTTATCATCGATTAATTGTCGAATTCAAAATTTCTTCGTTAATTAATTCCATCTATAAAAATGAGTCGAACAAAACAATGTTTTAGCCCTATATCTAACCCCAGAATCGTTGTTGCGACTCAACAAAAAACGGCACAAAATCTTAAAGATAAGTTACATGTAATTACAAATCATTTGGAATAAGAAGAAGAGGACAATCTAACTCTTAGGAAAATGGATTTAATGAGAAAATAATTGGTTCTCATTCGTTCATTTAGTGTTTTAATTGATTCGAACTCGATAAAATAAGTTAGAATTGAAAAATTAGATCTTCCATTGTAGTTGTAGAGTCACAATCGGCATTGCGTGTTAGTTGAATGTCATACCGACTGTGACAGTCGGTATTGATTTGTAGAATTTTCAGTTTGAAGACCATACCGACTGTCATAGCCATAGTTTCTGAAAATTTTACATGTCCATTGTCGACCAATTTTATAACAATAGCGACTGACCTTATAAATTCTATGTTGAGAAAAAGTGTATATTCGGTATAGTTTGTATACATCTTGCCTAATGCCGACTGCTAGTATAATAGAAAAGATGTACTTTGGAGTCGGTATCGTTTAACTGCAGAAAAACTCAATGCCAATTGTTAAAATTTGTTCTGAACCTTTTTTTCATCTGTCGGTATAGTTGGAATGTAGAAAAACTCAATGTCAAATGTTTTATTTTTTCTGAACCTTTTTTTCATCAGACAACATTGATAGGCGCTTAAATCATACATTTTTACCGCCTAATTTATATTTTGTTAGTACTAATAATTATATTAATTTATCATTTTATTATTTTATAGGTGGTTCGTGTAAAATTTAAAGTTATAACTAAATTAGCATAAATACCGGAGTTATTGTTAGTCCGTGGTACGTTACAGTGAGCATCACCGTTAAAAACTGAACACACGGTTGGTTCAGTAAGAGGTGGGACGTGAAGTAGAGAGACAGTCAGGTGGTGAGACTTAATTTGCACTAAAAGAACAAGATATGGAGTTGCCTGTATGGAATGATTAAGTCTGACAGGCTAGGGTCCAAAGTGTAAGACGTTGGCTGTTATTGGTGAGAAAAAATCACGTGAAGAGATGACGGTCAGGTGGAGAACCTAAGCTAGGCTATGCCAAAAAGGACGGCTCATGAATTAAAGAAGAAATAACGTGAAGTGAAGAGAACTAGGTTTTATAGACTGGGATAGACAAGACAAGATGTAAAGGAAGGTACGGTGGTCAGGGTTAACATGTGAAGAGGGGAAAAGTAAAAGGAAGAAAGGGTTATACCTAGGAGGCTAGGCTTCTACTAGAGTTTTGAATTTTTGTTTTACTACGTGATAGTTGGCTGTTGGCAAAGTTTAAACAGACACAATCTGACAATGTCTAAACTTTGGGTTTACTTTACAAAACCGAATAAAATAAAGACTAAAAGAATGGGTGGAGTTTGGCACAAGAAAAGATGTTGTACGGTTTGGAAAGTAAGGCTATTGATTAGCGTCAGCTAAACCTAGGTATAAAAGATTACGGAGGTGTTCAGAGAAGGAGTAGTTTTCTTTTTAGGTTCTGTTTTTGGAGGCGTAGTCTTGCTGTGAGTTCTCTTCTCGGGAGGCGGACGCAGTAGCAGACGGAGGCTGCCGTACAGGCGGAAAGAGAAGAACAAGACAACAGATTTTTGGGTTTAATTCTTTATCTTTCTTCTCTTCTATTTATTTTTATGGGTTTTAAGAAATCCTTCTCCATGTTCTAAATTAATTTGTAACTAGGGTTTAAAGTTGAAACCACTTATAGTTTTAGATCAATTAAATAAAATATTTGATATAGACCATTATGATTTGAATAGATTAAATTCATGACTTTAAACAATTGTATTGTCGTTTATGGTGCATGCTTGGCCTATGGTTTTGATGTTCCATGTTTCTGGTATACAGTTGTTATTCTAAAAATATATTTGTCTACTTATTTGATATGCCATGCTTAGGTTAAATCTTTTGATGGGGTATACTTAGAATAGCCAAGTATTATTTGTAGACCTTTAATTAGTTTCGTACAATTTTCTCGCTAGCGCAATTTTATGGTGTATGCTTGAGATTAGGGCTTTTTGATGCATCATGTTTAGGGCGTCCCAGCGATATTTGCGACTCTAAATATTCATGAATTAAATAGTGGTGGATACTGAAAAACCCTGGTTACCGACTCTCTCTACTCGGTCACATTTTATTAGTTTAGTTAGTTTATTATTTAATTTATTAATATAAAAATCACAAAAATATTCCTCTTGGTTAGTTTATTAGAGATATTAATTGCAGTATTTCCCCGCTCTCTGTGGGTTCGACCCGTACTTGCCGTTGTCTACTAGTTAGACGCCGTGCGATTGCGGTTATTTTATTGGGTAATTCCAAATCACATCAAACATGCTCGATTTGTAAACAGCAATGCCGATTGTTTTATGTTCTCTGTCGTTTGTAATTTACTCAATGCCGACTGTGTGTTATAAAATAGTGATTTTGTTTTTGTTTGATGGATTGTTTGCACATTTAGATCAAAAGGTGATACATCTTCCAAAGGAAAGGGAAAGGAACATTTTGCTCCTAAGAAACCACCTAAGAAGGTTACCAAGGAAGCTGGCGCTTCAAAAGGAAAGAATCATCTTTCCTCTCCTGAGTCCATTCCTCCTCGTAGTGGGCATAGTAAACACTTGGGTGCTGGAAAAAGACGCACTGAACATGCTCCAACAGACAGTAGTGTATTAACAATCCGGGAACCCACTGAAGAATAATTGCAACCAACTCATCGTTCCCAGGATAAGGAGGAGGATGAAGGTGATGTAGTTCCGCATGAAGAAGGGGTTGAGGGAGGAGTTCAAGAAGAATAAATGAAAGGAATAAAAACGTATATTCCTGATTCTGACGATATGCTACCTGATCGTGAAGATGGCAAACTTTAGGGTGAACCATTAGATAAAGATTCGTTATTCGGCTACAAAGACTCGTGGGCTCAGACACAATCTATTCAACATATGTAAGATTATCCACCATTTTTTTCTCTTAAGTATTAAAGAATTTGTGATCGTTTACTTATGTTTGTGTTGTGTTTTTTTGTAGGATTACAAAGATGCGATACGTATTTGCAGACACCAATCAATGCATGTTTGGGATTTAGAAAGGAATGTCAAGGTGTAAAGATCTAGTTGAAAAATCCAAACACCACCACCTATAATCCAAACACAACTATTTAAACCTTCAACAACAACTAGATTTGGTTTTTGCAAAGCAACATGAATTGGTTCTTGCACAACAATAGGAATTGGTTCTTCCATAACTGTTGCTGAAGCAACCTAATGAATAATAACACAAGTTAGTATATAAAAAGACTAACAATTGAAAAATACAATTATGGTGTAAAGTTAAGCAATTTTTTGGTCCATTGGAGCTGCATCTGGCATAAAATCCCTACACCAACTATGCCACCTCTTCTTCTATAGACTGTAACTCCATAATTGAAACCCATTCTCTCACCTCTACCCCACCTCAAGTACTTAGAATCCAACCAACCCTTCCACCTCTTCCTCTTCCTTTTGTGAAAGATCTTCCAGGAGAGACCCACACTGGTGCTACTAGCTAGTGGACTTGATGTTGGATCTTGCACTCTACCTACTGCCTTCTTAGTATGGCACCAAAACCACCTCTTCTACCACATGTCACTCAATTTTGTTGCCACCTCTCAGTCCATATGTGCTGCCATCTGTCCTGTCACCCCTTATGTCACCTCTACCACCTCTTATCCACATGTTCTTCCACTTATGCCATTGGGACCACTATTATGTTGTTCATGTAGGTAATTTTTAAAATCCATAGCTGGATTCCTCCTCACATGTGGTTCACCACCTACAAACTAATAACATTATTAAAGGTAGTAAAAAAAATAAAGTTAAAAGGCATAGACAAAATATAAGGTTAACAATAAAGGATAAATTCATTACCTTGTGCTTCTAAAAATTCATCATTTCTCTTGTTGTGCCAAAATTCAGTACATAATGAACATTTCTTCCTTTGAGCATTTCCACCTATGGATTCATCTACATCTCTTCTTTTTTCGATCCTTGGTATGCCTTTTTTCTCTCAAATGGTGGTGGTGCAACTTTATATTCAATATTATTATTTGAAGCTCGATTACATACATTATCCAATGAACCAACCACTCATGTATATATTGCAATATACTTGTCCACAAAATAGTATTCATCAAGTAACCTGCAAAACAAGAACATTGATTAAATATAAAGTGAAACAAAGGCAAAGTTACAAAATTGTTAAAGACAAAGTTAAATAAACTTACTCTTTCCAGTTTGCATTTATGTTATAAATTGAAGCATTGATTGTATGTTCACAAGGAATCCAGTGACATCCCAATACCTACAATCACATTGATGCTTGGATAATGTCACCACCCAATCCATTCATGTGATCAAGTATTGTCCACATATCTCTGCTAGTATGGACTCTTTCAAATATTGTTTTATAAATCTCTTATGCCCTTGGGAATACTCCCCCATCTCCATAACTCTCACATTGTACTTTTCTATCAAACATAAACCTTGTCACCATCAGATGATACTTCTCAATAAACTTATAAATAGATAAACCTTTTTTTATCAAGTATCCAGGTATTAAAACCTTCATAGAAATTAGAAGCAATATGCTCACAACTTGATGAAGTATCAAAGAAATCCTTTTCCCACTGTGTAAATCTTCCTTCTGTAAGGAAACCACTGCTTGTGGTCTTACATCCATCATCTTTTTCATGTTTATAATATGGTCTTCCTTCACATATAACCTAGTTGCATTCCATGAAAGTGCCTCTAGATACTTTCCTGGGTGATATCTCTTGAAGTTTTTGTACATATGCCTAAAACAATACCTATGGTGAGGGTTCACATCACTAAAGTTTGTATCAACATCTGATATATGCCCCTTCTCCCTAACTGATATGAATATAAGTGCTTCTGGATATAGTTTCAAATATGGTGCAACTATCCTAAGAAATTCAGTTCAGTTCTTTTTGTTTTCCTTTTTATACATGAATATAGAAAATTGGAAACAATTCATTGTTTCCATCTAATGACATAATTGATAAGAAAACACTTCATACTTTTCTTTCAGAAAACAACCATCTAAACCTAGAATAGGTCTACAACCAAGTCTAAAACCTTCTAAAAAAAAATTATAAGCTATATAGATATGCTTGAAGTTATCTTCATCTTTTCCACATCAAGCAATACTTCCTTAATTCCTCTCAGTATTTGCAAGCAACACTCAGGACTCAGAGCATAATTTTTTTCATAATTGCCAAAAATTCTCTCCATACACATATACCAAGCATGCAAAGCAGTCCAATATGAGATTTGTACATGATGAACCCTCTACACTTCAGCTCTGAAATCCTTTGGTTTATAGTTAGGATGAGATTTTTAAGGGTCTAACATAACCCTGAATACCACCTACAAAACAGTTCACACATACATGAATTAGTTAAAATTATATTATTAATATATAAATAACTTAAACAAAATTTGTGAAAATTTTAGTCATTACCTTGCTTTGGATAAGGGATTGTTGATTCCATGTGTAGTGTGCTCAAATTATCCATGCTTGCACCTAAATATGACTTCATCCTAAATTCTATAGCAATATATATTCCATTTACAACTTGGTTTGTTCTTGCATTTGTAATGGTGTTGAACTTGTGTATATAATATGATCCTTGATGTAATCTATGCATTCTAGATATAAACCCCATTACTTCCCAACAAACATCTTGTCCAAAATAGTAGTGTCGCTTTTCCAAGTCTTCAACTCTTCCTCTTCATAAACCTTGCATATCTTCTTTAAAAAGTATTAATACTCTGAACTCTTCTTTATCATACTTACTAGTTGCTCAGTCAGGTCATCCTCTTTATCAATGGAGTTCTCCCGTGTAACTTCTATTGTCTATTGTCTCTTGTTCTTGGTCTGACTCACCAGCTGAAATATATTGTTCTTCAGGATTACAACTGTCAATGTTGGGCACTTGTTTCTTAGTTGGCTCCATATCAGTTGTTTCTACTTGAGTAACTGAATCAACATGGTTCAAATCCACATCTACATATGACCCAATTGGTGCACCATTTACTACTGGATCTACTTGATAAACACTACCAACATCTCTACCTAAAAAATTTACACCACCACTTGACCCAACTTCATTAAACCTTTCCTAACTTTTCTTGTACCACCACCTTCTTGAACACTTTTCCAAACTTTTTTCATACTAACACCACCCTCTTTAACACATTTCCTATCTTCATTTACACCACTACCTGACCCACCATCTTCATTCACATTCGCTGTTACATTAACATTCACATTTACACCATTTTTGGCCCTACTAGTCCCTACCACATAACCATCTTTAGTTGGGTAAAACTTAGGATGTTCAGACCCATCTATTTCAAATATACACTGCATACTTTAATCAAAGAACTATGACTTTACTACATAAAGATAAAACCATGACAAATATAATTTGATAACGTAACCATTAAACAAACCAAACTCACGTTGTATTCCCTATTTAAATACTTAAAAAACATCCAACTCAAAAAATCCCCAAATTTTAGTAAACCCTAAATATATGAAATCAAAAATAGATTAAAAAAACCCAACTCTTAATTAAATTACTCTAATAACAATTATTTATATCATAAATAGTGAATCTAAGGATGACAAGTAACAAATTATAAATAAATCATATCACTTACCATCGAAATCGATTAAACAGTTTTAGAAGAAGTTCTTTTACCAAAATATTCCAAATCGTACTTCAATACCAAACAAATACTAATAAACCCTAACAATAACACTTGATTAACCTTGATATATCATTCAATCACAATCTCAATCTTCAACTTCTGAAAACAAAACAAAATGAAATTTTCTTCGATCTACTCTAATAGTGGCGGGTAACAAAACTAACTAATAAAATTATGGCAAAATTAGGGAAGGGTTATAGCTATCGGTATCCTTCAATCTTAGCCATTCATCATATAGATTATTAAGGACCGTACACGTGTTCGATGGGTGAAACTATTAAGTAATTGGTTTTTCATTGTTAGCAAAGTTAAATAAATTTTAGTAATTAACCTTTTAGTTGAAAAAAATGGAAGTCATCATCAGATAACTTAGTCAATGCGGGTCAACGTCTTTTCCAGATACTAAATTCTAAGTTGGACAAAAGTTAAACTAAACACTAATATTGGTAAAAATGTGAATATCAGACGCCCCAATAAAAAAAAGGTAAAGAAGAAAAGAGAGACATGATGTAGAATCTTCCTGGCCCTGAGACAAAAAGAATTCAAGGCATTAAATGTTCATGAGCTCTTTTAATGGCAATGCCAATACAAGAATCTTTCTTTATGCCTTTTGGCAAATTAGATCTTTACTTCTAAGATGAGGCTCATATAAATGTGTGAATCACCGACCCGTTTAGCTACTGATTTTATGAATAATGCTCGTGTGCATCATTAAAAAAGAAGCCTCGTATATGGGCTTATGGTTTTAATAAAGGGGCTTTTCCAGGATTGAAGATGTCCAAATAGTTAGTTAGAGAGTGTCCTAAACAATAACAAAATGTCTAATTATCCTCCCTCTAAAATTTAAACCTAATAAATAAATTAAAACCCTATTTTGATCAAAATATATTCTTCTTCTTCTCTTGAACATCATCAACAACAACTCAACCAACAAATTAAACATCAATAACAACCCAATCAAGAAATCCAAAAAAAAATCGATGGACAATTTCAAACTCCTCAACAAGAATGCATGGTTTATGTTAGATATTATTCGATAAACTCATGTTTTATTTCTCTCTTTTTGTGTTTAAAAATTATTTGATCGATTGATTTTTTAATAAAACTTAGGTTTTCAGTGTAATTTACGGTTGGGTTTTTGAACAAAACCCAACCGTAAAAATCAAGTTCTGAAGGTGTTACAATTGGGAGTTCTTCAAAACCCAAACATAACTGCATTTTCAGAAGAATTTACGGTTGGGTTTTTTAAAAACCTAACCGTAATTATTAAAAAAAATAAATGAAGGAGCTTTTTACGGTTGGGTTCGACATAACAAAACCCAACCGTAACTGAGTTACTGTTTGGTTCGACATACCAAAACCCAACCGTAATTGGTTAAAAATTTGGTCACCTAACCATAAATTAGTCATACGGTTGGCTACGAAGGGAAAAATCCAACCGTAAACAGGTCTGAAAAGCTAAAAAAATCAATATTTGGTTGGGTGAATCACGATATCCATCATGAGGTATGTAAAATTTTATTTCTCTATCATATAAGGATTCACCCACCTCAAATTTCTCACTGGAATCACTCAATTTGGTTGGGTGAATCAAAATCTAGTGTTTTCAAAAAAAAAATCTTTTTTTTCCTTCTACTTCTCTTCCCTCCAAAACCAAAACACTAACTCTCATTTTCTAACTATAAATCAAAATCATTAATCTAATTCAATAACTAATACTAGATTAGTTAATCTAATTAAATGATTAACACTAATCAAACAAGGATTGTTTAGCCATTATGAAAATATGATGGACAGAGAATTTTTGAATTTACTAACTAATAACCTTATTTTATCATTATATGAAAAGCCCCACTATGGAACCATAAGCCCCTGTATAAGGGGTCTTAAAAAATTGTTCACTGAAGTAGATAGAATATTAGGTTGTTTTTAAGGACAGCTTATTTTTCAGATCTTTCTTTTCTGAATTGTGGTTTGTGTGTGTATAGCTGTGTAGCACAGACGCACCATTTTTAGTGCCGTATCCGCGTATGATGCGTGTTGGACACAGACGCGGACCTGCCTACGACGCGTGTCAGATGCAGCACATATGCGTCCCACGTGATTTGGTATATGGACGCGTGTGTCGAATACATGTGTCGTATGTTTTAGACGCACATTTAATTTTTTCTTCAAAAATGTTTGAAGCCCCTAACCTTAAACTCTTTATAAACCACCATCATCAATATATCACGAACTCTTTCTTTATTTGTAATTTATATATTTTATATCTAGTATATTTACACAAAATACCTTCCTATCAATATTTTGTTTAAACTAATTTTAAGGTCTAATAATTTCTACTTTAAATATAACATATAAAAACAAAATTTATACCTTCAACTTCAAAGTTGTAGGTATTATAAGATTGCTCCATAATACTTTTTTTTTAATAATAAAGATTTTGCTCAGCATTTATACTATTATTAATCTTTTATATATAAAAATTATATGTATTTATATATATAATTTATTATATAAATATTTATATATATATATATATATATGTCCGCGTCCTAGTTTTTCTTAAAATTTATCCGTGTTCGCATAGTCGTATCAGTGCAATCCAGGCGTATAGTCCCACTTACCGTTCTTTTGAACTGCTTTAGGACGGTAAAAGCGACGCAGTACTTTAGATCTGTTATTCCATTTTCGTATGAATAAAGATTGGACGCATGTGAAGCTAGACTGTTATAGAGTCTTGTTCTGTTGTTTGTGTGAGACAAAATTCAGTACACATGTTTGGAGTTCCTGAAAGTGAGGTTAACAAAATACTCCCTGTGATTGGTGGTTTCTGTCAAACATAACTGGAATGGAATGCAGGATTTTGGAACCCCTAATTTTGTGTTGTACTGTAAAAACTTGATTCAAGACTAAAGAAGACAGAGCTACCATATCATATCATCTACACATAAATTAAACCAATTCTACAATCAAACTTTGGATAGCAATAAAAACATAAGATCACTGAAGAAAAATGGCACACCCAACAGATGACTAGTAGAGACACCAACGATGCTAGCAGCACACTTGGAAACCTGAAACCCTAATGGGTATCATACTAAAACTTAAATAAGCACATCCCATCTCTGAAACACAGTGGAAAACCTAGAACTTTACATAATGAATAGATTAGGCTTCAGTTGTTCGTTCTTCACTTGGTGATGGCGTAGATGGCATAAATGATACCGGGAATGTAACCGAAGAACGTCAAGATAAGACAGATCCAAAACTCAATCTACACATAAATAAAAAAACACAAATTAATTCACAGCCAAGTTAAAAACTTACTAATTGGCTCAAACTTAATTTAGGTAAGGGGAAGATATATGTTTGTTTAAACCAAAATATAAAATATTACTACTAGTTCTGAACTTATAATTCTTATAAGACGACCGGTAAAGAGAGGGACTGAGGGAGTGACAAACCTGGCATCCGAATTTGAGAAAGACACCAAGAGGAGGAAGGATGATAGCCAACAAGATGTCTATGCAATTCAAAGTTGATTCATCTGCCATTTTTTTTTGTTCTCTATTCAAAATCAAACAACACAAAAACGAAAAGAGAGAAATGGAGAATTTTATAAAATATAAAACTGAATCGTAACGTTCTGCCTATTTATAATGGGGAAGAGATGGGTGAAGACCACGTGGCATATCTCAGTTGGAAAGTAACATATTCGTCTGGCTGTGAAAATTAACCGACTTTAAGAATCAAGATAGATCAAATTAGTCTGATTAGCAGGGGCCATGCTTGTAATAAAGGACAACGAATAAAGGAAGCAGTGTATTTTGAATGATGGGTGAAGATGGTGGTGATCGCCAACGGCCCTATCACGTTTGACCAAATTGGTGTCTGTTTGCTTGCCCCATCTGAGGTTTTTAGGTAAGTAGACTCCACAAGTATTTGATATACTCTGACAGCATTAATTAGCATTAGTGCATTACTGATGTATTCCATGTATAATGAATAATTAACTACACTCTATACTCCATACTACAGTTAATCAGGTAATTCTCCAAAGACTTGAGATTTATAGCAGCAGCACATGCCACATGAGCGGTGATGAAGAGAATTAAGGTTTTATTTTTAGAAAAATAAATAAACCTGAGGATATTCCTAATGAGTGAGTGAGTGAGAAGAGGACCCGAATGAATCATCTCTTGTTCTTTTTCTTGTTTGGGGGATTGATGAGGAGCCTTAAGTTCACGGTTCCCGGACAGTCTTGCATTACGCTACACTTGATTCAGTTTAAGATACGGTTAATTACCAGTTCAGTTCAGTTCAGTTCAATTATCTATTAAGATCCCTGTGGTTTACGCTTCACAGTCTGACAGTCATACATATGGATCATCTAATAGTTGGAGACAGTCATACATATGGATCATCTAATAGTTTTGGATTAATTGCACTCCGTGGGCAGCCAAAGTCGGATAAAGGAAACACTGAGAAAGCATTAGCATTGACATTCTACTTACAACTTATCTATCTGTCCCACATGTGACGATAAGAATATGCCAAACATGTACATGTCGGGATTTGAACTAGGAGTACTCAAATGCCAGATTAAATCAAAGACAAATCCTAGCCAATGCTAGTTTGACAGCAACTTTATAATTATTTATGCATTTGTTTGAGGTAACTTGGGGTTTGGATTAAAAACAAACTGTTAACTGTTACTAGTCAAAAGACAGTGTCTCACTCGTACTCTCAAATGTTAAGCAGTCTTAATCTTCTACCAATGAAAAAGAAAAATAATAATAAAAAAATATTTTCATGTTTAAAGTACCTACCAACCCCACACTGGACGCGTTTTCTCAACTACTCCAAATACTTCCTTTTATCAAAATCAGACACCAATAGATTGGTACTAGGGCTGGGTTGTGCTGATGCAGATTCGGGATCTGAACTCAACGCAGATACAAATACTGAAAAATTCTAAATAAATTAGGACGTATATATACATATATTTAATCAATAAGATTAAAAAAATATAACCATATAAATATAAAGAAAAAACTTAATTTATAATGTCCAAAACTATAATCTCTACCATAATACACAAAGGGAGTGTTTGGTAAAAATTTTGATTATCATTTATGATTATACATAATCATAAATTGAAAAATAATTATGTTATTAATTATTTTTTAATAAATTTTAACAAACATATTTTTAGAATAATTGATTATCTTAAAAAAATGCTCTCGAAGAGGAGAGGAAAGAATGATGATCTAAGAACTTTTTTTAGTCCATTATTGTTTTTTTGGCTCTCTTGATAATTTAGAGAAAATAAGAAAAAAAAATTGTTAAAAAAAATAATTGATTATGAGAATTTGTATACACAACTTTTTTCTACTTATGAAAATAATGATTTTTTCAATTATGATTAAAATAATCAATTATTATAAGTTTTAACAAACACATATATAATGAATTATAGACTGAATAATTGATTATGGGCTCATAATACATTATAATAATGGTTACCAAACATCCTAAATAGAAATAAAAAATTAAACATATTATATACTTAGTATACAATAAAACTTGGACGTTTTTAGTTGAAGTACTGGATTCTATTCTACCACCGTTAGATATAGGTATTTCCTGGCCATAATTACATCAAACCCTATTTCATACATATAATACATTGTCGACATTTTTATTCATCTACGGATTGCATCTCTTTCACACACATTCATATATCTAGGTTAGTTTTTATAATAAATACTTCTCAAATCTAAATTATAAATTATCCCCGATTGTATCAAATGGTTTGCCAAATCCATTAAGGTTGTGTTTGAAGTTTCTTGTTGATCAAAACCCTCAGTACTGATATAAATGGATCTACCTAATCCATTATGTTAAGAATTTTGATTGAA
Organism: Papaver californicum; assembly: GCA_023531435.1. Classification (NCBI taxonomy): domain Eukaryota; kingdom Viridiplantae; phylum Streptophyta; class Magnoliopsida; order Ranunculales; family Papaveraceae; genus Papaver; species Papaver californicum. The sequence goes on from JAJJMC010003991.1 coordinate 13,396,950, forward strand.
TCTCCATCTTGATAGAAATCCTCGTATCCCAAAACAGAAGGAAACGTATCTAGTGTTTTAGGGCAACTCTAACAACGCGAGTATACCGAAGAGTAAAAACTAAAAAAATTTGGTCTTTTTTCTTTTTTTCTACAACGGTTTCTGGAATAAATATGATCGCACGTCCAACTAAAATGACGTCTGTTGTAAGACGCTGTTATAGAAGAACGTGAGTTGACACAGACGTTCCTCTATGAAGACGTATCTTGTCGGACGCCGCGTTTCATATTCTGGAAGCAGACGCAACTATACATGAGCGTTTGCATGTTGTTACGCTATTGTGGGTGGACGTATGTTTAACGTCGACACTGATAAGCGTCTATTGTACCAGCGTTGTATTGGGTGAACGTCTACAAACTGTACTTTGTATTGCGTGGACGTTTAGTGATAAACGCTGTTCCTAGTAAACGCCTCAATGCCAGAAGTCCATCTAGAATAGCGTCCACTCACATAACGTCCACCCATAGAAGCGTTTCACGGACGCCCACAAGAAAGAGCGCCCAGTGGACGTCCAGCTGGGAGAGTGTTTTGGTATAGACATCCAACTGGGAGAGCGTCCGTGTTTCCTAGGTGAGCATCCAGTGCATTCAAGGTGAGCGTCCGTCCGTGCACGGTTAAGGTTTCTTCTGTATATAAATGCTCTCCCATTTGCTTCGCCTCTACCATTTCAAAAACGTTCCTCTACTCAACAGACGGCGGCTAGAGGAAAATCAACTGTGAAGAAGATTTTGGTTCTAAACACGGTAATAATTTCTTTATCTCAGTCTTTTTATTCCTTGTTTTAGCTTTTATTCGTTGTTTAAATGTACATTTAGGGTTTCGCCATTGTGTCGCGGTGCAATGATGTTTCGTCATTATTCGTTGTTTAAAGATTGTTTTTAGCTTTTAAGCGGCTGTACATAATTAAAATTAGAACATCATTGTGCCGCGAACATTTACATGATTAAAATTAATTTTGAGCTGAAAATGAGAACATCATTGTGCCGCGACAAGTTAAACAATCTTTCTCTTATCAGGGAAGTTAAGATGTTATGTATGACAACCTCTTTATTATTATACCAAATTTATACCTATCTATGGCAAAAGGAGATCATTCGAGGGTTTATGATTTTTACAAATTGCTTAAAACAGTCATCTTTTTGCACTATATCCAGTTTTGATTAACATTTTCATCATTATAGTCTGCTTGAGTAATTCCTGATTCGAACACATACAATGTTTCACATATTGAGCTGAACAGTATGCAACCTGATTATTGCCCGAACAACTAATTTTCTAGATACATTTCAGACATTGAGTCGTCTCGAAATTCTTTGATATTCTGAAATTGGTAAACTTATCCATCCGAATGTGAAATCTGTGTGTTTTATGCCAATTGCTAAGTATGTCTCTGTAATATGTATTGTGTGTCTATAGCTTTGTTTGAACTGTAATATGTATTGTTGTTGATTTATGGATAAATGTGGAGTTATATTTTTGGTCAATTGTGTTTGAAAAAAATTGATTTTGTATAGATGTTGAGAAATGCCGCTTCCCGATTCGTTTTGGTCGGAAAAAAAAACAACAACAAAGCCCGAACAACGCAGGATGTACCAGATGGCAGCACTACCGAAGGAGTGAATGATGATATTGGTCTAGCAAATTACAGTATGGTGGAAGATGATGAAGGTCACGCTTCCAGCAATATGAGTTCGAGAGCAGACCCAAAAACCAAATATATGCATTGTGGGTCTCTGAAATCGGTCCTACAAGCCTATAAAGCTATAACCAAAAGCTGCGAAAGAGCAAAATTTATTATTGAAAGGGCAGGATGGGACCGGTTTTTGTCAATGGATGTTGGTGACTCGTCACATGCGTTGATTGATTATATCGTCGAGCGTTTCTGGGACACGACGAACACATTTCACTTCTCATTTGGTGAAATGGGTTTTACACCTGTAGACTGGGTGATGTTGACCGGAATCAGTATTGGTATTGGCGAGGCGCCTCCATATGACCCGGATAAGTATACCTTTCAACATGTCCGTGACCATATTTTCCCAGATTTAAAAGACTCCGAAGTTTGTTGGAGAGAAGGTATCCCGGTGCAGTGGATTTCAGATGCCATTACTGTGGCCTTTTTGGGCACATACTTTACAGAGGCAAAGTTGCTTGAGGCGCAACAGGATAATGTACTTGCTGAGAGAGTGGCGCGAGCATTTTGGATGTATGTTCTGGGACAGTTCTTCTTTTCCAATGCTAAGAACTACATCGATGCTGGATGGTTAGCTGCTTTTGAGGATACAAATAAAGTTGGAACTTTTGACTGGGGTAGTGCTGGTATGTCAAGACTTTATTCCGCACTTGGTGCAGCGGGGAGGGGTCAAAAGTCACTAACCGGGTCTTGTCAAATATCGGAGGTAATTTTATTTCCTTGAAATTTCATATAACTAGGTATTTCGGGGTAAATTATTAACTTTGTTTTAATCAAATTCAAGTTTTAGGGGTACGAATATCTGGCATACTTCGACCTCGCAACATCCCTGATGAGAGCGAATATCCTTGGCCAACATGTTCGCGGTGGAAGAGTATGCGAAGGAAGAGTAATGATATTAAGGATGCAAGGAAACTTTTGAATGAATTGACAATGGATGTTGTGACATGGAGACCGTGGGTTGAAATTATGGCACGCCATATTAATGAGACTATCCGCATAGCTATGGCGGTATCAAATACCCGCACCGTATTTACTTGGGTTGGCACTGTGAGTTGACACTTTCTAGTTCAAATAGTCATATTTATTAATATTCTTTTTAATTTTTCTGGTACATGGCTGATAATAATTAAATTTTACAGCATAACGTGTACCTTGGAGACCGGTTATGGCACCAAATCTATGGTGGATGGAGAATTCCGCACAACCCCTCAAGCTGTGTGAGCAACATCACTGATGTCGAGGCTACCAAGATGGGGGAATCGAGTGGCATACCAATAAATGACTACCTCCAAGATCGGGTTACTTATGATTGCTATTTGGAGTACTGGCGACATGTTACACACTCCAACAAATTTTGCACCCAAGTCAACTGGGAGGTGGAAACATACGACTGTTTGGGGGGCCTTGTTATAGAAACCCTCGACCAACCCGCTGAACATGTTGCCATTCCGCCTCAAGATAATTGGACATATGTAAGTATATTTAAAATTTAAACGAAAATATATTTTTAAAGAAATTTTTTGAGAAACTGACCTTTTTTTCATATAAAGGCCGAAGCTTATAATTTTTCGCAAGAATATGCCGATTTTACCGAAGAATTCCGTAAGTTTCATTTGGCCCAGTCGAGGGAAAGGATTATAAGAATGAAAACACTAATTTGCACCTACAACTTGCCCGTGCTCATTCTCAATCTCCACACTTAGGGGTTGGTAATTTTCCGGCAACTCTCCCAACGCAAATGTGGAACACGGGGGGTCAGGGAACTTCGTCAAGTATGCCTCCGTTTATGCCACCTCGCTCTTCTCGTGGGGACTAAAACACTACTGAATAATGTTATTCCATTATTGTGTAGTCATTCCAATTTACACTATATTTTGGACTTTATTTTTTTACAAATTCAAAATATATTTGACTTTATCTGTTTTTTGTTTTCAATTATGTGTTTTATTTGTGGCCAACAGACTCTTTGATTTGGTTTTAAAAAAAAAATCCAACATATATGTTACCGTTTTGTTACCGTTATGGAATGTTACCGTTGAACAACGGCCAAACCCTTACATGGAGTCCTATAAATACATTAGCTTATATGTATCATTCTCATTCCAAATCCATCTCAGTAACATTTAAGATCAAATTTGTAATTCTAGGTTTTCATTTAATGGCGGGTTACGAAAATTTTCTGTTAAATGCAGATAATTTTACATTAGAGGAAGATTTATCCATATGTCAAAACATAGTATTGCATTATCCATTAAGGGGGCATGAACGTCGGACGAATGGTTGTATGAGCATGCAATGGTTGGAACATACACATGCAAACTTTGTAATGAAACCGGTAATCCCAACAACAAGAACAGAGCAGGCCTTTTTTGTCGATATGTGCAAATATTAAAGGAAGTCCTAGAATTTTCTTCTTTAACTGCTAAGGTCAATGAATTTCGTCTTAGGAATGAAACAGATGATGAAGTTGTTGACAGATCACTGGAGGAATGGACTAGATGGAAACGACATGATTTCCGGTACAAACCTCATTTCGAGATCTTAAGGGTAATGGAAGAATTCAATCCTTTTGTGTTGATTTTTCTACCCAGTAGTGAAGAACACCGTGCACGTCGTCCGACAAGCCAAGCCTTCAGATGAATGAAATGTTGACATGGTTGGAGTTAAATTCATGAAGTGAAGAACAAAAACAAAAGAATAATAAATAGAGAAAAACAAAATTAGGGTTTAGCTATGTCATGCATATGTCACCGTTTTGTTTTTACTAAATTTGTCGTTTTCTTATCTTTAGTATTTTTGGCTTTGTTTTAATTTGGATTTTACTGCATGTATTTTCTCCTCCACCGACATTATTAGCTCTGTATTTTTTGCTTTATAGGTAACTTTCAGTTTCTTGTTTTTATCCCTTGTGTATGAGTTGTATCGGAGAAAGCAACTGAAACTTCTTATCTCTTGCTTTTCTCAATCGAAATTATTTGTCTGTTTTTTCTTTACAGCTCTTGTCAAATTTCTTTAATTTGACCCTTATCTCTGTGTTGTATTGTCTAATCAACTGAAACTTCTTATCTCTTGATTTTCTCATTCGAAATTATTTGTCTGTTTCTTCTTTATAGCTCTTGTTTATGTATGCTTTAATTTGACCCTTAGCTCTGCGTTGTATTGTCTAATCAGCTGAAACTTCTTATCTCTTGATTTTCTAATTCGAAATTATTTGTCTGTTTCTTCTTTATAGCTCTTGTTTATGTTTTCTTTAATTTGACCCTTAGCTCTGGGTTGTATTGTCTAATCAGCTGAAACTTCTTATCTCTTGATTTTCTCATTCGAAATTATTTGTCTGTTTCTTCTTTATAGCTCTTGTCTAAGTTTGTTGGGCTTGTATTTGCTTTATTTTTTTCGTTGTTATCTTAAACATAGCTATAAAAAGAACACATCATTCTCCATTGAAACCACATCAACAACTACAAACCAACCCAGAACATCTAAACACTACAAAACTAGCAACCTCCCAAAAACATACTTCCTTCCCCTTTCAATAGCAGGTTATCAAAACTGCAACATGTTTTATGCTGCTTCTAATTCCTCTTCTTATATTCCTCCTAATCAGTTAACCCTATCTTCGACATCTAATGATGATAGTAATAACACCACTTCCTCATCAGACGAAGAAGCATTTCCGATTAACCAAAATGACCAAGCACTAAATTTAGGATTGGTCGCTTCATACATTGATTGGCCACGTACTCGGATCGAAATACAAAGAAAGCGTGAGGATGGAGCTAGACAACTATGGACAGATTACTTTTCAAGAAACCTTACTTTTCCTCCCAATGTTTTTCGTAGAAGATTTCGTATGAGAAGACAATTGTTCAACCGTATCTTGCGGGATATAGTAGCAGTTAATCCTTATTTCGTTCAAAAACGGGATGCAGCCGGGCGCCTAGGATTAACCCCACACGTGAAAATTACGGCTGCAATCCGAATGCTGGCTTTTATGGATCTACGGCGGATGCAATAGATGAGTACTTACCTCATCGAAGAAACCACGGTTCTTGAGGCAACACGAAGATTTTGTTTGACGATACTGCATTTATATGAGGAACGGTATTTGCGCAACCCAACTACTGAGGATGTAGAACTGTTACTTAACCAGAACAAAGCTAGGGAATTTCCTGGATGCTGGGCAGTGTGGATTGTATGCATTGGAAATGTGATAGATGTCCATCAGCCGAATCTGGTGCCTATACTGCCTACAAAAGCGATGAAAGTATTGTATTGGAGGCAGTGGTTTCACAAGATCTTTGGTTTTGGCATGCTTTTTTTGGTATGCCTGGTTCCAACAACGATATAAATGTAATGAACCGTTCTTATATTTTAAGAACCTAATCAGAGGTAAAACACCACCTGTGAACTTCGAGGTTAATGGGAACCAATATGATATGGGGTACTATCTCGGTGATGGGATATACCCAGAGATAGCAACCATTATTATGTCGATCAAGCATCCAGATTCGGCAAAGAAACGCAAATTCTCAACTATGCAAGAGGGCTGCCGAAAAGATGTTGAGCGAGGATTTGGGGTACTGCAAAACCAATTTGCAATCGTTAAACAACCAGCTAGAATGTGGAATATGGACGCACTAGCATATATAATGAAAACGGTTATTATTCTCCATAATATGATTGTGGGGGATGAACGTCAACCCGGTGATTGGCCACATGAATATGATCAAGGGCGCTACCACGCACCGGTTAATATATCCCGTCAACAAAATGCAGAACTGTCGAGGATGTCAACTCACCAACGCCGAGTTGCAGTACATAGCAAAGAAACGCATATTCGATTACGAAATGACTTGATCGAACATTTATGGTCGGATTTCGGTGAAGTATGAAAAATTAGTAAACCATGCGGCTAGGTTTTGTGGGTATATCTCTTGTAAACCCTCCCGAGACACCACTCGGCCACTGGGAGCACTTAGTGGTTTAAAGGCACGTTGCACGTGCTAAGTGTTGAACATTTGTATTACTTTTAATCTTAATATGAATGTTTAGTTTAATTCCTGTCATTGCCTTGTCAACTTACTTTTTATAATACCTCTGACAATGTTGAAAACTGATTTTTACATTGAAATATGGTCTGGGTATTGTCAATTCCTTGCATTGACTTGTCAACTTACAACAACCATCTTGCACGTGCTAAGTGCAACCGCTACTCATGTGAAAATAAGATATGTTAATGTAAAGTTGTGTTCTGTTCTATTTGCTCTAAGTGACAATCAATTTAAGGACTCAAAAGTTAGAATTTTCATTAATAGTCGGAAAAATTACACTCGAAGTTTTATACGGTGTAACCAAGACGAGATTCTCTTCTTTTCTGTAAAATTTCTTGCTTCCTAATTTCAATCCACTCTTTGGTTGCGGCATCTAAAGGGGAGACGTCCGTCATCATAATACGATACTCCTCTTTTGCTTCAAACTCGGCTTCTCTCTGATCATTCTTCCTTTTAGCATTTTCCATATAACTGTTGTTGAAATTTTTTTGGTTGTTAATAATTGTGTCCAAGGCATCGGCTTGGGCACTGGATTTTGCTTTCCCTGTTAGCTTCAAACGTTTAGCCTCTTTTTCCCCATTGGACGGGGATGCGTGTTAGGTATATCTCCTATTTCTTCGTATCCGCTCCATTGGCCTTGGCTTGGCGAAGGTCTATTTCGAGTATCGTCATCGGTATCTGAATCTTCTTCGGCTTGTGATGAATCGAAAACTTGTGTTGATCGTCTTGAATATTTGATGTTTTCTAACATAATTACGTAGCACTCTTCGTGCATAAATGGTTTCCCACCATTAGATTCCTTGAATAGTCTCCTTACTTCTACACTCTGTTTATTGTTGTTCAGAAAAATAGTTAGTGCATCATATACAATTCAAAACTTTAAAAAGGCAGTGCATAAAATTTAAGTCTTCACAGACCTTTGTTTCTGGGCCCCATCCAGTATGGTGTTCACGTTCCACTTCTGCCTCCTTTACAGAGTAAAGAGCCACATCTTTACTTATTCCCTAAAAGCGTTTCTGAATAGAGGTCCAACTCCGATCAGCCATTGAAGGTATAGCTTCTTCATTCCAGCTTTGATGCGAGACCATAATTTGTCTTCTGATTGATCTATACCAACACTACAATCTTGAGATATTGATAAATGAATCCTATACATGGTTATATCTTCATTAACAGTAAAATTTGGACCTCTTGGTTTGGGACCCATTAATGAAAGTGATTACAAACAAATTGGAATGAACAAAAGTTTGAAAACCTTAGAAATTTCTTTATTTGTTGTAACTGAATTATGAAATATTGTTGTGGAGATGAAACATACTACGGAAACTCGTTTATATACATTAAGGATTTAATAGCCGTTCAACGGTTACATTTTACAACGTTATACAATACAACGGTAACAAAACGCTCGTGTAGGGGGACGTTTTGTTGCAACGCCTAGATGGAGGAGCGTCCAATTGGGACGTCTATCTGGAGAAGCGTTTGGAAACTATACGTCTATCTGGAGCAGCGTTGCATGACTAGGCGTCGTCTTGGGTGAGCGTCAGGACTAGGCGTCTTCCTAATTGAACGTTGGAATTGAAACGTCTTCCTAAATGGACGTTTGGTGAGACGCTCCTCTAGCTTGCGTTTGTGCACACCAGCGTTCTCTTAAGTAAGCGTTAAATCATACGCTTCTCTGCCCAAGCGTCTCATCAAACGCTTCTCTAACCAAACGTCCGTGTTTTGAAACGCTTTCTTAACGAAGCGTTTTTTGTTAACGCCCATTTACAAGAGCGTGCGAGTATATATATGTTTCTGAGTAAAACTCCTCTGGTATTGTACATATACTCTCCTCAAACCCAAATATAATCGCCTGTTGCTCTTGAATTTGGGCGACCAAAGAGTAAATGTAATCTTTACTCTTTGGTCCCCTCGTCAGTTGGAGTTGCTCTTAAACGAAGAGATCTAAGATTTTAGATGAACTTTTATCAATTAATTGATGTTTGTTTATTTTGAATGGATGTTGATTCTTGATACGTTTTGCTTTCTGTGACAAACCGGAAAAGATTATCTTATTCTCTGTGTAAATACGTGAACGGAAAAAACAGATAAAACATTAAAAAAAACGTACATAGTGCGTCACTGGTGAGTCCTTACCGTGTCTAACTGTAAATCATGTGGGACGTGCTGATGCGCGCCGGGTTCGCTTCCCACGTCCCACGAAGTCAGAAGCGAACACTCCATTGATTTTGCTGTGTCAATGCTACCCTGTACTAGGGTACCCGTTACACACATGAGGCATTAATCATTGTTGGGTTAACAATTTGTTCCACGATTATGAATCCACTAGAGGTGAATGGTAAATTAACGATGGATAAGTGGTGACGCACATGCATATCCCAAAAAAATGTATACATTCTATCATTTTCGAAAACAATACATTCTATAAGCATTATGAAAAATAATTGGATAAGGAATTTTTAAAATTATTTTAAAATAACGTTATCCTAGTTGGTTAGGGGACTGACTCTCATACTTGAGGTCAGCGGATCGAGTCTCCGTTCTAGAGTTTGGAGATCATATTAAAACTCCTCTTATGTCTTTGGAGTTTGGAACTCCTCTTATGTAAATTATGGGGATTGGGCTGGGTCATCTCAGAGGTAGGCTCAATAGCTTCTGATCTGTTAGGGGGTAGGTTAGGGCTTATACCATATTTAAAAAAAAAAAAAGATAGTTCCATGTTAATTGAGGTAACCCATAATTTAGCAGGTTATTGAAATGCCCAATTTATTTATTGCTTGGCATGCTTGGATACGATAATATTTCTCCAACAGTATATGTTATTAACAAAAGTCGAAATAAAAAGATTTTTCTTTACAAAATTTTTTCTTTTTATCCTTTTAGAAGTCGTTCTTGTATTGGTAACCTAACTTCTGAGTAATTTCTTAAAGGGTATTCATACACCCTCTAAATTATTTATCTTTTATAGTCAACGCAGCATTTTTTAACATGTACCTATGTGTTAAAACAACCTTGTAAAAGTTTGTAATGACCGTTTTTGAAACATTGTTAGACCAAGTTTAATTGTAGAAGAATTTCATCTTCTAAATTGCATGTTTTCTTAGCATTTAGAATAGAAGATGTAGTCGTCTGCACGTCCAAATTATTTATTACTTTCTCACTCTTAAGATTCATGTGAAGCAAGGGTAAGAAAGTATCATTCCCATATAGAGGACTTGGGTTGTTATTCGATTTCGATATCTTATGTAAAAGGAGGAATTTTCAAATTCAATGAAAGTAATTAAACTAATTAATAAAGCAAGAGCAAAATAATGCAAATATGGTGATGGGAATGATTAAGAAATCCCTTCCAATCAATGAAATAAAGCACAATCGATTTACCAGTATATTTCTCTTAATATTTCACTTATTACCACTCTAGAATAGTTATAGGCTCAACTATCCTAATCAATTCCACAATCACCTACTAGAATAATCTCTTTAAATGATACTATCCAAATCGACCACCTAGAATAGGCTCTTAAAGTGTAATCGAATCGGAAGCATTAAACTTCGTAAATTGGGGTAAGACTTAGTCACACACTCATAAGCTCGGATTGTCAGCTAAGGAAATTTTCTACTTCTCAATTGTTTAGAAATAAAAAATTACTTCTTCTTGTTTTGAATTGATGTAATTTTATATAGTGGTAAATAAAGAGGTTCGATTCTCGAACTTGTGAAGGTAATGATTTTAGAAAATAATGATTCTAATTAACTCTAGAAAATTTCAGGAGTAAGAAAAAGACTAAATAACCTAAAGATGATTTTTGAATAATTTAAAAAATACCAGGAATCAGGAATCATGTAATTCTAACAACCTATGTGATTAATCAGATAATTCTTTTTAAATTAATTGAAGCCCAAATAATTGCCAAAATTGGTTTTGTTATGCTAACAAACAGAGGTAAATCACAAGCATGGACTATCAAAATTAATTAACAAAGCATAATCCATCAAGAAAAAGCACAACTGTTGAAAGAAAACCGTTTTTACTATTTAAAACTATGCAATTCTAATAACAAAAGAATTATAAATAATTATTAGAAAATAATTAAATCACATAAAATTGAGAAAAATACCTTATCCATCATCCCAGTAAATAAACTTATCCCATGGTGAAGAAAACTTGCTCAAAAGTTGATTTCATTGCTCAAAATATTGATTACAAGGTTAAAGAATAGTACAACAGCTGAACAGATACGTATATAAGTGTCACAGAACAGGGTTCAGCTGTTACAGAGAGCTTTAAGCAATAAAAACGTTCAAAATCTAAGGCAACAGGAGCAGAGTTGTAACAGTGGAACAGCAACACTTATAAATGTTACTGAGTCGTCTTCTTCAGCGATGGTGGGTGAAGAACAGTGCCGGCGATGCACCAGCAGGTGACCGGCGGCGCCGGAACTCCACCGTGAATCGATCTCTAGGCTTTTTTTTCTATTTCTGAGGCTTGTAAACTCTTTATATAGACCCTGTGAATCTTCTAGGATGTTCTAATCCCATTATAACTCGGTGATTTGACGATAATTTGATGCCAATCCAAAACAGGGATGGATTCCTGTTCCCGTCCAAATTCATGCTTCTCTGGCCCTTATCTTCGGCTTCTAGAGATTCTAATCGATTCTACTAACCTTGAATTAGATTG
>JAJJMC010003991.1:13408429-13469014 GCA_023531435.1 Papaver californicum
ACAAAATCGAATACTAACTCACTAGAAATTAAGGTGTAATTTAGACACTAAAATGTGTCTATCAGAACTCTAGATAATTACGGGTCGAAGAATTCTCAACTAGTAATAAAATCAACAACTAGCTACTCAAATGCGCATTTGAGCAACTTAAAAAAATCATATATCATTCACATTGTAGAAAATAACAATAAATAAAATAGAGGTTGAAGTAAATTTTATGTAAATTAATAATAACTCATGCTCATGAGATCAAAACCCTAATTAATAATAAAATTAAATACTCATAATGGAGTTGAAGAATAAGTTACAAACCTTAGAAGTCGAGAAATCTTCACTGTGTAAACCTTCAAAAAAAAGTATAAGAGGTGAGAAGCCAAGTAGATGAAAATCTAGATATCTCACTCTCTAGACCCTTCTATGCCCGGTTACAACACCTATCAAATTCATACCCATCATCCCATCTTCTCGAATTATTCATTGTCTTGATTTCTTGAACTCGAATGCCAGAGTAAAACCCTTTGTTTATCTCCTTCCCTAAATTTGTTCATAGTCCACATAAATCTCAGCAACAATACGATTGATAGGTACATAATCTACATGGTTTTAGTGCCAGTCACATACTTGTTTTAGTTATATTTCTTGCATTCTACCTTGTATTAATCTTGTTTTCTATCATGTTAGGACGATTCAACCAAAAGAAGTGGAAACGACTTTAAAAGTGTTAAGGAAGTGAAGCTATAAGTGATGAAAATTAAAAAAAAATTGAAACTCATTCAAATTCAGGAATTATTCTCACCATCTTGTAGATAATTGAAAAACGAAACCAACACAAAAAGAATGAAGTCATTCCGAGTTCCTATGAAGAAGTTATGAGCAAAACAGTGAAACCAATCTTGGATTTGGTAGCTATTGGGTCTTATTGGGCCTGCGCGGGAAGAAAAAGAAGGGATGCGCTTTAGGCTCGCCTTTGACCTGAAAATTAGGGTTTTTGTTGGTTTTTGAGGAGGTTAACTCTTCTAATTGGATAAGGACCAAAAGGAGTTTGAAGAGTTTAATGAGATTAGGTTTCCTATTTGGATAGACATCAAGAGGAGGTTACCAAAGCCTATATAAAGGGGAGTCTAGATACAATTTTCCACACAACTTCTCCACCCCTTTAAAGGGGGAACTAATATTTTTTCTTCTTCTTCTCCTATTTTCTTTTCTTGTATATTTTCCATGGGTTTTAGTAAACCCATGAGTAGGTAATTCTTCTATTGGTAGATGTAATCGGAATCTCTAAACATGGGAATCAATCTGGCTGGTTAGTTTTAATTTTCATTATCTCTTTTTTATCGTGCATGTTTACTGCGTCTAGCAATTATATGATTGTGTTCATGTAATATGATTGGTTGTTTGGTAAGTTTAAAATCGTGAATTAAATATCCTTAATAACCTATCTATAGATAATTAGGAATCTTAGGTAATTTTATCAAGAACCCTAATAACTAGTAATAATTTGTGATCACTAGCGGTGCGAATCGTGAAGGAAAAGTAAAGCTTGACCTAGGTTGAATATACCATGATTGTAAGATATATTGCCTACGAATAACTTGTCTCACAGATACTAATGCTTTCCTCAAGTCGAACCTCTTAGCGATTAGCACTAGGTTATTTGGTGGAAAAAAAATCCATATATTAGCGATTGTAGTATATGTTGACACACGGAGGCGAAATGAAGTATTACACCGATTGGGGATACTTTAGGGTTATTGGTATGAAGAGAGAGTGGATGTTTATTCTAATCGATTGAAGAACATGTTTGGTGATGGAAGATGAAACCTCTAACGAATATTTTATCGTTGATCACAACCTCTATTCACTTTTCTTTTAGTTTAGTTTAATTTATTTTAGTTAAGAAACTCAACAACCCCCCTGGTTACCTAAGAATTCGAAAGCAAACAACAATTCCCTACTCTCTGTGGGAACAAATCCCTACTTGCTACTCTACTCGTTATTGTACAGAGTATATGAAATATTTTGATCGGCTGAAAACCCATCAACGATCTTGAAATAACTTTTACAGACTCAAACTAAACCAAAAATACCATAAGTAGAACCACTTCTTATCACTTTCTCTTTGTAAACTAAACTTGGCCTTAACCCTTGGTAGTCGACCACAAAACCCATAGTTCACCGGCGGTAAGCAGATGGCGCAGTCTAAAGAGAGAGAGCCTTGTGTAGTGAAGAATTTTGGTTGTGAACTGTGAACTAGTGAAAGTTTTTCGACCTAAAATTATGTGTTTGTTTGTAAGAAGACAGGTATCCCTGAGTAGATTTCAGTTGTAAATAGATGGTTTCACCGAGCATTAAATAAGCCTATTTTCATTAGTCTTCTATTTGCGACAAATTTGAACCTTGCATGCTCTTGCGGGTTGATCCAGCAACACCAAGGGTTGCTAAGTAATGCCTTGAACTTCCATTTCTCTTCATTTATGCCAAACCACACCAAAGTACCTATACAATACTAAACAAGAGTAATATACACAAAAATACAATAGAAATAACAAACAAAAAGTATAAACAATTGTTATTAATTAAGGTGTTTTAGACACTTATCAATTGATCATGGAAGTGCAAGTCTAGTGATAAAAAATTCGAGAACAAAAAAAAAAAAACAAGTTGATCGCTAAATGAATTGGAATTTCTGGAATTAAGGTTGTGTTCAACGTTAGTTGAAATAACGATTTTTCATTAAGATCAAATATATGGAAATCAAATCAGTAGTTACAGATTGTCTGACAAGAGAAAGTTCGAATAAAGATAAGCAAAAGACTACTCCATAGAAGCAGTATTGTTAGGGAACAAAAAATATTCTGGTTTACAGCTTCACAAGTTCGTTGATAGTACCACAACAATACTCGTTACCTATCTCGCATAAAATTCACATTAGTCACTGAGTCACATTCTTCTAAAATAAAATCTCTTAAAGAAAAACTTATGGAACTTCCTAATACTGTTAAATTTCTAACATCATAAAAGAGCAATAAATGCACATAATTCATATCTCAGGTCGATAATAAATTCTTGCTTCCATAAACTGCAGAGAGCATGTGGATCGGTTCAACTTGATGCTCGCTATCTTCTACCCTACAAGTTGTACACATATCATAATAGTTTACTATTTCCCATATTAATAATAGGCTTAAGTTAAAAGTTCTAAACCAAATGTTGTAAGAAATTATATTCCAAACAATATATGGTAACAGGGTTGCCCATATAACATTTTAATTAATCCAGTAACTAAATGTAAATAGTAACAAGTTATTAATCTTAAGAATGTTCATGCGTGCTTGACATATTAAACAAAAGCTTCTTCATAGGTAGTATCCCATAAATCCTTCGACATACCAATTTCCTTCAGTTTCAACTCGTCATCTTTTCCAAGCTTAGAGAGAAAATATGTAGTTTCATTTCTTTCACTTCCACCATTACAATGGCGGAACCATGATTTAATTTTAGGGGGTTAAGTTTTCTTATATAAACTTGTCAAAAAGACATTTATAAATGTGACAATTTTGTAACTCAGATATTAATTTATGTGAGTTTGGTTGTTTATTGTTGTTATATTTGAATGACAGAAAAAACTTACATTATATTAGCTCCCAAGAAAGAGATAATGTCCAGTGCAACATATATTCTTTTTCCTTTTACTTTTCAACTTATTTTTTTCAGTAAAATTCACAATAAGTTAATTTGAGTTTGTTATCTGAATTATTAATGTGTTTTTGTTCAAAGAAAAAGATTACATTTATATATTGATTGTGTTTTTAATATAATTCTGTTCTATAATACATAAGATACATTATCATAAACCCATCATTATGATTATATATATGTTAAGCCCATAATATAAGTTTTCCAGTTAAAAATAGTAAATTTTCGGTTGACTTTATACTTTCAAATTTTCGGCATGCAATAACTAATATTTCTTCTTTATGTATTACTAAAAAAATTACTTAAAAACAAAATCCAATTTTTACGGTCAGTTAGTTATATGCATTATTTGTTGCCGGCAATTACTTTTCTTTAAGTTTATGGTACTTTGTTCCTATTTTTTTCGTACATTATGGTAACTTTTTTCCCATGTTTTTTATTTTGTTTACTTTTTATTATTTTAAACATATGTTTACGAGATTAGGATTGGATTTCTCATTATTACTTGTCATGGTTTTCATGGTCTTTTGGAATCATCGATGTTTTCGGACAAGCATTGCATGAACTCTTGAGAATTTTCAGTTTGCCACTACAATAACACGATCTGTTCTGATCCTTAATTTCTTAAACAAACAGAGGAACCTTTTCAGAAGGGTAGTAGAGACAGAAAGGAAAACCCACCTCATACTTTATCACAAGTTTTACCCCTAAAGAAACCCCTTGCAACTCTAGAAAAATTATGAGACACACTTTCCATCATAAGTAACCTTAGAGCTTGCAACTATTGGTATATGCCAAAAATCTCTTATAATAGCGCCACATCAAAAATGTTCATCCTCACTACAATCGGCAGTAAAAACTTCAAAATAATTTTCAGCAGCCCTCACTTTGGACATAACATCATCAGTTTTCATTCCCCATTATTCCAAATACATGCTCAACCACTTAGATTTGTTTGGAACATAAAATCAAGGTTTGGAAAATGGTCGTGGACTATTTGCCTCTCTTTATTCGCTAGTACTACTCTTCTAAATACATTCTTGGCCTCTGCTTTGTGTCCACATGTGTTTACTTTCTAGTTAGGTGATCATTATATTCTTGAAACATCAGGTAATCATTATGTCTTTGAAAAACTTCATGTTGATAGTATGCGTGTATGAAATGTTGTCGGTAACTACAATGTATTTCTATAGGTCATTGACTCGTGGTTACAAATTTTACTAAATATCCATCAATTTGTATGCAAAAAACCCAAAAAAAAAAATTAACAACGTTATTTAAACCCATTATAACTGTTTTCACGTATGTTAAAACCGTTAGAAAGGATTTTCATATCATAATTTATTTTTATTTTCTATTTAACCATTATCACACCCGTTATTTAAAAAAAAACATAAAAAAAAAACGTGTTTTCCCCCTGAATAACGCGTTTTTTTACCCAAAATATGATACAAAACTGACTTGTGATCCGTTTTTCAAACCTTGCATAAAATAAATCCTCAGCATCACTATTTATGTCACAATCTTCAGAACCACTGAAAAAATATATTAAAAAGGTAATCAATAACGAGGAATGGGAAGCAAGCTTTTCAAAGCAAATAATACTCTCAGGGATCCGGGTTTATTTTGTTGGTCGCAGTAATCTATTTGTCATTATGCCAATATAAATGTCAATTCTAAGCAAATGAAGAGTTCATCCTAGTTTAAAGTGATCCAAGCTTCTTATCAGATTATGATACTACATCAATAGAAGTTTTGACTCAGTGAGGGACATCCTTAGATTCCTTACTCATTATGGAGGAAGATCTCTCTATGTTTATTTAGGTTATCGGGATCTGACACTTTCTTCTTAGTTACACGTACAATATCCTACAAAAAAATATGTTGCAAAAGTATAAGAATCAAAATGAATACCAAATCGATGGCCAAAATAACATAATTAACTTCAAACAAGAACATGGATGACTTTTAAACAATGATTCTTTATATGTGAGCTTTTTGTCTAATTCATCAGCATCTTTTTGTTTTTGTTTTTGCTGGGTATGAATGCTTTTTGAATATTCCTACAGAAGCTGTTGCAAGTTAAGTACATCTAGGAATGAAAAAATCAGAATAACTTGAAACAAAGAGAGATGATACAAACAAGCTTACCATATTAGGTACATGCTTTTCAGTTGTTAATTTCTCATTAAAAATTACCCACGTCAGTATTTTACGCTCTGGTGAAAATCCCTGCATAAGTTGTTGCATGAAAATGATGACACAACATTAACCTAGAAAGAAAAGAAGATGATAAAAGGAAGATTGATTTTTGTTGTCTATTGTCGGGACTTACTGTTGAATCTCAAGAGTTTACTCGCTTAATCTTAGAATTTGGTGGAAGTGTCTGCAAAAAAAATCAAATAATGTGTGTCGGGTATCCCAAATAGATAAGCTTATTTTTGGTGGTGATAATAATACATCCATATTAGCTTCCTCCTCATTTTTTAAGAGATGATGATACATCTGCAAACAGAAATTAACCCAAATCAAATATCATTTTACTTTGTAACCAAACGAAAACCTAACAAGAAATATTATAACCAAACGAAACCCTAATAAGAAATTTTATAATCAAACTAAACCTAGCAACAATACCAACAAAAACTAAGCCTTTAGTCCCAAGCATATTGGGATAGGCTAGAAACGAACCAGGTTATATAGGAAGGGGACCTTAGCGAAAGACTAAAACTATATTTTTAAGGTTGGCTTAGCGTGATGCGATATTATTCAAATACTACTCGATGGAATACGCATTCCTCTCCGTGTTGCTTGACCTAATGCAACACTCATCGAGATGGCTCGATTTGACCCTTGTGATGCATAATTGACCCTTATGATGCGAACTTAGTAAAAGTGATGCACATTAATGCCAAATCAAGGTGTAGCTTGCGAGGAACCCATTTGCGAAGGGTTCTGGACCATTGGTGCATAAGCTTGCACATCGTTGGAATAGACATCATGGCCTTTGTGCTTAGGCGATACGAGTTGGAATAGTTGGTTATGCGAATTTCTACGTGTAGTTATCACTTGGAATAACTTACTTGCCTCTTGTCTTTGGTTGTTGTCCATTCGAGTTGGATGACCCTTTCCAAAAGCTACGGCCGTGTTTGATCCTTTTCCTTGGGTATGTAGGCATCCAATATGCACGGTTTAGCACAAAGGTGATTCATATCATTTTTCCTCACGCGAGAGGCAAAAGATGATTATCACCCTTAGGAAACTCATATCATCAGTCTTGGCACATTCTATTAAAATTACATCTAATCTACTGATTGATAACCTTGACCAGAAAAGGATCAGTTTGGATCGCATTCGCAATTATTTAACAAGGAAGCAACAGAAGCTTGAGTAGACTCAAAAGGTTGAGTAGAATCATGAAAACCAAGAAAAGAAACCTGGGGTGGGTGGGGGGCGATAGAGTCTAAAAGCTCCTTATGTAGTAGCAATCGAGGTATCTACAAGAGTGGACCACCACGGGAGTTTATAGAACCTCTTCATCGTCAAGCCAACCATTATCATCTAATTTTCTTACACGACTTCTGTTGTACCATTTTTTTGACGGGTTCTACGACTTGCGGTGATTATGTACGTATTTCAAAATTCATGTTGGTCATAATTTCGGTCATCTGATGCAAGTAATTAAAATCGTTCAACCTAGTCTGTCACTCCTCATGTGTAGCTTCAACCCCCCCCCAAAAAAAAAAAAAAAAAAAAAAGTTAAGTTCGATTGAAAGCTTGAGAAATAATTAGAACAGTGACAGTCTCCCATTGTGGATTAACACTCGGCATATCCCAATCAAACGTTAGCATAACTGACGAAGAAGATGAACCTCTATGACTATTAGGATACACGAAGGGAGCGTGAGTTGTTGTTGGATGTTGGGAAGGAAGAATATCGGAATTAAGTGGCTATATGGATAAGTTTGATCGAGAGATTGAGAAATAATTGGAACAATGATAGTCTTCCCTTGTGGATTAATACTCGGTATCCGCCAACCAAATGGTTGTATAGTTGACGAATAAGATGAACCTTTCTGACTACTAGGATACACGAAGGGAGCAGGCATCAGTGATGGAGGTTGGGAAGGAAGAATATCGGCATCAATTGGCAATCTACCTAAAGCTGGTATATCCATCCCACCTAAATTTTGTGGCTCCATAGCAATGCTAGGCTTGCAAATTGTGTTAAACCAATGAAGAATATCACTCATATCATCAGTCTCCACGACCAAGTCATCAGCATGTTCCCATGTTCTACCAGTTTGCAAAAACGCCACGTAATCTTCATAAAAAAATCTCCCCGCTTAGAAGTGGGTTGATTGTTTTTACTGTTCTCCCTTGTAGTTGTACAAGGTGTCTTTCGCCGAAGTACCAAACACCTTTTCCAGAAGGAGCACTGTTATAAAAAAGCGATCGACTTAAGCTCAAATGTAGCTTCCTTTGAGCCGCTTCACTTTGCAACTCTGGATGGTCCAAATATGGCATGGTAATAATTTTTTGGCTTATTCTACACACTTGTTGAAGCCTATGAGTCAGGGTAGAATGTTAACCGTCAACAATTTGATTGGAAATCCATTTATTAGTTCGATACTTCTCTATGATTGGAAAAACAATATTGTGTTCATGTAGAGCAGGTTCACCAACACGGAGTAAGTATACCACCAATACCGTGAAAACATTGCCAAAAATTAATTAGTTAGTAAATTTATATTTAAAAACTAAATAAAATAATTAAGTGGTGTAAAAAAGATTAGTTTTTACCTCCAAGTTTGGAACCCGAGCATTCACTGAGGCCTATGTACAACCCCGATAACAGGACAGATCCCCAGTCATATGTTGTAGCTAACTATAAATCTTCAAGTGCTTCGAGAAAACCAAGACTTGTCACTAAGCTAACATTGGAGAAAAAAAAGGCATTATCCGAACATCTATGACAAACACGCTCTTTCGAGCTCATTATAGTGGTCGACGTCCTCATAACTTGGATTCTCTTCCACTCTCCGAGCATAGCGTTGTAAGAAATTCTTCAACCAGACACTCTTATTCTACCAGAATGTACAATTATGTGCATATCGTTTCCTATCCACTTCCCTTGGTCATATTGAACCAAATTTCCCTGACACAATATTTTCGTTTTTATGTATATATCTAATGGTGTAACTCCTATAAACAACATTTTAAAATTAAATCTCGGGTAATCTTTTTTTTTTTTTTTGCATAATCTAAATTTTCGTGAATACTAAAGTTTGCATATAGAACAAAAAATAAAATTCAAAAAATAAATTAGAGAACAAACAAACTTACCACATTCGAAATCCTTGAAATATTACGTATTTGAAGTCTTCCACCAACGTTAATATTACTTGAACACTTTGAGACCTATGGTTCTTTTGGCTTAAATACCACTAAGGATATCTTTGGACTCTCTATTTAACTGCATGAGGGAGCCTCCCATACACCGTACCCAACTCACTCCACCCACCTCTTAGCTTGGTAAATTGACTTTTATCTTGATGGCCAGATATATGGTCCTCGAGTACACCAGCGTCCACTTGTTGTCTAACATTTTGGAACTCCACGTCTTTGTTCTGATTCCAGTCCAGTCCACTTTTTGCGGTGTTTGGTGATATTTGCCCTTTTCTGTTTCATTGTTTCCTTAACAAGTTCATTGTGGCAGAAGAAATTTTTGAGTACAAACTTTAGAAGAAAAATTTATAAAGGAGATTGTGAAAAAAAGTGGTGAAAAATTTAGGCGGAAGGGTGTTATTCAGTGGTGAACTAGATGCTATCGAGCGATGGATTCTTGGCCGTAGGGGATCAAGTGTTGATCGCCAGCGACCAAGACTCTATCACTCGATAGAATCTAGATCATCTACTCTATCCATAGTGGCGCGACTAGTTTGCTTGGTTGCATAGGGCTTGGCCTTACAACAAGGAAAACATAGACAAATGAACTTGTCTTTGACAAACAAAAGAACATATACACTCACACTGTCGTACACACAAAAAAAAAAACTCATATAGGGGCTTATGGTTCTATAAAGGGACTTTTCATATGAGGATAAAATATGGTCATTAATTAGTAAATTCTAAAAACCCCTAACCATCATATTTTTATAATGGCTAAACAATCCTTATTTGATTAGTGTGAATTATTTAACTAGATTAACTAATCAAGTATTAATTATTAGATTAGATTAATGATTTTGATTTATAGTTAGAGATAGAGATAGAAAATTAGAGTTAGTGTTTTGGTTTTTGGAGTGAAAAGAAGTAGAAGGAAAAAAAAAAAAATTGAAAACCCTAGATTTTGATTCATCCAACCAAGTTGAGTGATCCCAGTGAAAATTTTGAGATGGGTGAATCTTTATATGATAGAGATACCAAATTTTACATGCCTCGTGATGGAGATCGTGATTCATCCAACCAAAGGTTGAATTTTTTTAGCTTTTCAGACCGGTTTATGGCTGGGTTTTTCCCTTCGTAGCCAACCGTAAGACTAATTTACGATTAGATGATGATGAACTCTTAACCGTAAATTAGTTTACGAATAGCTACAAAGGGAAAAACTCAACCGTAAATCGGTCTGGAAAACTAAAAAAGAGAAACCACGCCTTCAATCATACTCATGTTTTAACAAAAGAAAATAAAATATGAGTTTATCGAATCATATCTCATATAAATCATACGTTTTTGTTGAGGAGCTTGAAAAGGAGAAGAAGAAAAAAAAAACATAATTTGAGATGAGAAGGAGTTGAAATGGTTGGAATTAGATTTAGGTTTTTTTTTTTTTTATTTAGGTTTAATAGATGGAAGCGTAATTTAGACCTTTTATAGATGGAAGGGTAAGTTAGATATTTGTTATTATCTAAGGACATCCTCTAACCAACTACTTGGTCACCTTCAATCCTAAAAAAGCTCCTCTATTAAAATCATAAGCACCATAAGCACCTTTACGAGGGTTAAAAAAAAAAAAACATTCCAACATTAAATTTCACGAAGTGAATCATTCATACTAATATAGGTGTATAAGAAACAGGATAGCTTTACAACTTTTGCATCTGCAAGGTAGTAGCAGGTGACAGGTGTGAAACAGGGAAGCTTGGTTACATTAGCCACTTGAATAATTCGTCAAATATACATCGTCCATGTCACTGAACCTTTTCTTCATCCTGCAAAATGTTTAAACGCACAAATTTAAAATCAACTTATACATATCACGTGTTTTTGTAGATTATGGTGTTGCTTACCGAGCATGACGTTCTTCTCTTGCATCAAGAGCTTCTACTTCTTCCTTTGATAGGAGATCAACAATGGGTTCATATAAGTCCCACTCCTTCCTTTTCCTGTTTTAAATAATGCACAACATTGTTAACCACAAGGGTCTTCAAAATGAACCTCTTAATCTTAAGCTCGAGTGTATGGCAAAATAATCGTACCTAAGAACACTAGATTTTCCACCAAATAACTTCATCAAGTCCACGGCTGCTCCACCAACTTTGCTGCAAGATTGAGCAAAAGACGCGGGGGTTATTGAAAACAAATTGCAAAGAGTTTTTAGCCTTCAAATCCTTTTGGATAAACAAAAAATAAAACCATATGTCCGCAGGCATACCAACAAGGAATCCAAAGCCAGCAATACATACCTGGCAGAGACATATTCACCTCCCCAGCGACCTTTCTTGCTTACTCTGGTTTCCCTAGCAGAAGTTACACTTTGGGTTGCTATCTACAATACATAACAGTCAGCGCCAAACAACCACGTAAAACAAAATTTTCTACAGAGCAAGCTAGACAATTTTCTTGCAGTTATATCCAATGTGGGAAAGAAAACGTCATTGGGGAAAACCCTCACCTCATAAAGTTGTTCACGAATTGCAACTGCAACTGCTGGCTGTAAAATACAACTTATACTAATTAATAACAGACTAGCATGAAGTCATTAGTCATTAACAAGTACTTCATTTAACTAATAATGCCTACCCCAACTTCAGGGTCTTTAATATCCAAGTCTTTGCAGAAGGTCCTTGCAAATTCTTCTGGATCACTTTCAAAGTTGTTCAAGTCCTGCAATGTAAGAAATCAACGAATGCCGAACATATAAGCAAAATTTACATTCAGAATTACATAATCCAAATGCACGATTAAAGAAATGAGACACAGTTATATCTCAAAGTCACAATGCAAAACTCAAAGCAGATTTACCCATAAAAACTGGTCCCTTATGATGGTATTATTTACCCGAAGATCAAGCTGAAAGAAAACACGAACATTACTACTATGGTAACTCAAACCATAACCAACAGCTAGAAAGGAGTAATATAAGAAATTGTTCATGTAATGGACCTTGAGAGTCACGATCTTCTCACTAGTAAGCATTTCTTGACCTTCCAGGGATCGGAACTCGTTCAGCTGTGACTGTAAACATGCAAACAAATTCTGGCGGTTAAGAGATGAACAACCAGAAGATATTGAATGGCACCATTCACACCCATAAAAAAAAACAGAGATCATCATGTTTCCGTGCAACAAACACATATACGGCTTCAATTTAACTATATTTGCATCACAATTTCACAATCATTGAGATAAATCACAATAATTGAAAGCTATATCAGCATTTGAGCATATTGTATTAGTCAGCCAACGTAGGAGGCCCTTTTGGGGTGACTAAAAAGTGATTCCTGTCAGTCACAAATGGTATCCCCTCAGCAAGAAGTAAATAACTATAGTTTCACTATGATTTCTTTCCAATTCACTGCATTGTTGCTTAGAATTAGGACAAAACTTACAACAGCACGCACCGTGGCAGCCGCTCCTAATTATACATGCTCAAAAATTAAAAAACACAGTAACATAGTAGCATAATGCAGGTGCATTTTTGTGTTCCTTTAGGAATGTTTTTCAATTTATAGATGTTTTTATTTGTTTCTGTTCTTAGTTTAGGGTTTCTGTTATTAGGCTTTTCTTTCTAGTATAAATAGGTTATTAAATTGTCTTTAGAAGACAGTCTTTTTATGATATTTTCTTTAACTTATAATCAGTTCATTATAAAAGAGTAATGGGTTCTTAACCTAGACTCAATTTATCTACGTTCTTAAGGTTCAACCTCATGTTCTATTCGTGCATATCTGTTTGATTGTGTTATTCTATCGGTTTACTTCTAAGAAACCCATCGCTAGAAGCAAAACACCTACAAACCCTAGTTTTCTACAATGGTAGGTAGAAGTAGAGGTGGTGATGGTGGTAAAAGTAGTGAACACGCAGCAGTTATAGCTGAGCTCAGTATCATGTTGGAGGACTTGTTGTGATGGATGGACATACTAGAGCAACAATAACGTGAGAATGCACGAATTGAGATACCGGAAGACCGACGCAACCCTCTAGATCCACCAGAAGGAGTTTCTAAAGAATATGAAAGTCGATGAAAGTCTTTTTCATAAACATGTTTTTTCATGAGATAACACCATTCTCAGTAAGTGAGAGTGAAGATAAAGTAGTTGTAGACTGGGACTTACCACCAGTTTACGATACTTACCCGGAAGCTGAAGATGAAGTTTTCTTCAAACCAGATCATATTGATCCTCTTATGGGAAAAGATACAAACATCGTTGAGTGATCCTGTAAACCTATGTCATTCTGTTTATAATAATCAAGCTTTATGTGAAGTAGACAATGTTAACTTGAGGTCAGATTTCTATAAGCACAAGGAAAAGGTTTACTGTAAAGAAACTGGTAGAAAGAATTATATCAGTAAAATTCAGGGGCGAATTTTCTCAAACACTGGGAGGAAGATTACGATGGAAGATTTACCGAACTTAGTAAGTATTTCAGCACTATGTCATGATAATTCTATTCATGAAACTCTAGCTTCACGTGTGGCAGAAACTATTACTTTGAGTTCAGACTTGTATAAGAAAAAGTTTTGTCACAAGGAAACTTGTGCAGAAAATTATACAAGTAGAATTCGAGGGCGAATTTCTCTCGAAGAAGGAAAATGATGGCAGAAGATTTATTAGAAAAACTTGGAACGGACATGTGCTACTCAAGAACAACCTATCACAAATACGGTGCTCACGCTGAGTATGTCATTGATTCAGTAACACTCACTTCGGACCAGCAAATTGGGGAGGAAAGAGAAACTTATGCTGATGACATAAGACGTACCATCGTAAGGTGTGGGCAGCCATCAACAAGAAGAAAACAGTGGCAGATGAAGTATATTCAATCGTTGGTAGAAATCTGACCATTGAGGTAGTAGAAGCATCAAAGAATGCCTCACTATCAGATGAATCTGTTCACAGTGAGAACTACCATGGGATGTTGGATGGTTGGGGTTTGATGACAATTCTGTTAATGGAGATATGTGATACTTTTAGTTTAGAATCAGGACTTAGTTACTGCAAGCATTCATGGTATCTTACAGTTGTAATTCTAAGTGGGGACCCTACTAATCAGAAGTGGGTTAGTAAGGTTGTTAGCGAGTATTCAACAGTCCTTGCAAAAAGTCAGCTTGTGCCGACTTTTGGTATATGCGGGGAACTGCATTGCAGTAAGAAGATTTAAGAGAAAATGGAGGTGTTGCACCTCAGAGTTTTAAGTGTTGTTCAAAGCTCAGAGTTTGAACAAGATAATCTCATTAAGCAACCTAAGATGTGTGGAGTTAACGCCGTGATCGGTATAAGAGCTTTGGTGTCTGATTTAATTCCTAGGGTTGGTACACGAGATATGCTTGTCGTCATTTTCCATTTACTGATTGATTCTAGACAAGAACATAGCGTGTTGCAAAGGTTGGGTTTTATGTTGATACTGGAACCTAAATCCTTGACGAGTAAGTCTCTTACAAAGTGTATGATATTAGGTTCTCAACTCATTGAAAGATTCATTGGCGCAGCTCAAAACAAGCATGTGTCGGACACTATACAGAAGTTCAAAGAGGATGCTCCAAAACAATTGTTTTTCCAAAAGGCTGTGCTACAGTTTCAAAGATCTACTTCCTTCTGAAACAGCCAAGGCAAGAGCATATCTCGACAACCTCATTGTATGCAAAACAATGGTTTAGGCTAGCGTATTCTCCTAGAGAGTGTGGTCACCTTCTGGCTTAAGATTCTGGTGGTAGCCTTAAGGAAATTGTTGGCGGATATTATTCTTAAGGAACGACTCGTTACTAGTAGAGCTTACAAGCTTGATCAATTATCTGTTTTTAAAAGAACCAACTAGCAAGTTTACTGGGCATTATATAGATACACAAACACCATATGCTATTCAAAGGTGTGGGGAATCACAACAAAGAGATCAACTTATGGTTTTTGTCTTTGATCAAGGAAAAGCCGCAGGGATACCATATGATGCATTGAACAATATTTCTTGTCTACTGTGTTTTAGAATCTCAAAGGTTATGGGTTTTGTTTTCGATCGTGGAAAGTCAGCTGGATGTTATACTTTGGTGCCAGAGAATGAGCTTGAGGCAACTGTTCCTGCAATGCGTTGAAATTGATAAAAGCGTTCTCGTCGGAGTCGAGCTTTGTTTCAACCTGGGGTGGTTGATGCAGGGGCAATTTTGTGTTCCTTTATGAATGTTTTACAATTTATGAATGTTTTTATTTGTTTCTGTTTTTAGTTTAGGTTTCTATTATTGAGCTTTTCTTTATAGTATAAGATTGTCTTTAGAAGACAGACTTTTTATGATATTTTCTTAAACTTATAATGGGTTGTTAACCTAGACTCGATTTATCTACGTTCTTAAGGTTCAACCTCATGTTCTATTCGTGCATATCTATTTGATTATGTTATTCTATAGGTTTACTTCTAAGAAACCCATCATAGCATCAATTGAATTAAAGTATAATAACCAGTAAAACACATACTCACTTGTATAGACTGGGAAATCTGAGTAATGAATGCTGGAGGGAGTTTCAGATCCTTCACTGTCCTCTTCGCGAACAGCGCCACTTCAGAATCCGGTTCTTTTAACATTATTAAAAACCAGTTCAGAAGATTAGCAAGATGGAAATTAAATAAAAACACAATTTCAATCCAAGATAAAACTTTACCGGTTGGATTCCATGTAAATGAATCTTTGAATCGATTCCCATCAATTTCAATATCCAAACGAATTGGAATTAAAGCTTCAGAAGTTGGGCTACATGCATAAACAAAACCATTAATATCCGAACTCTATAAAAAGAAGAAATTCATAGTAACTTTGAAAAATCTAAAATTGGGGAGGAGAACCTACATTCTGAACTTGACGGGTCGTATCTTTGGAAAGGTTCCCGCGAAATATTTCATTCCTCCTTCGATTTTAGATTCTGATTTATCTTCGTGGCCCTCTTTAGTTTCTAGGTTTTTTCTTTTTTGGGTGTGGCTGTGGGAAGAAAAATTCAAAGACTGGGGTGGGGTGTATGGGCTGCTAGTAGTTATAAATATTTATCAGAAGGAAACTTGTTCGAGTCTTTGACAGACAAAACTCTTGGTCGTTAGTGCCGTGCAGCCTGGCCCGATTTTGTAACAATCCCACAAAACTTCTAGGGTTTGTTAAACTTAACAAGAGGGTTTTTCATAATATAACTTAGGTTTCTTATAATTAGGTTATTTTAAGGTTGCCATAATTTACAGTCACCGTGAGATTAGAGAGAACTCATTGTGAGTAGCACCAGTGCAGAAAAACTCTTTCTACCAATAAAACTATATAAAACTCTTCCGATCGTCTCTCTCACCTTAGCTTTGAAGGTTGAGTAAACAGTTATGGGAATGGAAGCAGAAAGAAACATGGACAAATACCTATCTGACAATCAGGTAATAGCATATGTTCGTGATGCCTTATTATCAGTTGCTCGGGGAGATGCGGACAATTATGATCAGTTAGTTGGGATTATGAACCATTCTGAATACCTATCTGACGATGAAGTGGCAATGCTTGTACGTGTTTTAAGGCATTATCTAGAGCAGTTGCCTGTATAGATGTTGATCAACATGAGAAACTCCTGCAATCTATTTTCGGGATGAACATGTGGAAATATAGACCAGATGTGTTGGATGCTTTGATGGACTTCATTACACGTCTGGCTACTTCTGACGCAAAATATTTTGACTCGTCATTGCAGACGCTTGTTAGCAATTTTCTGCCGCCTAATTCTGCCGTAAAATTTTTGAATCTACCTTGTGGCCTTGCAAAAAAGAAGCAGGTGCTGCACCGGGTGAATTCAACATTGGAAAACATTACTAAGCTAATGCCTCTTGCACCTCTGAGATTATGCCCCATAATTCGTCAGCGAATGCCTCACATTTCTGCTAATGAAGCTTTGATGGCTATATATGTTGAGAACATGTTAAGGCTTGAGAGCAGCACAATTGGAGAACTTGTTGGAAGCGAGATGCTATCGGCAGTGGTGTATAGGCTTATAGAGCTAGATGTGGAAATAGGATGGGATGATATCTTGCAACCTGAATCTAGTAAAGGCATATTTGATGTGGGCGACGGTTTTCGGCTCGTTAAGGAGGTGACTTCCATTGCTGAGAAGTTGGATAGCTTGATGGTACTCACATGTCAACATCTTAAGTCTTGTGCTGAAAATGATCGTCTGTCGGAGGTATTTCAAACACTTCTGGAGTCCTT
This sequence comes from Papaver californicum, assembly GCA_023531435.1. Classification (NCBI taxonomy): domain Eukaryota; kingdom Viridiplantae; phylum Streptophyta; class Magnoliopsida; order Ranunculales; family Papaveraceae; genus Papaver; species Papaver californicum. The sequence continues at coordinate 13,425,786 of JAJJMC010003991.1, forward strand.
TCGTTTTACTGTTCTAAATACATACAAATCGAAGTTTGCCCAGTTTGTTATGTTCTACACCTGCTCATTAGATCCTGGAGAGTGTGGTGTGGAGCTTGCAACCAGGCTTTTAAATGTTTTTACATGTAATAGTACCGTAAATCCACTAATAACCAGAATGAGTGCGGTTTCATATTTGGCTAGTTACTTGTCTCGAGGGAAATTTCTTGAAATGCCTATCATCGTTGACACATTAAGTAGTCTGCTAGATTGGTGTCTTGATTATTGTAGGTTAATTGATGCTGGGGAGAAAACATTAAATCCCGAAGCCCATGGACTATTTTATTCTGGATGTCAGGCAACCATGTACGTGCTCTGCTTTCGTATGACGGAAATGTTGGATGATCCTCAAATTTATCAATTTCCTCTACAACTAATTTTCGAACAGTCTTTGAACCCATTAAAGGTGTGTTTGCCTTCTATTGTGGAGGAATTTTTGAGGCAGGCAAGAGCTGCGTCATTGTATATGGCGCCCGATAAATTTGTTTCTAACAACTTGCTTGAGTCAGATTTTTCTAAGGCTTATGGTGGAATGGAAAGACTTGATATGTTTTTCCCATTTGACCCATGTCTATTAAAAAAATGCAGTGAGACATTTATAAAACCAAACTATCTGTTTTGGTCGGATGTCGTCCCTCCTTATGGCGACGAAGAGGATTTCAGTGCCGAGGAGCAGATTGGTGACTAGGTTGATGATCAGTTCTCAGATAGTGAAGACATCGGAAGGAGCTTGACTACCTCTTAATATTTTGGTAGTAGGCTTGTTTTTCTCTCTCTCCTTTTGTGTTTTTTTGTGGGTTGTTATACTTTGCTCACATCCGGTAAGCTTTTTCAATGAAAATTATTACATTTGCTGATCAAAAAAAAAAACTAATATATATCCTAGATGATGAAGAATTTAGCATATCTGGAATTAGCTAAATAAATTTTGTCAGATTGATATAATCTAGCTACTCTTATTCGGTGGAGCTTGACAGAGACTGCATGTTAGTGAGGAAGTAGGAAATGCCGTGAAGGCAACTGTGAAGTTTATATTACTACTTAGAGTTAGGGTAGAAGAATAGGTTCGAAAGTTAACTCTAGCCTGCTTCTTTTAAATAGGCTAGATGATCGCTATTGGGTTCCACCGATGGTTTACATAAAGAGTAGGATAATTCAGAGTGAAAGATATCTAAGTTTAGCTTTAATCCTTGCATCTTGCATTACATGCATATGATATTTCTTTAATATGATGAAGATTTGAGAGTCCTTTAAATGTGAATCTAGTATGTGTATACGTCTAAACCATCGGGTCATACTACATTAGGCCGGCCGGTATACATGATAGGTTTTTCATTTCTTGAAACATAAATGCTTCTGCACATTTCTATTCCCTGTTTCTTCACGCAAGTGCGATTAGTTTGCTCAAGTAATGGAATTTATCGAATGTGATGGATTGCAAACAGGACTTGGTATCCCCCAAAACACAGAGTTATGAAACTAAAAAAGAAATAAAAAAAAAAAAAAAAATTTATAAAATCTTTGTTCTGTATTTTGTACATCTCTATTTAATATAAGTTCATATGACCATATGGAAGATGGCATATCTACTTGTTTCCGATCTTGTTGCTGACAATAAGTTCCACTCAACAACACAAAGCTGTACACAGAGAGAGGTGCTAACTAGCTTAACATTGGTTTGACCTTGTGATCTTCAGTCTCTTCACGGTTGTTAAGAACATACTGCACAGACAATTATAATTTGATTAGTTTATGTCAGAAACAAATAGAACCATCATATGAATGAATTAACATACTTCTGATTACATTGCATACACATTAAAATTTTAAACTTACTTCCAAGGAACATCTCCCACCATCATCCAATCACCTTCTTTATCTTCGTAAGTTAATACGTGATAATCTTCGTGATCGGAATGTACTCGATCAACACCAGGGTCTGTATGCAATTGTAATTGAGTCATTAGTTGGTTGCAAACATAATTGAGTACACATGAATTTTGATTCGAATGTAAAGCAAGAGTAAAGTACTTACAGATAATAGTGGTTAGGAACATGTGAGAAAGAGTCGTTATAAGGTTAATATAACCATGATGAGCAAACAGATCAAGCTTTCTTCCAATTGGAATCCCATCTAAATACACTTTCACATAGAAAGTGGGTTTGTTGCTTCCTTTCTCGGCTAATGTGTTTCTCATAGACCTTTTTATCGGCGGCCAATTGGGTTGCTCATGATCCCTGAAATCAAATTACGTATGTAATTAACAAATGAAAAAATGGGGCATGAACCAAAACTTATTCAGTACACAAGATTTTGTGAATACAAAGACATGGGTGTTAATATAATATAGTTGCAAAACAGAGCATTGCATTATGATGGGCAACTAAATTGTGACATCAAAATGGTTGGAATATGGTTAATTATATGTACAAACCTTGATGAAGAAGATGAAATGCTTAAGCCAAGTCGTAAATCAGTGCTAAGATCTATTTTTGAAGATGATGCAGAAGATGATGAACAGACGGAGTAATTAGGATGACTACTGCTATCAATTGATGAAGAAGATGTATCACTTGGTCTGCCCATTGTTATTTGATAGTATTTGTTGCTAGAGCAGGGGAGAAGAGCCGCCAACTTTGGCTTAAATAGAGGGAGAGAGGGAGGGTAGTTAAAGAGTCAGTCAGAGCTAGTCGATCTTCAAAAGACTTGCTGGTTTAGACTGTCGTCAGTGTGGCCGACATTCACACGTAACATTAAACAGACGTGTCCTCAATCTAAAACATCGGCTTGGCTTAATTAATTTTGTTTTGACCCTTATTTATATTTCAGTTTAGACCTTTAATCCTTTTAATAAATTAACAAGGCTTGTTATGTTTACTACTGGAGTTCATATGCTTGTTCAATTTCATGATGACAAGCAATCACATCTAAACAAACAACCGGCGCACGTCCGGCTAAATCAGTTTTATATGTTATTGGTGGAGGCTTAGAGACAAATTATTCGTGACATGGTATTATAGGAAAATTTGTCTAATACAAATGATAAAGAAACATATTGTCCATAATAACAGCAGAAATTGCTTGGGTTATTAGTATTACTATTACCTAAAAACTTTATCATTATACTATAATGGGTAAATGATTTGTTTTAATTGTTGAAAGTGATCATACTGGTTTATAGAAAAATATGGATCGCAACCAGAAAGTCCTCAACAATAACAGTAGTACCTTTTAATACAAGAAAGAAAAATTGGTAACAATCTAAGAAACACTATATTGGTGGTCCTGCAGTATCACTAAGCTCACTAAATGATTTTAAAACATTATTGATCGCAATCTGCAATCAATCTACTAATAACCAGCTTAACTAAGCTCACTAAATGATTTTAAGTTTTGATTAATATGCAAGCTAATTAGATTTACTAGATTTAGACAAAGATTCACTGACTTATGCATTGAAATGGATAAAGATATTATAGCAAAGTTGGAGGCAGAAATCTAGTCCATAACAATCCATATTCAAATTTAGGTTAGACATGAAAAAAGGATCATATCTCTACAAATATGCGTGTAGGGGCAGAAAAAATCTTTAGCCCACACTGATATGTTCATCCATAAGCACCTACAGAATATTGGACCACAAAATGACCTAACAAAATCATATAATTGATCACCAACTATGGTCAGTTGGTCACATTATATGCGCCATTAATTGGGTGATGTGTGACAGATTAAGAACCCATACTAAACATTTTATTCTTTTGGACCTTGTTGGTTATGGTGACTTGGCTGGTTCTAAGAAATGAATAAGATCACACGAACTCAAGTCCCAAAGGACAGCTACGTCTGCCCTAACTCTAAAGCAAATAAGCAATAGACAAAAAAGAGGTAAAGAAACGAAGGCTAACTATAACAAGCATGTTTGGTAGGGTTCAGTGGTTGTGTATAAAATGAGTAGAAGATCTGAGACAATTAAACAAAAAAGCAAAAATTGTTTAATTAAATCAAAGCCTATATCTCTCTATCACTCCATACAAAGGCAGACAATCCCATTCTCTCTTTTCTTCTGCTCTTTCTTTCTTTCTTTTTCCTTTTCTCTTTTTGCTGTTTTGGTGTTTCCTCGCCACTCTCGATTTGATTTATCACTAAACCAACCTTATAATTATTCTTCTTTCATTCGAAAGAACCGTCCACGTAAAAAAAAAAAAAAAAAAAAATATTTTCTCCGTTAATGTTTACTATCATTTCTTTATTTTAATCTAAAAATAGATTAATTTGAAAGAAAAATAGTAATTCTTTTCTTTAAACGGATATGATATATGACTAGACTTCCTAATTACGCAAGCCGAGTCAATTCAATGTGTTCGAGAGGGGAATGAGCCGATACTCCGCGAACCCACGTGGAATTTGGTAAGGAGACAAGGGATTCCCACGTTCCGTGTGGTTCGAAATCATTGATTCGGTGGACGTGCCAACCTTAATATTAGAATATCAGAGTGAACGGCTTATAATATAACTAATCATTATTAATGACAATTATACTGTTTACTACACCTAAGATTGTTGAGTTTGTCTTCACAATATATTGTTCTTGACCCATGTATAAGTCTACATACTTACTTAAGATATTACTTATATCACTCATACAAGATATTTATTGTTAGTAATATAAAAAACTAAAATTATGATAGTAATAATAAAAATCTATAAAATAAAAATGTTATTAATAATATTTTCTCATTTTAATAGTTGAGAATTTTATGTTTCTCATACGTGATTCATATGATATTTTTTACATTATAAAATATAAAATACTATATATATATATTATAATTGTATTTAAATAATACTATGTTTTTTAAGGGTTTTTTTATTATCTTACTTGGAATCATGATTTAACTTTTTTTATTATAAATATATTAAAAGTTATATATAATTTTTTTATTATCTAATTTATCTGCGTATAGATAAAAAAAATATAAAAAAATAATTCATCATCTTTTTTCACCCCAAATCTCGTATATGTTATGGATGGCCCTGTTTGTACTGCACATTTAATTAACATCCAAGAAAGTGTCTAATCAATTGTTAATTGATGAGTAATAAAGTTGATTATGTTTATCTAAAAAAAATGTACAGTAGGGGATGTCTCTAAACTAATTAGAGAGACATGAAGTAAGGTGGTTTAGAAAATTTTATATAATGATTGAGACAATTCACGGTTAGTGAGATTGTACTATCGTAGGGCAAGGAAAGTATGGGGAGGGGGTTTGGTTGTCTACTGGTTTTTCGATATGAATGTAAGATATTGTTGTTTATTAATGTTTAGGGAAAGGAGAGGAGACAAGAGGCAAAGGATTTGAAATTGGGAAAATTGAGAAAGTAAAAGCATTTAGAAGGCTCTTTAGTTTAGCTAGGATTTCATGAGTTGATGGGTGAGAAGATATGGGTGAGAAGATATGTTTGTGTTTTAAGGTTTTTTTGAGTTTAATATTCTCGAAGAAAAGACATGAAGGCAACTCTAGGAGACATGCAATCAACTCAGCCATGGACAATGGATAAAAAAGTTAAAACAAGAGTTGTGTTATTTGTGTATTGTATTTTTTGACTGAGATTTTGATGATGAAAATGCATGTTTGATAAAAACACTAATGAAGCAGTGGCTAGTGTTTTACTGTTTCTCTATCATTACTTATGGATTTGTGTAATAATTTTTCCACTCTTTTTCTACTATGATATTTAGAGAGGGAACAAATAGTTAACTGGGTCCTAAAGAAAAGCCCATGGCGAGGGAGAAAATAAGGGTGGTAACAAACAAACAAGAAGAATAAGAAAAGGTTGTTATTGTTCCCCAATGTTGCTTCCCTTGGCATCTTTCTCTTGGTTCAATGACTTTTCTTTTTCTTGGTGCATTACACTTTGTGTATAACTCTCTCTCTTCTATTCCGTAGGCTCATAGTCTCAAACGCTAAACAAAGACAAACCTAAAGGAGAGCTTAAGTTTTGTTGTTAATAATACTAGTAGGTAACCCGTGCTACGTACTGGGGTTGATGGAAATTATTGATTTGATGTGGTGGAGTTTCGTCACGTCCCGTCGGTCAAATACTTTTGAACATCTTTAAAAAATTCTTGATTAATATGATTATTTTAATGGGAAGGAAAATTTGATATCCTTTGATAATCCCACCATGGTATATGTGTGCAGTTTAAAAAGATTTATATATCGGGAAAGCATGAATGAAATTTTAAGTTATATGTCAAAGAATTTTTTGTTAGAAATGCTTAAACCACAATGGAATATCAATTTGAGGTGCATATGTATATTTCATACACCCTTGACAATGCCAACTAAAAGCATTAACCAAATTTGTATACATTGTTATATTCAAAATTTTGTTAGAACTGTAGTCAAGATGGAAAAAGTTTTCAAACGTTGCTAAATGATCAATCACCAGACATGAGAATTACAAAAGACCTAATTTATTTAAATTTTCTGTGTATGGTCTAAATTGACATGAGAAACAAAAATCACTCTTAAATACTACTCAGAGAGTCCAGGTATTTACCATAGGTACCTTCCCACTGAAATAGGCTTTGGCCTATACCTGTCCCCGTACCGTAGGTACCTATTATGCATAACAGATACGTAAGCTTTCCATTCACCAAAGAACCATACGTCCCTAAGGAATTCAGGATGATCATACCTTTTTAAGGATTTCATCAATCTTCAATAATTTTTCCTTTGGACCCCCGAAGGAAACCTCTCGGCCACATTATTGTTAAACTTTACCGTGAGAACGAGTTTCTCATTTTCTCATTTTTTTGAATTATATTTATATTTTTCAAGTTGAGAAGTGCTTTGTTCTCATGTCAAGATTACCAATGCTCCCACTCCTTATCATTAGAATCGTGCAACCATTTTAGAAAACTCATGTTAGTATATCAGTCATCATAGCACACTCATTAATCCCAATTTCAGGGACATGTGCAAGTATATTTTTGCCACACAATAGCAGTTCTATGATTTCCTTTTTCAATGTTTGATACATTGTAATCAAATATGGGTCTCTTATTATTATGACCCAATATGATCAGTAGAAAATATATATGAGAAAACACTACAGAATTCTATGGGACAACTACAAAATAAATAGATGATTGAAACCCATATGAAGAATACTTAGTTGACAAACAGAAATTCATATGGCACACAAATTATTGAAACAAAATTTAGACCCAAAAAAAAATCACTGAAATAACTAAACCAATTTTGAGGATAACAGAGAGGTATCCCTGAGTAAGGAATCTGGTAATTCACTGAAAAAATATTCAAAAGATTTTTGTGCATTGTCATTTATTAGCTATCAGGACATTTGATATACATATATTATATAGTCTAAAATAACCAAATATAGGTTGGTGTAAAGCCAACTGCTTGTTTTTGTTATGAAATTGACGATAACTTAGTGAATCAGTAGAGATATAAAAGTATTTTAAGCCTACCAAAACGCGCAAAAGGCTGCTGAATTAAAAATATGTCATCCCCAACATTTTTGGTTGGTTAAAAATATGTTGATACTCCATAACAATGTAAAATATTTGTTGAATATGGTTTGAGTACTTAAGTTTGAAGAACAATTAAAACAACTCATCTACAAAAGTCATCTTTCACCACTTTTGGTTCGGTTTCTTTTGTTGGGATGCTAATGAGGCATCACAAAGATAAAGATCAATTTATGATCTAAAAAATTGGAATTTTAAATAAGTATAGATTATGAAGGATTGCAGAACACTTGGCTTGCAGCATCATCTGTCGTGACATCATTATTCTGCACAATGGATAAAAGTAATTGATGTCAACGTATTGTAATACAACTCTTTTAATGATATATTTTAGGATAGTATAGAAACTGAAGTCCAGCGTAATAATTATGCTGACCAACACTAAAGATATTCGTAATAAATTATCTTTTCGGATAAAAAAAAAAAGAACACTAAAGATATTCTTATGATCATGAACATAAACATAAATTTGGAACATATTATAATTCACAAACTTTAGCAAGGTAAAAACGAATTTGTTAGACAGATCCATGAACACCTCAAAGAAAAGGGAAAATATAAAAGAGGAAATAGCAACAGTTGTGGCACCACCAAATAGGTTTTCAAAATTGATCTTGAACACTCTTGGCCAATTTGGCCCAGAATCTCGTAAACCGGTAGAATTAATTAGAATCGGATATAAAATATGACCTTAAGTTAGCTCTGACTTTATCTTAACTTACGTTACAGTAATGATCATATATATTATCACCTTAAATTATCTTGTTTGATATATCAACAATTCAACATCTTCTTGTTGGTTGTAAGGTGTATCATTGATTTAAAAATGCACGCATAAGCAAAGTCAGTAATAATTGACTCTTCCAACAGATACGGTTGTTTGAAACTAAGTGAGAATAGTCGAAGTACATAAAACAAACCAGCAGTAAGAATGTAGATATGTTATCGAAGCCTTTCTCTAGGATACAAATAAAAATTGTGATAATCAAATACACAACTGCAAACTTCAACGATGCAGCCTCTTACATCCATCATTTACTCGTATTGTATTATACAAATCAAAATGCATTCATTTGAGTCGACTGACACAAATATCTAATTATCGATGACACACACAGAGAAAACCACATGCATGTCATTCAAAAATTCAAACACAACCTGTCCATGTATAAAATTGAGTAATGCAATGAATGACTCATATAACACAACAAACGTCTGCCATGTGCATAAGCAACCAATAATCTATTAAGGAAAGCTTCTTGCCTGATCATATGGGTTAGGGCTCTCCGCATTTTAGATCATTATCGTATGAAGTTTTCGGCAGATAAGACGACCAGAAATTACTACACTCCATGTTCACTACCTAAAGAATCAAAGCTCAAAATATAAGAACTATGCAAACTATCACATATTCTCTAAGAAAGTAGGCAGTGAGTTAAATATTCCAGAGATCACAAAAAATACCATGCCTCCTGAATTTGAAAGCAGGCATTAAGACTTGATTATTTCATCTGTTCACTCCACATAGCAAGCATTCGTACCAGTTCCAATTATCATTGCTGCTACAATGTCTTCGTCATAAAAATGTCCAAGGGGCTTATTTTCTCACAATATCATTCACTTGCTTATAAAGATAAACATATTGTGCTCAGTGTATGTATAATAGTAGCATAAATTTAAGATATAAATAGATCAAAAACTGATTGTAGATTGTAGATTGTAATTGTGGTAAGAAATGGTTTCAAACTCTCGAACTTGTGAAGATTGATTTTAGATTTAAAAACTAATTTTAAACTAGAAAATATACACAAAATATGAAAATAATATTCACAAATACTGAGGTTATGAATTTCACCATTAACCACTTTTAATTGGTTCCAAAAATAATAATTCTACACAATTCTAGCTCAAATAAGTGACTCTAATTTTTGCCAAAGGTAGACTTTTTAAAAATCAATTGTAAATCCTAAGCATGGACCCAAAACACTTAAGCTAAGCATGACCCATCAAATTAAATCACAATCAATTAAGAAAAATCATAATTTCAATTAAAAATAAATGCAAAAGTCATAAAAGATTATTAAAAGTTACCAATTAATCATGGGAAAATGGCTTCCTCCTTGCCTCAGTGATGGGGTTCAGCTCATCTTGCTCAAAACACCCTCAAAAGATTGATACATAGCTCAAAAAGTGCTTGAAAGATGAAAAAAAGCTAAAAGTAATGTAATAGAAAATTTGCAACGTTTTATGGACGTTACAGATTAAATGTTGCAATAGAGCTTGAAGATAAATGTTGCAAACTGAAGATATACGTTACAAATAGATGAAGAAACTGTGGCTGAGAGGTTGAAGAAACTGTTGTCGTAACCTCTGTTCTTCGTGTTCTTCAGCAGCAGCAACAACAAATTTTTCTGGATCTTTTTCTCGTGCTTCTAGCCTCGGCCAGCCCCCCGCCCTCACTCTTCTCTCGGCTCCTCTATTTATATTGCAGCATCAATATCTTGAAATAACTCCCCCAAATCCTTAAATATTCACACGGGTCATCTCTCGGTCAATCTTTTTTTTTTCGTCGGTGATATTTTTCTTCTTTTCTCAACAGATTCTGTGTCCTTATCTTGATTCGAGAATATCTTCTCATTAACCCCACTCTTAAGGAGATAATATCTCACAGATTCAACAGCCGAGAGTGTTTCCATTCTCACGAGATATTCCCTGATTTAGTTTCAGCCAACTAATTTACGAGATTTAGGTTTCCATACTCGTGCAAACTCTTGTTAACTCAGACAAGAAAATAATTCTTGTCCCAAAACTCTTAAAACTACTCAAAATCTTTCTCCAAATTTGTACACAGGTTTGCAATTTAAGAGAATAAAAATTTCCACCAAGATTTATGTTTGAAATGAAAGAGATGGGTGCCTTTATCCAACGCCCGGGTGCCTTTGTCAACTATGGGGGGTGCCCTTATCCAAAATGAGGGTGCTTTTAACACTTTTAGCCAGTTTTTTCACGATTATTTATTCTTTTAAAAATACTTAAAAACAACTAAGATAACATTATTAATACGAAAAATTGAGTAAAGACAATATAAATATGAGCTCAAATAAGACACAAAATTGTGTCTATCAATGAACATGTACATGCGTCATTGAAAATCTATAGAAGACAACGATAAGTACACACTTAGGTACTTAACCATGAGAATGAACATCTGAAAAAACATTCTTTATTTAAGCACTATCACAGGACCAACGAAAGAACTCCAAGCTTCTAGCATATTTTAATTTTCCGCAATTATCTTTTTCAGGGTTGCACTATAAATATTCAGTCAATAAAGTCAATGAGAGCTACATTAATCATAACGATCAATTTCAAATTGCCAAAAAAAAAATTGTGTGAGAGTTTAACACAACTATGATCGGAGATGTATTGTCTAAGTGTTCAAACACAATACTTTGTAACCACAGTCAGAAAATAAAATATGCAAATATTTTTGGTGGCACGATTAAGTCTTGTTAAAAAAAACATGTTGTAAGGGTAAATTCAGAGCATTAGTCCTGCATGAGTCAATTATTATTGGTTAAGATGGCAAAAGATTCCAACAAAGCCGAAAAAAAAGGTCTTAAATCAAAGAAGGCATAAATGGCAAGCATCCTTCAGTAAAAGTCAAAGAAAGAAAAGATTTATATTTTCTTTTATGTTGCTTGATTTTGAATCTTTCATATTTAAATTGTTGATTTCTATTTGTAGTACATTTATTCTCGCCAAACAGGAATGTCTCAGAATTAGTTTGATACACTAAAACTGATTTCGCTCTGCAATCCAGATAGAGCGATTGGGATCTTAAACTGATGTGGCCTTTCTTGTTATCAGTAAAAAAAATGATATACCAAACAATTTTGTGTCTCATATTTCCATCGAGTAGGAAATCAATAACATACTAGAACATAAATTCAAATACAAATCAAAGAAAAAGGTTAAACTTACAAATTAAAGAAGATGTTAAATACTAATGAAAAGGCTAGGATTCTTCATTCTTCTATGTGGGAAGATAAGTAAACAGAATCTTCGAATTAGTCTCTTCTCATCTATACAATCAAAACAAGCATAAATCATTAACAAATAACAATATGAATCAAATTTCGATCTTTGAATTACTGTTTCAGCTGTATCAAAACAGAGAACCTAAATATCAACTAAACAATGAAAAAAAAATCAAACGACATCAACAACCTAAATATCTAAACAAAAATCTTAAACCCTGAAAAAGGATATTGGACATAAAGAAAACGAAGAGGAAACATAAGAAGATAAGCTGAAAAGAGGGCTAGGGTTTCTCCAAATTTTATAAGAAGAAATTCACTATATACATGGCTACCGAAGAACCTATGTCGTTCGAAAGTAAAAACCTGACATTCAACATATGGAAGTAAGCTTTTAGGCCTAATTAAGTAATCACATAACCGATGATGTACATCACAGAACTACTTATTAACATAAATTACAAATAACCATACAAATATTGTAGAAAGTTGAACAAAATATTGGTCGATATCAAATCATCATGAGTCAACTTGTTGTACATATTCTAGCTAAGGTAAGCATGTCGTCAAATTACTTATTATTATTTTTACCCGTGAACACCTACAATAGCATATGAATAAGTATCCAAAACTTAAGTTTAGATTAATGCGTACAGATTTGCCCGAGCTAGCAAACACTTACAGTAGCATAGACCCAAAACATAAGTGTAAATGCATCCAGAGTTTGCCTTATCTGCAATATTGGAAAAGTATCCCTTGCACAAAGACCAAACTTAAATGGCATCTATGGGATCCGAACCCACAACTACATAGATGAAGGCCATCTGCTCTACCAGTTGATCTAAGATAGCAAGAAATTACTTTCAAACAATGAATCACATCATTATTACCTTTCAAAAAAATCATCTGGAATAACCATTAACTTATGCATATAGAGTAGGACTTGAACATTTTAAAATCCAATTTAGATTTCACATGTCTAATTAATTTAATAGGAGTTTTAATATCATCATGTGTCAATTTTGTGCATGCTGGTACAAATATGGGCTAGTTACAAAACTGCTGCTAAGTATGCATTATACTAGAAGTAAAGGATAATTATATGGTTAAATTCCAGGGACCTTTTATATAGAAAGATTGACCCCATCGACGCTTTGAAGTCGATCATCTGTGATTCTTACAGGATTAATCATACTAACCTTCTTAATTTTCCTTTGGCTTTTGAAGTTATAGAGCAAGATATCGTCATTATCGTGCAAGTTCAAAGGTGATTCAATTATAATATCAAGCCATAACAATAACTCATCAACACCAAATCTTTACTTATATGTGCCGATGGAGGAACGAACATCAATAATGGATTGAATCTCTTCTTTCAAAAAGGTGGATATACACGTCCCACCATCTGCATTTATAAAATCTACAAATAATCAAAGACTGATTCAGTTTGTGGATATACACATCCCACCACCTGGATTTACCAAAGAAAACTTGTCATACCGTTTACAACAAACTAAGATACCTGGTAACAAAGAAAAATTTAGTAAACTCGTCTAAAGGTGTTTCCTCCATAAATCATCAAGAGACAATATGATAACTCCTAACAATTTAAGCAAACTAAATAGACGATAAGAGACACAAAAATGCAGTTCAATTGCATGTAAACCATGTTTACAGGTTCAAACAAAGATTTCATCGATTACCAGCGAAAGGCATTGTGAAGAGTAACTGGGAAAGGTACATGGCATAGGGAAGGTACGCTTTAAGTGCAAAAGTCATAAAAAAGAAAATATGTGTATGCTAGAAAGCACTTGATATGTACGTGATATTAAGTATATAGAGTAGTTATCTTAAAGTGTACATTGCTAAGTTCAATGTTTCCTCCACCCAATTTTAAAGGTTTTGCATCATGTTCATCATCAAATTCTGCCATTTACTATAGTCCTGAAAACAAAACCACATTGTAAATCCTTCAAGGGACTTAGGTAACCTCAAAATTAATGCACTAAATCACAATAAGCCACATCAAATAAGTAAAAGCTTTGTTCTTTTTGGGCAGTAATATGAATGCCTACAAAGCGCACTATACATAACATCATTAATCAAATTCACTACTTTTGTAAATTAGGCAACATCCATATGTAATGTTGGTTTCTAAAAGTGAAGTCAAACATTCAACTTCTAATTTGTTCCATCTAAAACCATTCAATAGCTGAAGCAAATTATATAAATGTATGAAAGCTCTAACCTTATCAGATAAAAAAATATGGTTAAGAAAGAAATTACATGATACATATTAAGTTTTTTGGGTGAACATTTTAAAAATAAGTGACCGCAGCTAGCCTATAAAATGAGTGAAAAAAATATGTCTCGGAAGAAAGATCACACAGTGGCAGTAATTGCAACCTACTGCAGGAGGACAGTTGTAAAAAAATCTAGTACTATCTAGCAAGATTTTTTGCTGCTAACCCGAAATCTTTCATATTAGAACTTAGTATTCAACTGCAATTGGATTAGTTTTCATGACCAAAAGAGTTCTCCTAATGACACAGTAGCCAAAGAGAAACAATTGTATATATGGCCTAAAACAAAAAAGATAGATAAGATAATTGATAACTAAAATGCCAAAGCAAGATCTAGCAGAACGTACCACCAAAGATGCCATCATAGGCCTGGAGAAGCCAACTCCAAGCCTCTCTTCCATTCGATTTGTAGTACACGTTTATATAAAAATCAAGCTGATACAGGGAGATAACAATTATAAATCATTTATGATTAATAAAACCAAAAAGATTGATCAATTTTTGAATATGGATCCTATGATCCATAAGAAAACGAAAGCTACCGCTATCCCATAAAAACATATTATTTTGCTTCTCGTTTAAATTAGCGCATGGAAAATCATCGAAAAATATCATATTCATACATAACACTCTTCGAAACAAAACATTTTGCTTCTCGTTTAAACAGATTCCATTTTATTTTCATGCCAAACATCAAACATTTAACTATATGTAGTTCTTATACATGACATTGCAACTACATGTACTTGCATTGCTAATACTGGTGTTCCAAACAGAGACAATTCCATATCCCAAGAGCCAAAACTCTCTTATTTTAAACAAAAGCAAAACATAAATCAGAATTTAAAGAAAATCAAAAGGCCCAAAAAGCATAAGGGAATTATGGTTTTTACTTTAAGAACCTAAAGCAATGATGTTTCATCGTCTATCAAATAGCTCATTCATCAAGGTTCACACATTTACCTTATTTTGGAATATGACCGAGTTCACGAAATATGGTATAATATACCTTATAAGAACCAGTTAACACCTTAAGCTCCTAAAACTTTGTATGCTCTCTGTAATTTTTAAGCTTCAAAAACAAAGTTTAAACCATAACCCAAATCATCCAACACTGCATTAAAACATAAATAAGGAGTTTTGTATTTTATAAACATAATGTGTTGACTTTGGGAACCTTTACAACTCTCAAAGACAGTGGAGAGTAAGATGATAGAATGTACAGTAGGTTGTAGTATCAAAGGTTGTAGTTTCAAACATAGCAAACCTCTACACAATCGAGGATGACTGGAGCTTCTCATGTAGGCTCCTATATCTTACAATATCACAAATGTCCTGAGGAAGAACTGAGTTGTTTTATAAACAAATGGTGGTCTACACACCTATAATCAAAAGGTTGAACACATTAAAAAGGAATTACCTCAAAGACTGGCTGACACAGATGTCTGTTATCTTCACAATGCTGCTTCATGTAATCAAAAGGTCATCAGGTCTAATGTCAACTATGCACTATATTATGTCAAATTAGAACATCAGAAGTTAGAAATCATTAGACTGTCGATTAAAAAACTGAAAGCATTAGACAATTCATAAAAAGTAGGTTAGTTATACTGATCGTACAAATTTTCAAGACAAATTAGGGGTCTGGCATAGTTCGTGTAAATCCCTAATTTGTGTTCCTGCCATGTTTGTATAACATAAATTATTGCAAGTGACACATCAAAGGGTTATCCTTCATCAGATGAGAAACCTTCTATTGAGAAATGAATAGTATACAGCTGGTTCACAATGCTACCCATTTGTACTGTCTAAAAATTTTAATAACAAAGTAAACCAATAGAAAAAGAAAATGATGAAATCTTACTCACAGTACTACATCCACTCCCAATGTATATATTTTTTCTAAATTGATCAGCCTTCCATTTTCATATAGTTTGCTCTCTAGCTTCATCTGATCGCTCCACAACCAAACATAGGTCATCAAGGTAAATCTTTTTTTGTAATACTCGAGTGCCAAGAAAAAAAATCCTTCAAACTATATTTGCACCTGTTTTGAGCTGAAACTATATCACTTTTACTATCCAATATAGGTAAAAATAAACGGATCTAAATCTACTTAAAGATAGATCAACCAAAAAAATACCAATTCAGAATAAATGTTGTAGATGGAGAAGTAGGTAGTATTGAGACTGGCCAATACTCATGACCATATTATGAACACCTCGGGTGATAATCCGAACCACATCCTAGAGAGGCGATAAGAGAAAATATCTGACCATACCTTCGTTTAAAATTGCTGAAAGGCATAATAATTAAAATTTATCGCACAATTACGGCATAAAATCACATTATATTTCCTCCTAAGTCAATTCATAAACATCCTCATTGCTTTAGGTATTCCAAGTACATATTAGCCACGCCCATAGCCTTTCATAATAGAGCCTCTTGTATACTAATATATCACGGTTCAATAGGTAAAGTACTGTTGATTTCTGAAATATGAAACAACAGAAATGAAAGAAGTTCAAAACAAAGTTAACGAAGAGATTCATAATATAGTCTTAAAAACATGGCAAGCCCCAAATTTCAGGTGGCTGGTCGAACAAAGAGTTATATCACCTCATCGGATGAAGAACAAAGGTTGGATTGTACTGTAAATGATGGTACGGCAAGTCGGCAACCACTTTAATTCCAACGACCTTAGGACCTCTAGAGACAGGTCTAGTACAGGTGAAAATGCTCTTACGGTAGTAATAGCAATAGTAAGAAGACATATCTAATCAATTTATGCGTCTCACGATCCAATTCTGTTATGGAAAAAAACACCTCATTACTTTAATCTAACCTATAAAGTCATTACAACATAATTTACTAAGAACCTCCATCGGTATCAGTTGTCACATTCAATTGTTTGGAAGTCCATAACTTCTTACTAAATAACAATGAACCGAGTTGCTCATTATGTAACTTAGAATAGGTGTGGTCTCATGAAAAAATCACTGAGAGCGTGAATCTAAATTTATAACAAGTGACTCGATTATGTATGCGGAAAAAAAATTATTTATCACTCCATGTCTAATTTAATGTCTAAGAAGCATTCTATTTGAAAGACTAATCTGTCATATGATTTTAATTAACATGGTTTTTCCATTGGAAAGTAGACTATGTAAAGAAAAATAATGGCCATCTCATGATTAGCATGGAACCTATGATCAGAATGATA
Source organism: Papaver californicum (assembly GCA_023531435.1). Classification (NCBI taxonomy): domain Eukaryota; kingdom Viridiplantae; phylum Streptophyta; class Magnoliopsida; order Ranunculales; family Papaveraceae; genus Papaver; species Papaver californicum. Next base: position 13,442,956 of record JAJJMC010003991.1, read on the forward strand.
TAGTGTAACTAAAATGATGAAAAGTATCACAATCAAGGCATAAAAAAGGAAACAGAAGATGTGATCCTAAGTTCAGTGTTTGAATTGTTAACTATGGTTGCACATTAGCGGCTTACCCATTATATCAATCCTAAGTTACCAAAAACTACGGTTGTAACATTCTTAATTGTTCACCCTAAAGAATAAACTTAGCGAGATGGATATTACCTCGGATGGATCAATTCGAGTTTTCCCTATGTACTGCGAGTCTGTGATGTACAAAATACAAAAAAAATAGATTAGTTAATACCCTAAAATTGAAATATACATGTGAGATTCTATGTTGTTGCAAGCAGGATGATTTTAAAATATGTTCATAATGTAAGCACATTTTAAGGCACTCACTTTTGATAGGTAGAACCAGCAATATCGGCTAAATGTCCAAGGCACTCACTTCTGATATATATTTTTGAATAGATCTCTCCTTAAGGAAGAAATTATTAATTTAATAATGTGTCCGTTAAAATATTTGTTACCTCCCTATCTGTAATGATTAAGTAAAAGCTGAACATTTTCCATAAATTGATGTCCCTAGCAATCCACAATCTCACAACTTTTGTCTTTTTGACCACTATGCACATCCCTTCCGAAATCTGAAGTTACACAGATGGAAATTAAGAGAACATTGTTGATTTATCAAAACGCATGAACATGTTGACTAAATAATACTTATATATTTGTGATTTAAAATATGCCACAAACATGTAATTTTAACTCCATCAAACCCATGGATAGCTTATTATCAGGATTCAACTTTCGTACCCAAGCCAAACACCAACATATACTCTAATACCTCCTCCCATAACCTGATATTAGTTTTATATATATATATATATTATATGCTTCTAGAACTCCAGATAGGTCAAAGGGTGTAAATTTAGCTAGAGGAATATGATCAAAATTATAAATGAATGTTGCATCCACAAAACCCTTGTAATCGCTTACGAAATGTACCTCCCTAATGCCCCAACTCTCGCTGCACTGTTGTACCAAGCCTAGAACTGCAATGAGCATGTCGTTGGTTGTACTCTATATGCATCTAAATGAGCATTCCATTACCAGGTCGACCATACACATCATCTGATATCTTATCTTATATCCAAAATGACATCCAATTATTCCACTCATGAGATTATAAACAAAGATAAACCTAATCAATTAAAAAAACCCAAAAATTTATATTTCTCATCCAATAATTACTCCCTAATTACACTATCCAAACAGATATCAAGCCAATACACCAAAACAACACTATATTCGAATGTTAACTTAAGTATATACAGACTCTGCTATACTTACCGACACTATATTTGAAGACAACTACCACTATCAAAATAGCATACCGAGCAGGGGAACCAAAGCCACCATAGAATGACCTAAAGCAGTATAGGAAAGAAACCAGTGAGAGTGTTCCTCCACCTACAAAAATTTATAAGAGAAAAATTATGTAAGATCAAACAATCGTGCAAGACCTTTTTTTTCGTTTTATTTTATCCTACAAAATTTGAGATAAAACCTATGAAGCTTAGTATTACCGAATTGTGCAAAACTATTTTCTCCATCACGATTCTTTCTTTCTAAAAAATAATAATAGTAGATATCAATGAGAGAAATTCTATGTTAGGGTTATGTGTCAAATATCAAGGTTTAAAGATAACTCTGTTTATCCACAGTCCATACTATCATGGTAAAAAAAATCAAAACCAAATCGCACTAAAAATAAAAGAACTGTAGTAATATATCGAAGTGGAGATATTAGCAATGATTTTTCATATTATTTCTTCTCAACCAGACATAAAACCTAAAATCAATGAAACAATTACAAACTGATCAAAACAATAAAGGTACAGGAACTGCAGAAAATAGAGAGAAGAATAAAATATTAGGGGTTAGGTTTTGTCTTTGTGCCATGAGAAATTTGAAAGAACAAACAGAGATGATCGGTAAACAAAATCAAAAATTCTATTAATAGTTTGAGTGTAGTACTTGGGAAGTGTTGTAATACCAAATTAATAGTTTGTGTTTTAACTCAGGAATGCAATATTGAAAATATCTAAAAATACTAAAACAATACCAAATCCTATTTATGTTAGATAAGCATAATAATTTAATTAGGGATTAAATAGTATTACCTAATTCGTTAAATTCCTTCTATTTTTCTATTTTTACTCATTAATCTCGTTCTTAACAATATTAAAAGAATATTTCCTAAATAACATATAGCACAATTTGTTAATTTTTTTTTATATAAGATAAAATATTTTTTATTCTGTGAAAAATAAGTATAAAATTTAGTTATTACTTGTTTTACCTATTTATTCCCATAATTATCAAATAACTTTCTAATTAAATTTTCAAACAAATTCGACGGTCAAGATTTTTTTAAAAAAAAGTGTAAACATGGTGTAAGAATAATAAACCAAATATTAACCAATCAGGATAAAGGATTTTGTCGACCCACAAACACAAAAGAAGGGTGAACGCTACCGTCCAACGTGGAACAACGGACCGATCTAACCCTTAAAAAAAATGAACGGTCATAAAATGTAAGGGAACTAACTTACGTTTCAGTCAACCAGATATCAGAATTTCGTTGACCAACCAATAGAAAATGAGGCGACGTACACCACTCAACATGGAGTAAGAAATGAGAAAGTTTTTAGGTTGTTGATGTTGCAAGACTTAAAGATAGAGAGAAGGACCTGACCTCGGTCGAGGAGCCTCATCGAGACTCACTGTCTTTACCTGAATGGACCAGTTTTCCAACATCCCACTAGATTGCCCCCCATTGCCCACAATCCATGGTTTAAACTTTAAACACAAAGAGAAAGTTGTAAAACCAATAAAGGAGCTCTTCTAGAATTCTCTCTCTCCCCTACGTATTACTAGTATTTTCTTGTAAGAGTTAATTTGATTTTGATACTTTGAATTTTTTTTAACATTAGTATTTGATCTAATTTTTGATCAATTTGGAGTTTGATATCTAAAAACGACGTTGATTTATATTAACTCGGTTAAGTCTATTAAATAATTATTAAAAAATTTAAATAAAATCCAATTATTTAACGTTGTTAAAATGGCAGTTAGCAAACAAAAAATCCTTAAAATAAAAAATTGTAACAACAAAAACCATGAATTTGCAGAGAAGAAAACAACTGCTTCTCTCGAGTGTTTCAAAACACAACCCAGCAATGCGAAAATATCATTACTCAATGTTTCAGATACAAAATTACAAACCCAGAAAATCCATCTTTAAATCACAACCCAATATTCTGATTGTCCAACAGAAAATAACAAGTAGACCACAAATGAAGCTCTTTGAACTGATAACATCATGAACACGTTACAAACCCAGAAAATATCATGTATGCCATTAAACAAAACCACCAACAACAATAGAAAACTTTAATTTCTTATAAACCACCGATTTGATATGGCTACAATACAAATTTAATGCTTCCCAGGTGTTTCCCTACTTGCAGGAGTCAAGAAAGTGAAACTTCAGTATGTGCTTTCATACATCGTACTAGATCATAAGTCAAATCTACCCAGCTGTATTAGGATAATTCAAAATAGAAGCAAACCAAACTTGTGCAAGTTCTTAAATCTCGAATAAACAGAAAACACAATACCAATATCCAATGATATCACTTCATTGACATGGTAAAATCTCATTTTAGGTTGAAATCAAATTTTCTCCAAAACCCTAAATTAAAACTTGATTTATTCAATTTTTGTTTAAAATCAAATTTTGATCATAACCCATTACGATTCGATCAAAAAACCTGTTAATCAATTTTAAGAGAACCCTTCAACATCCATTTGTCCTACAAATTTCCACCAATTTATCTTAGGTAAGTCTAATTCATATGATTTCCCTGCTTTCGAATCCACTATGATTCATGTAAGTCTTTTTTCCAATCTCCACCGAATAAAGTTTCTTTTCAGAACTTCATCGAATTAAAATACCCAAAATCATAGCTCCTTGAACTGGTAACATCATGGTCAAAAAGAAGACGGTTAATGGGTTTTGATCGAATAGAAAGGGGTTATGATTTAGGGTTTGGAAAAACAAATCGAAGAAAAAGAATTCGGAATTTCTGATACAAAGGAGATGATGGGTTTGAGATTTGGGTTGTTTTTTTTTTCATGTATGTAATGGTTTGAAGAAAAGATATGCAAATGGTTTAAGGAATATCATCGGTTAAGTGTGAGAGATGAAGAAAGAAAACAAATTTTTTTATCTTAATCGTTAATCATTTAGGTAGATAATGTGGATCGTCCACATATAGGATGAGTTAAGGATATCGTTAGTTATTGTTACTAAAGATAAATATATTTTAGTAATTAAGTATTTAATTGACTGAAATTTTAACGCATCATGATTTAACAGGATTAACACGGGTCAACGTAATTTTTAGGTATAAAATTTTAAGTTGGTCAAAAATTAGACCAAACTCTAATGTTGGACAAAACCGAAGTACCAAAAACCAATTAATCCTTCTTGTAATCCAAGATGTGGGATTTTGTGAGTTTACTGCTCATCTTCATGATAATCCTTAATTTGTGGTTCTTTGGTTTCCCTTCATTACATTCTACAGTACTCCCTTCGTCCAAGTTTTATAAGCGGAATTTTCAAATATCTTAGATTAAAAAAAAGTATAGGTTTCATAAATTTCTATACTTTTTCCTAATTTATCCCTAACATATTTCCAACAACTATACACAATAAACTAGTTTTGATGATACTCATGCAACTTTATTAGGGGTGTATATATCAAAAATAACCTTAAAATATGAATTCCGTCTATTTAGTTGGAAAAACAAAAGTCTCTTCTCCGCCTATATAACTTGGACAGAGGAAGTAGTATTTTACCAGTCAAAGATAGGATTCTAGCTAGCCTTTTAGGTATTTGCTTTGACTTTTCCGTGTAAAAAAGTCTCCACTCTGGACTCTAGAGTTCTAGGGAGAGGCATGATCCCGTTGCAGGGCCTACTTTGTGGGATTTTTCATTCATTGCTTGAGATTGTTGGGAGACGGAATTGACAAAGTTAGAACCCTCATATATGGGCTTACACATTCATATAAGGGCTTTTTAAGTGAAGACAAAACAGGGTCATTAGATATTAATTTCAAAAACCATATATCCATTGTATTTTCATAATAGCTAAACTATCCATGTTTAGTTAATAATAATTAATTTAATTAGATAATAGATTTGACTAATAATAATTAATCTAAAATAATGTTATACTTAATCAAATCAGATTTTTATATGTTTTGTTTTGGTGGGAAGAAAAAGTAGAAGAAAAAAGAGAAAACATTTTGGATATTTTTGAAAAACCCTAGATTTTGATTCACCCAACCAAAATGAGTGATTCTAGTGACAAATTTGAGATGGCTGAATCCTTGTATGATAACCAAACCAAATTTTACGTACCCATTGATGGAGACCCAACTATGGATTATCTCTTGGATGGTAGAGAGATTTTAACTCAAAGTGGTGATGGTGAATCTCAACCAAAATGGAGAAACTAGCTGTCAAAGTGATGATTCATTGACCGAGAGTAGTCAGGTATACCTCTAACTTAAACTCTTGACATTTTTATTGCTCAAAATTTCTGAAATTACGTTAACAAAAAATTGTGTGATTCAGGCTAGTTTATGGTTGGTTTTTCATCTCGAAACCAACCGTAATATATATTTACGGTTAGAATTTGATGAATATCTAACCGTAACTGGTCAAAGATGGTGAAAATCCAATCGTAATATTTTACGGTTGGTATTGTAGCATTGAATCCAACTGTAACTCATTATGTGCATGGGTGTTTATTGCTATTTATTGCACCAATTACGGTTGCTTTTGACCAACAATTTCCAAATGTAAACAAAATTACGGTTGGTTTCTATTTTTTATTCCCAATCGTATTTCAATCTCTACATTTCTTTTCTTTTTTACGGTTGGTTTTGGTGGTACAAATCAACCGTAATTTGTTTTACGGATTGTTTCTATGCTCTAAAACTAATTGTAAATGTATCTTTCCTTGTGTTTTATTAGCTAATGCTTTGATATTTTTGGTTCAGCGCATGCTTGTACCTCATCCAATGTATGCTCGGCCTCCTCCAAATGATATTCTAACTGAAGATACTACAGATCACTATTTGAACGACTTGGTAGGTTATATATAAGTTGTTAATTCCTTTGGACAATATTGCTAAGTCTTTTTTTTCTTCTAACTTTATGTTTTTTGGACCATGTAGACATGGGAAAACAAAGATGATACAAAGCAATGGCTAGAGAACATGGAAAACTTATCATGTGTGTGATTGTTTGTAATAATCAAGTGAAGGAGTGCCGCTTTCAAATGGTTTGCGAGTGTAGTTGATTCCATACAAGTCATGCGAAGAAGGGTATCGTGTATGAAGGAAAGATGAAGAGGAAGAATACTACTTTCACTAAAAAGAGGGGATGCCCTTTCAAGCTTCAATTTGAGACCAACAACGAAAAGAAAAGGTATGAGTTTGTAAACACATCCTTATGTGGCACGTCTCACCGAGGAAGAAAAGGTCATCGTAGGTTCCATGACCAAAAAGCGGATGAAACCCATTAATACCCTCGGACACTTGAAGCAAAGAAACCCGAAAAATGTTTCTAATTTAGAGACGATCTACAACGCAAAAGCCAAGTTAAAAAGTGATAAATGGCAAGAAAGGGACCAAATTCAACAACTAATGCACTTAGAGGAGAAGTACAACTACACGATGTTCCATGAAGAAGATGGGGATAAACAAATAAAACATTTTTTATTGGCTCATCCCGAGTTTATGAAGTTGGCACGATGCTCCCATCAAGTGCTTCTAATGGATTGCATGTAAAAATCTAACAAGTATGAGCTCCTGGTCTTGAATTTTTTTTGGGAAAACTTCTACCAAGTCCCTGTTTAGTATTGCCTTTTGCTTCTTGAGGGACGAGCTCAAAGAAAGTTATGTGTAGGCATTGGAACAAGTTAAATTATTCTACGTGGAAGGATATACCCCTAAGGTGATTATTACCGACAAAGAACAAGCATTGATGAATGCAATAGAAAGGGTCTTCCCGGATACTCGTAATATTCTTTGCATGTTCCACTTTTGGAACAATATTCAAACCAAGTACAAACCGATTATTCGGCCAACAAAGAAAAGCGAGATGGAGAGAATTAAGAAATTACCGGTACCTCAACAAGAAAGGCCAAAGAAAAATTCGAGGAGGATGACAAGTTGGTGGAACTAAAATGGGCTAGTTTCCAAAGGGAGTGGGAAGCTTTGACATGGTCTATCACCGAGGAAGATTATGAATAAAATGCTCGTATGTTGGTTGCGCATTGGAGGTATTATCCAAGTGTTAAGTAGTTGACGAACCATTGGTTGAATCCGCACAAATATAAGTTTGTAGCGGCATTCACAAAAAAATATAAGCACTTTGATAACCAAGCTACAATTACCGTGGAGTCATCTCACAACCGATTGAAGAAGAAGGTTCATAGTTGTGATGGTGGGTTTGTTACGGTCTTCGAAGCCATGCATGATTATTTCCTCTGTAACCTTGACAAAGTTAAGGAGAATTTCTAAAGAAGCAGTTGTAGAAAACACCTCATTTATAAAGATAAACCATGGCTCGAGGGAATTTCTTATAAGGTGTCGCATTGGTTAATTGATAAGATAATGTACGAAGTTAATCATTATAGGTTGGGAAACTTGCACGGAGAAGAAGAATGTGTTTGTCCTAACATGTCAAGTTTGGGACTTCCATGCCGGCATATGATGGCCAAGTATGAAGAAGACGGTGTGATACCAATTCAAGATATGATCTGTTTTCGCAACAATTATCTTTCAATGAACCCATCGTCGAGCAAGATTTTAGTGGATCGTTTGCCGATACCGGTATTGGAAAAGCCTTAGCCGAGAAATACTCCACCTTAAATCGGTCGCAAAGGCAAATATGGTTGAGTAAGTTGAGCAACTTCGTGCTTCCACACACAAGGTACGATGTCAAGGAACCAACTAAGGGGAAGAGAAAGGGTAGGCCTCCTACGAAAGAAAAGAGGCATGTAGTGCGGAAAAAAGCAAGGGAAATCTTGGAAGAATCAAAGAAAAAAGAACCTTCGAGTTTTGAACATTTTCAAAAGGAATATGGAGCGTAGAATGAGAAGAAGAATGATGTTCACGGTAGAACAAACGAAGAAGAAGTCAAACGAAAAAAGGAGGACCAAGCCTAGTAGATTATAAAGGAAAACGTACCACGCTTTCTTCTCAAGAAAGTTCAACAATGGAAGTTGGTGCCAAGGGAAAAGGTCTGATATTTGGCTCCAAAAAAAAATCAAGAAGTGTAGTTGAGGTGAAGCAAAATAAACGGGTACTTGAAGAGTCGCAAATGACTCCATCAAGTATTTGGGTTGAGTCAATCAGTGTTCCCGCTCTCAAGAAGAGTTAGTATGAAAGAATTAACGAGAAGCAAACAAATTTCCAAGGGAAACACATCATTGGTTGAAGAGCCGCATACGATCCGAGTTGCAAGAGGATTGATGCAAGCACCATCTAATTTGTCAAGAGATGAGAAAGGCAAAATTGTTCGAACTGAGAATATTATATATGAAAATTATTTTGTTATATTTTCCGGATTTTTTCCGTGAATACATAAAGGCCACCGACGATGTTGCTGGCGATGGTAATTGTGGTTACCATGTGTTCATCGAATAATTCGGACCTTTTAGCGGAGCAAAAGAGTTGGGTTGCAACGAATGCACTTATGTACGACATAGATGTGCGGTTAAACTACGTTCATACCCGGAATTCTACAAGCTAATGATGGCATCGGGAGAATCGGGAGAACAAGAGTCGGAGTTAAACGAGAAGTTCGTTGCATTTGAACGGCGTTTAATAGGCAACAAAAATTTGTCAAGTGATTATTGGATGTGCATGCCAATATATGGCCAAATACTTGCCAACGCTTTCAATTGCGTCATCCATTATATATCAATTGGGTGTAGTCTTACATTTGCACCAAGAAAAACAACCTTTGTCGAACAATTGGCTAAAAAAAGATGCGTGATGGTATCGTGCAAATGTGCCATTTTGTCGGTCTCAAGTTGAAAGAAGGAGCCTATTACCCCCATCAAGGGTTGGACATAATGACGCACTCACCAGGTCTTGTTACCTTCGTTTGGACCATGCCATATTTACGGAGAATTCGACGAGGGTTGGCCACTACGAGCCCAAACGGTTGGTACAAAGTTCTATTGTAGCCTTCCAAGCGAGTAAATTCACGTTCATCTTCTTTTGTAACTTTGTTGAGATTTAAATAAGGATCAAACACAACATCTTCTACGGTGAAAGCATCAATTTCCATCCCCTTCTCTACTATCTTAGCATCTTTCCCATGTGACAGAGTACCGGTGAATCTGAATTTCTTTCCCGTAAGACCAGTAAGATCACCTTTGCACTCTGAGTCAGGAGCCAGGCTCGGAAAGTGGTCATAGACCCATGCCTATGAAGATATCAAATATATATAGGAGAATGCGCAAAAAAAAATAAACAGACAAACATTGAAACTAACCATATATTACCTGAAGAAGACCAGTATTCCCGGAAATTTCGGTAGCTCCAACCCTCGAGGCTTTTCTAAGATTGTAGAGAAAATAAGCGAGAGTGGCAGTGCCACATGAATAATCATTTGTCTTTTTTAGATCCTTCAATCATTGTAGAAAATGCGTTAACCATATTTTCTGAGTTATCAGGGAAGAATAAGGTACCAAGGATGTACAACAGGTGCGCTCTTGTTGTATGCAAAGCTGTAGTTCCGTCTATCACCTGCCCTTCCCGTTCCTTCAGCTCAGTTCCTCCAAACTTGTCCCCTCATATTACGCAATATTAAGTTCTTGGTCATACCTAAAGATTTCGTCCTTGCTTCACCCGGTTTATCTCCAGCAACCAGTTTAAACTCCTTCCCGTCTTTTTTTTTATCCCAACCAAGAGTGTCTTCAACAAGGATGTAAAGATCACTCCAACTCATATTGTTGTTAAAATCTTCATATACAACTTTTCCTTCGACTTCCAAGTCTAGAATTTGCTTGACATCATCCAGCGTTACTGTTATCTTGTCGAATGGGAGATGAAACGTATCAGTTTCAGGCCAATATTATTTCCTGAAGGCTTAGCAAATAACACTATCATATTCCAAAATAGAATAGCGCATACCGGGCCATAACCTTGTATTTTGTACTAGAATACGAACGACTTCACCTAACGGCCAATGTTTAGCCCTTTGAAGAACCAATTTCTTCATGGTAGTTGTATGATCCTACGAAGAATAGAAACAAAATTTGTTAATTAAAATCATACCAGCAAGTTATAATTTGAACTTAAATAAAGAAAATCATAGAAAAACAAGTGAAGTTTTTAGATTATTACCCTGCTCTCAACAACTTTGGAAGTCCATGAATTTGGATAAACAAATAATATTGCAGACCTATCTGGGGCCTCACCCCAAAGTCCGTAATTCTTCTTCTTATTCAACAACGCGTCTTTGCCTTTGGGAATATGTTTGCCTTTCGGTGAAGGTTTCTTCCTTGGATTTCTTTCCTTCACTTGATGTTGGGGTGAATAAACAACAACTTCTTTACCTTTGCCTTGATCAACAACTTTTTCACTTGAGGTTTCTTCATCTTCCTCTTGTGGTGGTTCATTAATCACAAGTGCACCTCCACTCATCACCGGTAGATCAAATTGTCCACCTTCGATGTCTTGCATGTTTTCCATGTATGATTAGAGAACATTATCTTCATCTTCATGTGGTACAACTTGCCTAGAGCTACCTCCTACCTCCATATTCATCTTCTTCTTATCGTTCTTTCTCACGCCTCTATTATCTACCCCTAAGTGAACATCGTGGCGAAGGGCAGGAGTGTGATCAATTGGTGCTAAATTGTTACCCTTCTTGAGTTTGGGTTTTTCCTTCTTCTTATTCCTACAACATACAAGCAATACAATTGAACTCACAAGTTAGGTAATTCAAACAAAATCAACACAAAAAAATAAATAAATAAACTCAGGATATTTTACGGTTGGTTTAAACCAATCGAATCCAAACGGGTTGAATTTTGACTTCAAAACCAAGCTAAATAATATTACGGTTCGAAAATCAAAACGTAAATAATCCTCTAATGTTAACAAAACTACCAGGACAATTTACGGTTGGAAATTGAAATTCGAAACCAACCGTAAATTATAATTACGGTTGATAAAATCCAAACATAAAAGACTAAAAAAAATTAAGCCTTCAGAGATTTTACGGTTGGAATTGAGAATCAAAACCAACCTTAAATTGTATCTTCATCTTCACTATGTAAATTTATGGTTGGAAATTTAAAAAATCTAACCGTAAATTTAATGATAACCCAGTTACAGTTGGTTTACCAAACGTACGTTCTTCAAATTATGTTTCTACGGTTAGAATTTTAACAATTACCAACCGTAAATATTTCTGAAAACCTAATTTTTTGAAGAATCAATCAATCAAACAACAAATCAATCATAAAAAGGAAAAAAATGGGTTTCTTGTCGAATCATACCTCACATACACCATGCGTTGTGGTTAAGGAGTTTCAACGCCTTCACCACCGATTTGTTCTTCAATCTCTTGATTGGGTTGGTTTGGTTGTTGTTGATTGCCATCATTACTACCTTCTATACCTTTAGTAGGACTCTTCATCTTTGCTAAAGAGTTTAATCGACGAATTGATTGATTTTTGAATCGAAGACGAGGAATTTGCGATGAAAAAAATGGGAGGAGGAGAGTTCGGTTGGTTTGGGAGAAGAAGAAGATGAAATGAATTAGAGAAATTCGAGTTTTGCTTTTACTCGTTTAGGTTTAATAGTGAAAGGGTAATCTAGATTTTTTACATATAAAAGGGCAAGATAGATATTTACTTATTCCAATAGAATACCCCTAACCAATTATTAAATTACCCTGAAATCTGAAAAAGCCTCTTTATAATTGTGTAAGCCCATATACAAGGGTTCAGTTATATTTTGATTTTTAATGTGCGTTTACCACGTTGTATAATCCTTTGACTTCTGGTAATTAGACTTTTTGGCATTATTTATGGAGTTTAAATTTTAAACCCCATTGATTGAGTAAAAAACTCCATGATTTAAAAGAATATCACAAAACATTCTTTGTCGCAACAGACTTGTTCCTGGTCGGACAAGTATTGATGCAAAGATGTCATGGCCCAAGGGATAATCAGGTTGAACTGGTGTTTATAGGTCAAAAAGGAAGGCCAAGGTCTGTACTATGCCTTCGCTAAAAAAGATTTATCACATTGGATGCTTTCTCAAAAAAATGGAAAAATTAATAGTGATCTTCTAAATTTACTTACACGGTTACACCACTTGCATACTAAACAATCATGTTAATTTTTTTTTTGGAAGATTGTATTAGAAAATTGATGAATGGGATTTACATCTTAAAATTCCAGGCGCCTTTCCACTGTCTCAGTTTCGCATTTCCACATTCCAATGAACAAATCAAAAAATTGAAGTAGCTTGTGCTTAGATGTGTAGTCAATCATCCTACATACACTGGGCCATAAGCTCTGAAACCTATATAAGAGCTCCAAAAGATGCCACTTTCTCTGTGGCCAAAATTTGTTATTTCTATTTGTAAGAATACTCTGATAAGAACTTAGCTATCTCAGCAGCACTCTCAAAAGCACCCTCAACACAACGGCCCAAGGCTACACCGGAAACATAGTTGCCCCCTAGAAACAGGCCATGTAACCCTCCATCTTGTAGACCACGTTTCGCATCCGCAAGAGTATCCAGATGACCAACCAAGAACTGGGGTATGGCTTGCGGCCAAACTCTAACACCTAAAACAAGTGGATCCTTGGAGTTCGAAGTTATTAGCATCTTTCTTAGGTCTCGATCAACTGCCTCAACAATTTCTCCCTCCGTCTGCAAGCATTCAGTAATGCATGTAATCCATTAGCACACAAAAGAATGAAGCCTTTGAAGTCCATGAAAGGAAATCACAGTCTCCCAAAAAACAAGCATCATTCTGATTTTCCATATAGTAGTTTCATACAGAACTTTGAATAGACGCCGAAAAATTAGAACATGTCACATACCTTGTTAACAATTCCAGTATTAGTAGCACCTCCTATGAAGTTCAAAAGCAGAACTCTTCCAGGTGGAGCTCGGTTAGGAAAGAGGGATGAACTGTATATAGTTCCTGTTTGTTGAGGAATATAGTTGAGTATCGTTAGTGAAATACTACTCCTTGCCTTATAAAGCAAGGCTAAACAATGTAATACTACTCTTGCCTTATAAAGCAAGGCTAAACAATGTAAGGTGTGCACATTAGACGAAGAATTTTAGAGAAAATAAGTACCTAAAGTCTCCACTCCTTGAGTGCGCGGATGCAACTGGCCAAACCCCTTTAGTTCACCATCTATCAAGCGTTCCTTCTTGATAGCTTCAGATGGGTATGAGATTGAAACTGCTGCAACTGGCGGATAATAAAACTTGGACAGGGAATCTGCAACAGCACTCTGCATGCAATAAACAGACATTTGGCATCAATTTATAAGGGGAAGAAAAAGATATACAAGGAGTTATGGATGTCAGCAATGTGTGTGGTTGTGTTTCGATAGCCACGGAGAAAAATATAGATGGCGTTCATACGTCACTTTCCTACAAAGATATTAGGTTTTTGTTCTCATGCAGCTTCACATTTCACTACATATTATCCGAATAAATTAATGAAATTATGAGGTAGTAGTTCATGCAGAGCGCAAATAGTTATGGACTCACTTTGTAACACTTCAAGTAACCTCCACACAAAAGGCTTGTATGTAATTCCAGATATGAAATAGCCCAATTCTGATGAAATTCAATCCTAAATCCTTTGGTGTTTCCACCTTACAGAAAAAAACAAATAAAAAAAGAATCCTGCTGTGACGAGGTCACCCTCGTGATAACTACCGTAAGGGTGCACCTTATGACCCCTGGATATTACATCATATATACATATCCCTAGACAAAAACTAGAAAATACTAATATATTTACTCATTTTACTTATTTCATATATCCTTATATTTTATTGTATATGCTCCTTAGTCCTTCTAACAAATCAAAAACAAATTCTAGCCTGTGAGAATAAAATCCTATCTCAATCTCTTTTCGATGCTAATACTGATCAAAATTATACAACTGGTTACTTCTATATATCTGGTCATGAAGAGGGTTTTGAACTGACTTCACACCATGATGTTATCCTTATCTAATGTTATTATCACGGGGAATGCTAGAATAACTATCTTTTTCTTGAGATCAAGAAAATGCAGGCATAATTTTATTAAGAAACTAAATCGCTTGTTAAGTTGCTCTTCGACAGATAATACTAGACTTGTGATAAACTTATTTCTTACTAACTAAACGCCAGAATACTGCTGCACCAGCAATAGCAACACTAAAAGTAAGGATCCTTGCAGATTTATGTGGGAGTTATAGAAGATGCCTCACGCCCTCTCCTCAATTGGCTACTGCAACTGCATTGTAATTCCGTGTCTTTCCCGACAATAGCAACTACTGAAGGATCCTTTGGCGTATTCTTCGTCTGATTAATTTCGTCAAAGTCATCACCATGAACCACAATCAAATCTTCTCCCATGTTCTAAAAAATCTAAAATCCTGCGTCTACATTTAGGAAACAGTGGAAAAAGTAAAAATACTAGGATTTATTTTCATGGACAAATTCATTATTTGATTTGATTTACGGACTAATAAAAAACAAATAAATTAGATACAGAGCTGTAAAAAATATGAAAAATAAGGAATGTTAATAAATATGTTTTTATTTTCTAAATTTTGTATTGAGATGCGTACATATCTATGATATATAATGGTCATAAGGTGCTCCCTTATGTTAGCTACCACGAGGGTGACCTCATCACAGCAGGACTCAATATAAAAATCTTTTCAAATCAGCTAGCTATGTGAGTAATTCTCATCTATTTGTACAAGGATATTTCATTTGCAACAACTTGTTTATCATAGACTATGGTGCATAGTCCAACAGGATACTCAAAAGATCAGCTAACGTTAGATTATAAAGAGACTGAGTTTCTCGTATCAGTTAGTCAAATAAGGCAGTGGAGTATAGTTAGAAAGCTAAGCATGTCCGGAAGAGTGAACAGAAATTATAATCAGCTTCTCAACAACAAGGCATAAGATTAGCAGGATGGCAATATGAGAGGGGTCCAATGCCTAGTACTCACTACTCACACTTAACAAGAAAGAATGCATAATATATTAAAAAGGATGCATTAAATATAAAAAAGTGAAGTCACTGAAATTATCAAGAAAAAAATATCCAAGTACACTTACAGAGAGAGGATGTAACAAGCCACTTGCAACATGAGATGGAACAGTCATGACAACACTTTTGGCCTGGACAGAAATCAACCCTTCTGGTGTTTCATATGTCAAATTATATCCTCCACCACTTGATTTCTGTATGCTTGAAAGTTTCCAAGATAGTTTGATCATGTTACCCAAACTGCACACGAAGCAATATGTTAAGCTTGTCAAGTCTTAAAGCATTCTGGTGAACCAAAAAACAAAGGCAGTAAAGACCCACTTCTTTTACATATCATATTCTACCTTTTAGAAATTGCAGCAGGAAGCATAGCCAACCCCTTCTTAAAAGATCCAACTGTCTGTCCCTTTGGTTTGGGCAAGCGCCTGCGGTTAAATCAATTCAATCAAGAAACTTAAACATACATTGAAGACGCCATAAGTCTCAAAGCATCAATTTATTACGGATCTCGTGGTGGTTTGGGATTTTTATCCTTCTGTTGAAACGCTTTTAAAGCACCCCCGATGATGCTGCCGCCATTCTGCTCTAGCCTCCAAACCTTTTCAAATGCTGCTCTCATGCTCAATTTTGCAGGATCACCAGCATAAACACCTGCAGTAACCATTTTCCAATGAAATGAGAAAGAAGACTAAGCGACCCTCCCATCTAAAAGAAATTTGATAGCAGTTGTTCTATACTTTAAAACCACTTCTACATAGGGCACCAACAAAACTATTCTATCTTGGTCTAAGTTAACGTCCATGATTCTAAGCAAAAGACCTTTTACATACTATCTCTACTAAACACACAAAATCCTAAATGCATGAAAGATTGAATGACTTTGTTCTTTCTTACTGCCACTTAATTTTGGAAAGTAGTGTGAAACCCTATTCACCAACAAGATATTATTGCAATATAACTAGAAGACAAAAATTGTATTTTAGACTTGCTATGATGAGTTAGCACCTGAACAAAATGGCTCAATCAAGCGTTCAAAAACCTCATCACCGAGATTACGGCGCACAAATTCTTCCACCGACTCCTCACGATCCTGTCACCTTCGTCAAACAATTATGATATGAGAAAACCAATTCACTTCTCCACAACTCATCATGCATATGCACAATTCATGAATAATACGTCGAAGTAAAACTATATAAAGCTGCAAGAAGGAACAAACTGGCGGCGGAGGTCGAATGCCAATAGCACCAAGTCCAGCTCTAAGCTTCCCTTTAATACTCATCAAATCAAATACTGGTAAGTCAGCTGGTTTCGACGGAACAGGCCTCAATTTTCCATCCCATAATACAAAACGTGGAGCAGTAGGATCACCCAACACCAACTCATCCTTCAATCCATTATCTACCTACAATCACACCCATCTTCACATATTACATAGCAATATCCAAAATTCAACTTAACGAAATTAACCATAATTGAAATTTCCCGATTTCTTCAGAAATGTGATTAAATACGCGAGGAGAATATAGTGAATGGTGAAAATAATAGAAAACAAGAAAAAGTCCCAAATTATGAAACCCTATATTTGAAAAATCATACCGCAACAGAGAGCATAGTATCAGAAGGTTGAAAACTGTTAGGACCTTCTTCCCAAAGATACCCATCTCTTTCCCTCGTTGAAATGTTTCCACCAACACGATTCTGAGCTTCTGTTACAATAACTTTCGAAGCAATTTCACCATGTTTAGTTGATAAAGCTTGTGCTATACATAAACCACTAATTCCAGCACCAACAATTACACAATCGACAGAATAAGAATTTGAATCTTCGTCTTTGTTGATTGTTGATGGAGAAATTGTTGAGTCTTTGGCAATTGAACATTTGAATCGAAATCCATTTTTGTCGTGTTTTGTTAATCGAGATGAACGAAGATTAGAAGAGAATTTTGGGAAGATGAGAAATGTGGAGGAGTTTTGGTGGAGGTGTTTGGCGGGAAAGCTGTGGCGGAATGTGAGAGAAGGGAGGAGGTCTGTGAGGGTAGTAGCCATGGCTTGAGCTCTGAGAGAGGGGGATCTAATCGTCTGTTTACAAGCAACGACTCAATCGTTATCTGATCTTTTAGTAGTTTGACAACTTTGACTATACCCACACTTCAGATGTAATTGACATAAATGCCATCTCCTTGGCGGAAGAATGACAGAATCGCAATGCACACTGCTTTTGTTAATGAAATACCGAAAATGCTTCCATCTACCGGTCTATGTGTGTCCCCCCCGACTGCTTCATGGAATGCATTCCCAAACCTACCATTTCCCATCTACGGTTTGGATAGCAGCTTCAATGTAATACTACAGAATGTGCCACTTGATCAAAATTAATCTTCTCACCTATAAAAATAATTAAGATATAACCTGTAACGGTCTATTGTTGGAAATTAAAGTTTATGATTTCTTTTTCTACACCGTTAGTATCCACACAGTTTCTTCTTATTACTAAGATCGTAACCACGCTAAATTTTATTGATAAGTGCAAGATCGAAAGATCTTTGTATACATTTCAAACACTTGTTTTCAATTTTTCAATTTTAGGGTTCTTCAACAATTACAGAAATAAGATTTGTAGTTACGGAGATCAAAGGTACCATGAATTATTCATGCTACTACGTTACTCAAAGAGATATAATTATTTTTTCTACTCATGATTATGGTGACGGTGAACGATTTAAGGCTCCTCCCATTCAATCCCCAATTAAGAAACATAAGTTGAAAAATTCCATAATAACATATCTAAATTCTGATCAGTAAATTGATTAACTGGTCTAGGCATCAACACCAAGCTATAGTTCAACTGTAACAAAAAAAAAATCGTGGGAAGTTCTTATGCTTGTAAAAAAAATATTATTAATAAATTCTTTTGAGAAACTATATTACACTATCATCCAGGTTTTGTTTCCAGAACCATTTTGTACAAAAGCCACAATCAGATATGAAAAGAACGTTCACGCTTATATGATAAATTTATAAGAAACATATTCTCATTCAGATATTCAGGTCCATTTTTTGCAGGGCCCATACATGGTAATTAATTGATTTTCAAAGTTGTGATGGAAATTGAACTTCTATATTGAAGACCGTCCTGGTTATCGACATTTCAGCTGAGAAATTGTTATGTATGCCCTAAAAATATAGAAAACCCACCTTTGATACTAATGTGGTGATCTCTATAGATAATGACATCACTCTTTTTTATACAATTTCGCTTTAATAATAATATGAATAGCTTCTAAAAAAAGTATAAAATATGTAAGTCCATCATAACAAATTATCATAAAACGAAACAAAAAAAAAAGATTTGTTATGCAAGCAGTTACCTATATTGTTGTCTTAGACTTTTTTTTAAAAAGATTTCATTGATTCAAATTGTTCTTATCCAACAACAATCCACAATGTTATCCTGATTCCCTGATAAGCACATCAATTTTTTTTTATAAGAGTTCGCAAGAATTCTGATGTGTTGATCATTAGGCAGTCGAACATTATCTAAAAAAAGATAAAGTTTAACAATTGAATTGTCTTTACTCATATGATAACATCTATATAGTTTGAGCCTCAAAGTTTTATATAAATGGATGGACTCTACCAATCTAAACAGGCTGCAACTTTTGAATTTAGTCAAAAAATTGCATTGATTTTACCAAAATTATATCTAATCTCTAAAATCTCTAAAATCCCTAAAAAATAAGGAAGAAAATACACGACAAATAACTTAAAAACAAGTAAGCATGTTCAGAACTTTATATCTTTGAAGAAATTGAATTGTCTTTACTCCTATGATAACATTTATGTAGTTTGAGTCTCAGAGTTTTATATAAATGGATGGACTCTACCGATCTAAATAGGCTGCAACTTTCGAATTTGGTCAACAAATTGTATTGATTTTGGCAATTTTATATCTAATCTCTAAAATCCCTGAAAAATAAGGAAGAAAATACACGACAAGTAACTTAAAAGCAAGTAAGACTGTTTAGAACTTTATACCTTTGAAGCAAATGTCATTTGTTTACCAACTTAAAAGCAAGGATCTGCAGTACAGGTCATGTGTCAGACTGTGCTTTCAAATATCAACATAACATAATTCTCCACTATTTTTATCATATATTAAACAATGAGAATCTTACAAAATGAACCCTTAAAAAACTAAACTACAACGATTAAATATAAAAACTAAACTACAACGATTAAATATATATGTGAAGATGGCTTAGTAGTCCCCCATCTATTAATCCAATATTTCAAAAAAGAATACTACAACTTACTCGGGAAGCTTTACGAAGCATATTATAGATTTCTTATGGCTCATCTAAAAAAGAAACTAATTTCTTTAATACAAAACAAAAAATAAGCAAGCAAGCGCATAGTTAAGTTTCAATACTCGTGGTCTCAATAAAGCAAATTTTTGTCAGTAAACCAAGTTGAATTCTAGAAATATTATAGTACACCAAATGGAACAAACTCATAAGCAAAACATACCTGCACGACGTTGTGGTGTAACAGCACAAGATGTGCGAAAGTTATGTTGGTCATGTCATTGCATTCACATGTCTCACAACTTCCTGGGGTAAGTACGATGTCATTGAACCAACTTAACCTTGGGTACTGGAGTAATATATCCCTCATTCCATGATTCAAATTTAGTAGGCATTTAATCAAATTTCGTAAATAAGGCCATGAATATACAGTTTGGAGTGACCATATCATACAAAACAATATTAAAAAATAGGGAGTTCAACATAAATTCATCTAGTGTGCATGTATTGTTTTCTTTTGCAGATTAAATGCAAAAGATAGCAATATCTTGTTATAACTTTTAAATCTTCAAAAATGTAGAATTCATTTACTTCAAGTAGGTATTAAGTTTATATTATACGTTTTTTTAAATGGATACGTGCACACAAATGTAGTTTCCGTGTAACACAGACTGGTTGTAATTACTTATGAGCAGATGAGGAACCCGGGATGGATATATATATTATTCTACATATCTATCTTACTTTTTCCTAAAAATCAATTTGAATACATTTTTTCTTTTACATGATGCCATAATCCATGTATTCAATCTGGTGTATACCCACCAGGTCAATCATGGTAAGACGTATATGTTCTATTTCTATTCTTCTAATAGTTATATATGCTCATATTTCAGTACTGCAGGACATGAGTATGACATTTATGGTTTTGGCATATGATATAATATTACTGATAGATTATATATATAGTTTTTGCTTACGTTTGTTTTATCTTCTCTGCTGCACTCTTTACTTAATGACTCGATCAGCTAGCAGATAACGCCTGCATACACATAAGAGGAAGAATTATATAATAGAAGATAATAATGAAGGCGATAGCCAATTGATGAATGAACATTTACATTTATGTACGACTAATAATATTATTTGAATTTGTCCACCCTGGTATATTTTTTTTAATAATAATAACTCTCTGCACTACTTCTTCTTAATAGTATCAGGGAGTCACGGATCCTGGAATCCATTAAAAAATTCATTAATCCTTCACTCTATGCACTACTTCCCACCATTCTTTAGTATTTAAACTACATATAACATAAAGAAACAAAAAGGCAAATTAGGCATTCACCGCTATCTTTAAAGAAAATTTTATTGCTCCCTTCCTATTAATGTTTCAACAGATTCAATAATTTGAGCATTACGACAACCTTCCACCGAAAGATTTAAATATTTTTACCACCAATTAGGATGTACAAATTGTTACAATGTCCGAAACCAAAATGTAAACATAATCTCAGTTAGACTTCTACCAATCTAAAAATTTAGTTCAAAAGTGAATATTAGTAAAATGTGTGGGGTTTTATCTATCTTTATGTACGAGAAAATAAAATCAAGTGGTGTGTATAATAAATTAAGTCAAGATAAAAACCATCCAATTGATTGAAACACGTTACACAAACAAAACCAAAGACAAATGACATGTTTAGTAGTTTCATAGGTGTTAAAGATAATTTTAATTACAAGACATGAAAAGTAGCTCCAAGCATATCAAAAGGCAACAAAAACTCATACAATCTACCAATTAATGACATTAGATTTACCAATTAACTGCCTGTGTAAAATGCATTTATCTACTAAAACTACAAGACATGCCCCTATAACTTGGAGTGGGATGAAAGCAAGTACAACAACTAAGTTCCAAACAACACTGATAATAAATGCAGCCAATAATTATAAAATCCTAACTGATTTAAATAAGAATAAGTTTTCATTGCTACTGAAGTTGTCATAAACTATAAAATCTTAACATATTTAAACGAGAATAACTTTATACCTTGCTATTGAAGATGTCAAAAATTACGTGAGGATTTTAGAAGTCATTGGTGGAGTTCTTCCACCCAATTAATTTTTCATCCGAATGAAGTTAAATATCAAACACACGCATAAAAAACATGGATCAGAAATGTACCCAAAATCTCGTATGCATAACCCATAAAAAGAATACAAAGAGATACAAATGAAATTCTTAAATAATTGTACTACCACAAATCAAAATTCTGTCTACAATCAAAATTTTAACATAAAGTAAAATTAGGGTTTCGGTGATAAAATTATCGAAATCGAAACCCAACGATGATTAATCAATATTTTTTATGATAAATGAGTTAAAAGATGTCAAAATAGAGATAGGGCCCGGGAAATACTTACTTCGATGAGATTAAAGAGATTGGACTTTTTAGGAGGAAAAAAGGTCATAATATGGCTGAGATGAGCGAGAAACAAAAGTTTAGACGGAAGGAAATGATGCCACAAAAAATTTCAAACTAGATGATTTAAGTTGTGGAAGAAGATTTTCTCAACTTGGCATCTATATATTACTTTCAGTGCACATAAGTAATGATCTTAAAAAAATAAAGAATTACTTCAAAATTAATCAATTAATATTAAAAAACTAAAAATTTGTTTGTTATAGGGTTTACCTTCTTTTCATAGAGATTTTCAAACCTAGTTACAGAGAACTGTAATTCTCTCCGCATCTTTTCTGTTCACCTCTTCCCATAAACTCTTTCTCAAGAACGGTTCCATTTGCAATCAACCAAAGTCGAGTTAAAAACATTACTCACCGTGCATGATCACAATAGAATCCGAGAAGTTTTTTTTCTTTTGGAGCAGGTTAGGGTTCCTTTCCAATTTGATCGAGCGTTTATGAAACCTAATAGATTGATTAATTTATGTTAAATGGAGAAATAATAAGGTTGTTGATACTAATGAATGGGGATTTTCATATGAGTAACCGAAGAACAATTAGCAGGGAAATTGAAAAGGAATCAAAATTCTGTATACACGTGGACACTCTCATAGACATTGGATTAGGGCATAGGTAGTGGGTGCATTTTTATCCACGATTTATATTTTGCACTTTCAAATGAATGGGAACCGTCGATCGCTGTAAAAACCCAATTCAATACCGTCAAATTGGGAACCTAATGACACTGGATGTTCGTAGGCGTATTATTCGTCAACCGGTGTTTAGGGAAATGCAGACACGATCACGACTTATCCGAGATCGCGTGTGGCGTGATGGGAAAATGATGAATGATTATTTTACTTTCGGAACTGGTTATACTTCAAGACAATTCAAACAATGTCTAGGCATGGATGAAGTATTATTTGAGAAATTATTAGGAAAATTACTTGAAGGATGAGGAATGGCATCAACGTCCAGATATAACTGGTGTAATGGGGCATTCTCCATATATGGAATTAGTAGCCGTGATGAAAAGTTTGTGCAAAAGTTTAGCCGCCGATAGTATCGACGACTACACTCGTATGGGAGCTACAACGACATACTATTAGGGTTTAAAGGCTTGTTACACATGCTAAGTGTAATCGTGTTTCCTACGAAAGTGAATTAGGGTTTTAATTAAGTATTGTAATATGCTTTCGTTACTTGTACTTCAACCGGAGTAATCTATTTTGCAATGAATAAAGTAACGAAAATAGTATAAATAACCAATATCAATTATACTAAACAACATTACATTAGTAGGTGTTAACATATCTCATTTTCGCAGGAGACACGGTTGCAATTAACACGTGCAAAAAGCCTTTAAACCATAAGGTGGCCCCAATGGACGAGTTTTGTCTCGTGAGGTGTTAGTATCTAAAAAATTATTCTAGGCAAAACAATGTACTGTAGAAGTACTTTCTTTAGATTTGGAAATCAAAATCGCACAGGGAAGCCTAAACCACGATAGTAGTCGTTCCGCCCTGCTTCGGTCACAAGGAGAGAAAATAGGTTGATCTTAGGGGAGGGAAGCAAAGAAAGTTGAAGGAATTTGTGTGTTGAATTGTGTGTAGAGATGTTGAACTATTGAGAAAATAACAGAGCTTGAGAGAATGATAAGCTTGTTCTGTTTTCTGAATGGGCTAAGGAGCCTATTTATAATAGTTGAGAATTCACATGTTTCCTTGTAAAGTAGTGGAGGTATTGAAGAGATGGAGAAGTGGAAGTCATGGGGATAATGGTATAACCGCCTTGGAATCTTCGGGAAACCATTACTCAATTACTCAATTAACTGCTCCAGCTTTATCACTACTTTGTAACTTCCAGATCATGGGGTGTTGCTATGCCGCATGTTTCTGTAACCGCCAGACCAAAACCCCATGTATAATCCCCCTATGTAATATGTTTTGATTTCTCGTAGGAGTTAGTGGAGCTGCTGACGCTGGAGCTGCTGGGACCGGAGCTGCTCGGATCGCTGCGCTGGAGCTGGAGTTGGAGTCTGGGGTCGTTGCGTTGGAGATGGTGCTAGCGCTAGCACTGCTTAGGCCTTTTTGGAGCGTCCTTTGTTAGATTTGTTGATTTTTTGGCTTTTTCTAGCCTTTTGGCACATGTGTGTGCTACTCATTAGTGTTGGGAGTGTGACTAGGGTTCGCTAAGGCTGGCACTTGCTAGTGCCATGGTTATTGCATGTGCACCACTAGATTTGGCATTCGTTTAATGTCGTGGCCATATTTATGGCATGTTTATAGTTTCTCAATTGTATGAGATTTATTGTTAGCATTTTATGCTTAACTTTTATGCAGTGCGTACAAAATATTTACAAGAAATTCAACTGTGGAATTTTACAACTTGAAATAATGCTTGAAGCCTTGAAGCGACTCTGCAATTAGATGGTATAATGCATTTAGTAGCACATTTATTCGAGAGTAGTGTAAAATCCCAGAATGACCATTGTGCCCTTTTCGCTCGACTTTTTAAGAAAATGATTATTTTTCCCCTTGTCCAAAAGTTGATGAATATGACTTTTCACCTCTAATTGTAAAATGACCATTTTACCACTTGATATGTAAAATTATTATTTTAGCCCTGGTCTGAAAAATTACTCAAATTGATTGTTTTACCCTTTATCAAAAACCCACCATCTACATTAAGTCCCCTGCTTATCGCGGAACGAGTAATGTTCCGGGGTAAACAATAGATGGTGGTCTGCTAGACAAAGTAAAATATGACTTTTTATTATTTAATGGTTAGATATTACTAGAAGAGTAGTAGTTGGATGAGCAAGTTTTACTCTTTCTGCGATTGTACTCTTAGGTATATGGAGCATTCTTCTTCAACTGTAACAACAACGGAAATATACTTGGAACATTAGTTGGTTGTAGAGAATGTTGAGGCAATGCTGTCGTTAGAACACTAAGATGAGTGTTAAGGCGTTGCTGCCCTCGGACACAAAGATGAGTGTTAGCTGTGAACACTAAGATGAGTGTTGAGGTAGTGATTCTGCAATCAAACACGAAGATGAGTGTTAGTTGTGAACACTAACATGAGTATTGGCATTGTTGCCGTCATAACACTAAGATGAGTGTGGAAGAAGTGATTCTGCCGTTAGTCACAAAGATGAGTGTTAGCCGTGAACACAAAGATGAGTGTTGAGGCAGTAATTCTTCCATCAATACGAAGATGAGTGTTAGCCGTGAACACTAAGATGAGTGTTGAGGCACTGTTGTCGTCAGAACACTAAGATGAGTGTGAAGGCGGTGATTCTGTCGTCGGACACAAAGATGAGTGTTATCCGTGAACACTAAGATGAGTGTGAAGGAAGTGATTCTGCCGTCAGACACAAAGATGAGTGTTAGCCGTGAAAACTAAGATAAGTTGAGGCATTGCTGCAGTCAGAACACTAAGATGAATGTGGAGGCAGTGATTCTGCCGTCAGACACAAAGATGGGTGTTAGCCATGAACACTAAGATGAGTGTTGAGGCATTGTTACCGTCAGAACACTAAGGTGAGTGTGGAGGAAGTGATTCTGCCGTTAGACACAAAGATGAATGTTGGCCGTGAACACTAAGATGAATGTGGAGGCAGTGATTCTGTCGTCAGACACAAAAATGAGTGTTAGCCGTAAACATGATGTAATTTTATATAGTGGTAAAAAGAGGTTCGATTCTCGAACTTGTGAAGGTAATGATTTTAGAAAATATTAAACTTAATCTAAACTAATAAAAATCAGGAAATTAAACTAGAGAATATTTTTAGAAAATATGGAGAAAACTAGGAATCAAGATTCAGTTATTTCTAACAATTCATGTGATTAATCATGTAATTCTTTTTAACAATTTAATT